>OY101440.1:2635981-3235981 GCA_956483585.1 Gymnocheta viridis
AAATAAAAAACAAAATAAACACCATTTAAAATAAATGTAATTCTTGCCAAAAATGGAAAATTATTCAACTCAATTATCCGATAACAAAAAAAAACGCATCCAACTTTCATTTTATTGTACCCCTTGAAATTTCTCATAAACCTAATTTGAGTTCTAGTTTCTTCCCAAATACTTCAGAGCCAAACATCCATCCCCTTAAATTCGCTAAAGAAAAAAAAACAAATGAAACAATCTTATATCATCTTATCATCATTAATAAAAAAAAACATATTTAAGTCAAATCTGATAAAAAGAGGAAAAATGTAATACACAATTATTAAAAAAAAAAACAATACAAATTTAATTTTAAATTGTTTTAATTTTGTTCTTAATAAAAGAAAGAAGAAGGGAATTAGAAAATAAAGTTAAGAAGTGAAAATACTTTAAAGAAATCTATGTATGTATCTATGTTTTAAACAAAATTAGTTTTCGGTTTCAATTTTTCGTTAGATTTTAATTTTTGAATTTTTAATTATAAAAATCAAATAAAACACAAGAATAAACATTGAATTTCATTGACTGAATATAAAAAAATAATAAATAATAATAAAAAACAAAGTTAAATTGTAGTTTTTTAAGTCTTAAATAATATATAATAAATTATGGAAAAAAATAAATATATATATAAAAAAATTATATATAATTGTAAAAGAAAAAATAAAAAAAGATGTGAGAAATGAAAAAAAAATTAAATAAAAATAAAACTCATCTACATTGTACATATAATTAAGTACAAGTGCAAATAATAAAGAAGCTCTGCAATAGCAAAAAAATCCAAAAAAAATATATATACATAAAGTTGTTTTATTTATTTAATTAATTTTTAATCCGAGCCACTTTTCCGTTTGACACAGCGCATGTGTCGACACATAAATGTAAGGATTAAGTGAAATGAGACTACGCGAGAAGACGAATTGATACAATTAGTTTCGCAACTGTTTGGAGCTATTCTTAGTGTGAATTAAATACAAAAATTAAACATTTTAGATATTTAAAAATGAAAAAGAGCAAACAAATTATTTATTAAATGGCACATTGTATGAAAATAAAAACTAAACAATACAGAAAATTCTGAAAAAATTGGGCAATTAAAATCGTCGTGTGTGACAGTAGAATAACACCATGATTTTTAGATAGTTTTTTTTACACGGTTTATTTTTAAAGTTTAATCTTGTTTATTTGCTTAGTCTCGGTTCAGACTATGAAAATTTTCTTTGTGAAATTTTCTCTCTCTTTTAAACTTTCAGTAATGTCTACACATTGAAATTTTTTTGTAATGAAATTCAAGATTTATGCCTGTTTATCTTCACATTCTTTTTTTGTACACAAATTTTTGCTAGGACCACCATTAAAGAAAATAAAAGTAAAAGAAAATCGAAAATAAAGCTGCAGCCATTTTCAGGTTGACAGTTACGAATTTTAAAACACAAGAGAATTTCAAAGTACATGAGAGAGTGTACCCCTTTCCATTCTTCTCTCCCTGTACACCCACAAACTAATACTTTCAGAAAGAACAATTTTATAGTGTGAACCGTGACTTATTAAAGTAGAAACAGAATAAAACATAATAAAGAAAAAAAAGATAGACATGGAAAATCGTGATGTTTTTTCCTCCTCTTCCTCTGTAACTCTGTAACGACGAGAACGAAGATATTTCGAAAATAGCAATTTCGTTACGTTTTCTTGATTGAAAAAAAAATTCAAGAGCTAATTTTTTGTATTTTAAAATATCAAAAACGATAAAAATATATGTATATTGTCATATGAAACGTAAAACCATGTAACAAAATTTTCAAAATAATTTTTTTAATTGAATATTGCACGTTCCTACAAACTATAATATTTTGCCAAAAAAAAATACTCATAGTTGAGTCTGTTAATTTCATGTAAGTTTTGAAGAAACTTTTTTTCAGGTTGCTTACTTAAATATTTTATTAAGCTCTTCCCTCTTCTCTCTCGAAAAAAGTGTAGTTACATGGTTTTAAATTTTATATACCTACAAGATCAACTAAAAAACCATAACATTTGTTTCCAGAAATGTGAATTCCTTATAATTCCTAAAAATCAACTGAAAAGTCACTCCAGCATTGAGCATTAATGTGTTCATTATATACATATAAAACTTATTTATTTGGCTACAATTAAAACTGTACATTTTACTTAAGAGTTAACACGAATGTGTAATACTAATGTGTATTAATATTTTGTTTTAAGATGAGTTAAAAATTCTTTATAAAATATTCTATTTCATATAATGACTACAAGTGAAGCGAATCCTTCAACTATTTACACCTCCGATTCATTTTCTTTCTTTAATAATTCTTGTTTTTGTTTTTTACGCTCATGTATGCGTTGGTGACGCCGCAAATCACCAGAAACTCGAAATCTCTTAGAACAAACATCACACTCATAGGGTTTTTCACCTGATATAAAAAAATATATATAATATATACATATATACTAAAGAAATTGTAACTTTGGGATTATTCTTACCCGTGTGAATTTTACGATGATTTTGTAAATATGTGCTAGCACGAAATGTTTTTGTGCAAAATTCACATTTATAGTTTCGTTCACTTGTGTGTATTCGTAAATGAACTACTAAGGAATATTTGCGCGAAAAGGCTTTGCCACAAAATTCGCATTGATGATTCTTTTCTGAACTGTGTATGGATATGGTATGATATTTCAAATCGCCCCATTGTCGAAACTTACGATCGCAGTGCCCACACTCGAAGGGCTTGTCGCCGGTATGAGTGCGCGTATGAGCTTTTAAGGCACCGATCGCAAAGAAAGATTTGTCACAAATCTCACACTGATGTGGCCTTAAGCCGGAATGCGTGCGGTTATGATATTTAAGTGCATTGCAGGAATTGAAAATACGTTGGCATTTATTGCAGATGTATCGTTTACGTTTGCCATTTTCGTTGTCATTATCGTTTTCCAAACAAATTTCCTCGCCATTGTCATCGAAAACACTTTCATCGCAATCTTCAGTTTTAACACGATTTACAGGTTGATTTTCTTCTCCTTGGTCTAAAAGGGAGTCGTATTCATCATCGGTGTCTTCGTTTTCTTGATGAAAATCTTCGTCAATTGCTAGCTCATTGCCACTTAAAGTGTCTTCGCAATTTGGGTAGGGAATGTCGGGAGTTTCTTCAATTTTAATATGTTGCACTTGTAGAATTTGTTGCTCACTGATTTGATGCGACGGTAAAGTAGTTTGATGCTGATCTTGAACAAAACACTGTTCATTATTATGCAGGGAGGTATGTGTGTGTGGAAATTGTAAACGTAAATCTGCATCACTTTCTACTGGCTGCGTAAGTATTGTTGGTGGTGTCGCAGTAGGTGGCTGAAGTTCTGGAGGGTTGTGTTCTAATTCTCGGTGCATTATTTTGCCCGTTGTTATATGAGGTTCTGGTTGCATGAGAGGCACTGTGTCATCGTTATTTAAAATTGGGGCGAATTGTCCCGAAAATAAAACATCACAAAACGGTTTCGTTTTCAAGTCAATGCCATTAAAACAATTGTTTGTGAACCTAATTAATGTGTTAAAGTAAAATTAAACTTTTGCTTCAATAAGCTGAAAATCGCTTACCAATGTGGTCTTACTCCATTGGTTGGTGTCATTAGATCCATGGTATCACAAGTGTCTTCGATTAGTACTTTATCTCTTATACCTTCCAACATATCCTCTGTGTCACTAAATTCTTCGGGTACAAGATTTGGAGTAGTTTGCTGTTGCTGTTGCGGTTGCTGAGTTTGATTGTGCTGTTGCAGTGAAGAGGTTGCAGCGTTCATTCTTGCTTCCGCTAAGGCATTCGTATCATGTTGTTGATGCTGGGGTTCCATTACCACACGCACCGAAACAACTTCACCAGCATGGGCAAAGTTTTCGAAAGGAAAATGAACATCTTGGAAGACTTGATCAAGCCCGTCAGTCTACAAAAACAATATTTTCAATTTCATATTTTTTTTATAAGAATTTATGATAAAAAGAAATAAAGCAAAACAAATACCTTTTTAATGGCACATAAATCCTCCGCCGTTTTCTCTGGACCCAAAACATCTAAAGATGTCTTCATTGCGGCTAATATTGTATCAGGAGTTGAAGGTTCGTAGTGCTGTTTGAGATGAGCGAAAAACTCTAATTGAGAACAGGTAGCATGACCACAAATTTCACAGCGAAATTGCTGCATACTACCGGCGCCCACCACCAACTGATCAACATGAGGCAACTTGTGGTCATCTAATGGGACATTCAATTGCAGGTCTGAGTCACATTGGTTAATTTTTAGTTTGCGGGAAATGCGTTTTTTGTGGGGCAAGACTTTGCGGGAATCAAAGCGTGATATATCACAATCATCATCAATAGTGGTATCCTTAAAAAAACAATAATTTAAAATAATTCCTACAGAACATAAAAAAAAGTTACTAACATCCAAAGTAACGTTAGCATCAGTTAGCAATAACTGCTGAACAACCTTAACACCATTATCTTCAACAGAATTAACAGAAACTACTGATGTATTGTAAGACTTTTGTACCGGCATAAGAAAATCATTATTTAACGGCATAAAGACTGTATTTGGTGGCGACTTTCGTGGTTCACCTACATGCTGGTGATCATCATTATCAACGGGAAACAAACTATTGTGAAAGTGTAAGTCAGTGGTGAGATTGTCGCCATTATTATGAGTACCATTCTCTGTTTTCGGAAAATTCATCAAATCCATTATGAAATGATTGGGATCCCTCATATACTCCGGGGCCAATAGAGTCTGTAAAGAAAATATTAAGTCACTTGGAACATAATGGCTGCAATATGTGTTTACGTGATCTATAAATTCTTGCTCCTTCCGTTGCATAATTTCTTCCATGGTGTCAATATTGTGAGATTCTTTCTGTTCGAATTTTCCCTTCAGATCCTATAAAAACAAACAATAATCCAAATATTATTTGCCATTTATTGCCTTTACCCCTCCCACAAAATTTTTGTCTTTCGCAACTGCTAGAAACTTACGATTTCACTATTTTTACAATGGTCTTCGAAGCCATTGTATTCGTTTAGTTCCATAATATTGCTCTGGCTGCTCCGAAGAAAAACGTTTGTTTGTTTGTTTCTAATCAATCTGGTGATAATTTTACCCAAATAAACAAATAAAACATTAAGCCAAATAATACACAGGTGCTGTCAAACCTTTAATACAGATATGTTACACCCGTTAGGAATTTTCAAACAGCTGTTGCAAAGTGATGCCAAGTACATTGCCATTCAAACAAAATCTGCAGCATACGTTAAGGGTTGCTTGTGTATAATTTGAATACAACAAGAAGTGGGTGCTACCGAATAATACTGTTTCGGCCACATATATGTGTATGCATATGCATGTATTTTAACAAAAGTAGTTTTAAATCAAAATTGTGAATGAATTACATACATATGTATGTATTCATTTTGTGATCTATTAAATATTTTATTAAATATCCACGGAAATTATTTCTATAATTTTTTATAAGCTTTTATCAAGGCGCATTCATACCAGGTGAACGCGCCGCGCCGCTGACTCTTTTATTGTCAAAATGTGTATTTTTCTGATTTTAAATAATCTAGAACATTTTATTTTGACATCCAAGAATGTTATCGTTTGAATTTTTTTCTTTTTAATCGTATGCAGTATTTGATTTTTATAATTCAGTTATAGGACACTTAATTTGATTAATTTTATGTTAATATTTCATCTTAATTTCGATAAGCGTTGCATATTTGAAAATATGATGATGTAATTAAAATAATACTCTATAGTTTTAAGTTCTCTCCAAAAATTTATGTTGGCAAATCCTGTAATATGAAAAATTTTAAGTCTCAATAAATCTAACTATATAACTAACTACGAGTATTTACGATTTGAAAAATATTATTTTATAGAAAAAAAATTTTGATTCTATAAATCTCTTTGTTTGGATTTTGTTTCAATAAGTAGGAATGCAAATTTATTATTTCTGTGATTGGACCGACCTACTTATTTCTGATAAACTAACTACGTATTACGTTTTCGTATTTTCGATTTTCTGGTGCAAACGTACCTTTTTTTATCAATTATAGATTTTTATTAGTTTATATTTTTTGGTAAGATTTTGATCTTTCAGCTATTTTTTGTTTTGTTTTTTGCAAATGATTGATTTTATTGCAACATTTTTATTTATTAATAAATATTTATTTTTATCAAGTGATTTTTTGTTGAATTCAATTTTGTTTGTAAAACTTGCATTTTTTTGCTGAAATATTCAACTTTTCTTTGTACAGAATTTTTTGAGAATTTACTAAACTTGATTTTTTATGATTTTGAATATTTTCATGAAAAAAGAAACGTTATTCTTGGGAGTGGTATTGGCTCTTCTTATGTGCTGTTCAAAAAAAATACATGGAACCACTCGAATAACTGAGTGGTTTTCATACAACTTGTTCACTCAATTCGATTGCTTGGATTCTATGAATAGCACATTAAGTTTTGAAAATTGCACTGTACATTTTTTTATTAGTACAGGGAAAATACTCAGCTGTTCCACTCTACGAGTACTTAGTTAAGGTTTAATAAATACAACTTTTGGGTAAGATGCTGTAGTTCTTAATTTTAATAGTTAATTTTTCACTTCAATTCATATCATTTTAAATATAAGCTTTTTTCCCAATTAAATCATCGCTTAAAATTTTTCTATATATCTTGGTTCTTAGCAAGATATATTTTTCATATGCCTAATAGAATGTCCTTTTTCTAAATGACCTACATATTAGCCGTAAAATTTTATTTATTAAAACTCTTCACTTACAGAAATTTAAAATAAAATTTCCATTTCCTCCTATTAAATTTATTAACTGTTTTCCCGCAAAACAAAAACATGAACATGTACAATAAATATTGACACAAGTTTATAAATTGTGTTAAAAAAAAATAAAAATAAATTAATTCTCAAAAGAGGCAGTTAAAACTAAACCACTCCATATGGACGCAAACGTCGGAGCTGTTCAAATTATTCTCTCTTCCTCATGAGGTTGTTAAATATTGCGCGTGTATCATCTGTATGATAATCCTGAAACGATAAAAATAATTTAAAATATTTAAGGTCATTATGGATCAGTGACTAAAGCCACCACAACCAACCAGACTGTTGGAATAAAATTTAACACTCGTTACTGCAACTGATGAACTGGTAAATGGTGTTTGTGTGTGTGGGTGTGTGTGTGGATGCATTTGTGGCAGCAACGCCAGAATGCTGCAGTTACAAATGTATAACAAATAAATAAAAATATTTAAAGGCAATTGCAGTCTACTTGTAAACAACGTTTCATTTTGTTTGAAGAGGGGGGATATTGAAAAAATTTATTTATATTTATTTTTATGAGCATTTTGAAGTGTTAATAAGGCACTAAATGTTGATGTTGATGAACAAGCTGTTGTTCTTAATAATTGTGGTTTAGTAACAACTTGTGAAAGATTTCAATGAAATTTATGTAATTTTTTTTTTATTTATTATTGAATTTCCATTTTGTACTTTTTTTCTTTTAGAAAATCCGTTTAAGGGATTGTTTTCGGATTGATTATTAACGTCGGCATGTTTGTATTTATGGATATCATTGGACTTATTAAAGATGACTAACCCGTTTGAGACCTAAACGATTGCCCCAGACTCTGCTCTACTTTAATTTAAAAAAATATGTGAGCTGGGAGTCAAAAAATTTTTCTCCTACATGCGTATGAAATATACAAATAAAATATATAAACTGTAGGGCATTCCCCAATTCGTTTTAACTGTCTGCATCATCATTTTATGAGAGTTTATTTTTTTATTTTTTATGTTTAATTATTTAATGTCTAATCGTAAATAAGTTTTTTAAAGATTAAAAAATGTTTAACAAACAATTATTAGATCATAAAAAATGAAGAAACGAAACATAAATTTTGTTGCATTAAAAACGATCTAATAGCTTGAAAGGAAATTGAAAGGAAAAGAAAATATATGCAGTTGAAAATACCCAGCAGTCTGTCTAACTGTCCAGTAAATATTTTTGGACGACATGTCTGATGTCAGGAATAATCTGATACTTTATCTACAGAGTAATCTGAAATTTTATTAGACATCAAGCGGGATAGTTGGACTTTTTTTAGTCTGCACAAAATGGAAGGAAAATTAAATTTGTTTCCAATATTAATTAAAAATGTAAAATAAAACATAAAGAGATTGAAAAGTGGTGAAAATCGCTGTTCGTAAATCCAAACATATTCGAAAATGCAACATAAAAGTTCCTCCACGTTCGCAAAAAACCCATAAAAGGCACATATTTCAATAAGCCCTAAAACTACCGAAAGCCCGAAAAAACTGATGTTACTCCGAAAAAGACCCCTACAATATGGACACAACCCATGCATATGCATTCTTTGGTCGTGAATGGGGGAAGGTTGGCTAAATCAATAAGTTGTGAAGTCCTGGGCAAGACTAGGTTACCTCAGCTGACATATTCGGACACTCATTTAAAAAACTTAAAGCTTATTTTACTCTCACTTGCTTAGTCAGAGTGGTGTGACTGACAATTCTTTCGATTAGTTGGAACGGGAAGAGAATTCAAACAATCTCATTATGAATTCGAAAGAATGTACGTGTTATAAGCATAATTAATATGATTTCCTGGGTCCCCTCAACTAGCTCGGTGCTAGAGAAAGGGCTTGCGAGTATTACAATATTGTAAATAAATATCTTAACACTTCAAGAAAATCATCATTAGAGTATCAGCATAACGAGTTACAAAAAAAGATCAATGACTTCAGAAAAACAAAGGAAATTCTCTTGAATTTCAATTGTTTACAAACTAATTTTGAATCTTTAAAAAACAAGAAATTATAACGATCACCGATTAACACAATTTGTATTTATTTCTTTGTTTTGTTTAAAACTTTAAATGTTGTGCCGACTTTTTGTGCGAAATGATTTTTGTTTGACAGATGGATTCCAATTAAATGCATCATCTTATCTACTTTGTACTCCGTAAGTCGCTCGCTCGTCTGCTTAGAAGATGATGAATGCTCTTCAAAATTTTATAATTTTCGTTTTAGTTGCTGTTGTTCTTGTTGTTGTTGCATAATGATGCATGATAATCTACATTCCATTTGCAATGTGTGTGTCTGCGATTGTGTGTGTGGATTAACTTGTTGAATGGTGAGAAAATGATCATGTTTGTAAATTATAATTGAAAGTTTTAAGCAATTCCAGATCAACGACACTTGTTACAAAAAAAAAAAACAAATCTGTTTTGTCGGCATTTCAAAGGCACTTTCTCCGAATTCCTTTAATGTGTAATCAAACAGATTTATTCCTGGGAATTTTCTTCTGTTTTCTTCCAATATACATATTTAGTTTGTGAGTGTAAATGATATTGAATGTTTTATATTGATTGTTTTATAAATTATAAATAAGTTCATTTTGTTTGCGTTGAAGACATATTACTTGTAAACTCACTTCGCCAGCTGATTAGCAATTGATCTCTCCTGAATTATCAAATTTTGTTCACAATTGAACAGAAATTGAATGTGCTGTTACAGACCAACCTAAATTAGCTCGTCAAGCATTTTCTATCTGTCTTGCCCCCATTTCTTATTTATATATTGTGTGTTCTATTAAATAAAGTTATCATTACTCTTTAAGACACAGCGGTGACGTACTTATTTAAATGAGACATTTCAGAGTAAAAGTTTGGCGCTGGAAAACGTTACGCTTGGTCTGTAAGAAAGTTTTCAATGTGTGAAAAAACTGAAATAAAAGTAGAGGGGGAAATATTAGATAAATGTAATCTAATACACACTTAAAAGAAAAATCCAATCCATCCGTACTTAAATCAATCCCAAGCGGTGTTAAAAGTACGGCAATCCCAGATTTACTAAAATCAAGTACTGAAAGTACGGACGGATGCAAATGCTCAATTTAATTTAAAAATTTTTTAATTGATTCAAAATTTTTTCATGTGATTAGAGAATTTTGTACTCAACTTAAGAAACTCCAGGATTGGTTATCTAAAGTAATCCCGTTTTCGGGTTGATTAAAGTAAATTTCATTGTTATTTGTATTCAACATTTTGAGTACGACTCGTCCTCAAAGTAAGTAGAAAATACTTGAATTTAGTACCGTGTTTTTCTTTCTGTGCAGTTTCTTTGATTGGACCTTTTATTTAAATTTGTTAAGCTGCTTATATTAAACAATTATGAATTCTATAAAAAAAGAACTGTTTTCATTATATATCGTTAGCTGAAATCTAAAACCACGTAACTAACATTTTTATTATTTTTCAATAGAAACAAAATATGTAATATGTTGAAAAATAAATACAATTTTTCTCGGCTTAAATAATGAGTAATTGCCCTCCTTCAATATTGCCATAAAATTAGGAAAGGAAACTAGGTGACTATTTCCAAGAAATAAGTATATAATTACGTGCTTTTGTTTTATAATATATTATAATAATTTCACTTGTAGTTACGTATTTTCGGTTTCCGCTTATAAAATGTCTAATTTTTATTATATGCGAGTAAAAATTGGTGGGGCATGGATGTTGATGATATGGATTATAATCAATAAAAAAACATTTCTCATTTTTTGTTTGTTACGTGGTTTTGAATTTTAGCTAACGATATGTACATACGAAATTGCATATCAGATGTCTAATCATTTGTTATTTTAACACAAGCAACCCACAAAATATTTATTTAGGGTTTCTGACCGCTACAACTGGAAGTCTTAGCGATAAAACACATATTCACCAAACAATCGAGATCCTTTGCTATCCTTCTCACAGTATAAATATCTGCTACTAATAAGCATTCTTCATATTTGTTGTTTGCGCAAAATAAACATTCAAAATAAACCAAAATATTTATTTTTAATTTTAAAACTATTGTTTTTCATCAAAAATAAACAAACCACATCAAACCCATTTGCAGCCAAATCCCAAAGAATTCAACACGAGAAAAATAAACTACAACATCCTTTTAATATTTTTATTAGATTTAAGCAAAAACAAAAAAGAAGTTGATTTACAAAATGCAGCAACAAGAATCGAAAAAAAACTACCTGCTGCACAAGTTTTAACCAAATTAAAATATTCAAACCTTCATTGTAGGAAAAGCAATTGCTGAAAGTAAATATTTACTTAAAGAAAAATATTTATGCAAACAAAGATTAATAAAAATAATATTTAAAAAAAATAAAAAACAAGAAAATTTAAACTACACACCGGTACATTTGGCAGCCCAGCCGCCAACAAATGCGTTCCACAAATCTCAAACGTTATTAATCACATTTCAACAAAATTAATCTATCTTAACTGTAATAAATTTATCTCGGTTTTGTTGTAGTGCTTACATAAAATATTTAAAACATTTCGAGAGAAATGCCACCACACTTGAATGATTTATTCGAGTAAGGATTTTTTTCAACCGCAGACAGCAACAAAAAGACACAAAATTTGTATCGAACAAGATCCTTAAGTCGTATAGTGTCTGACTACACTGAAAGTACACAGCGTCCTTAAGAATTTAGTATTATTATTATTATTTTATTGATGATAAATAAATGCATACACGGTTCACAAACACACAAGCACTTGGATACACTTCCCTCTTGTCATTAGAAAAGTTATCAAACAAAAGGCTTCTTCATACATTTTAACTTTATTTTCCGCAGTCAGAGTACACCAAACGGCATTTCAATAAGGAGCGCAATGTCGAATTACGAAGTACCGAGCGCCAAAAATATCTGTATATATTTTTTAATTTAAATTAGAGATGGGCACCACTCACGTGATTAGCGTGAATCATATGCAATTGCTCGTGATCATGCATAATCGTGATTAGTTCTTAATTTCAATCACGTGGGCATGCAAGAACCGGGGTATAAAAAAATTGAGATTGAGTGAGCGTGCACGAGTAGATTTTTAGTCTGGCAGCATATTACGGCATTCGATATCGTACGAAATTTCCACAAAAATTCAAAAAATATTTTATGGGATTTCGTTCGATATCGAATGCTGTAGTTTGCCCCCTCATGTTTTATTGATTTTTTGCTTTATTTTTTTTTTTCGTTTAATTTTTTTAAAATTATTTTTAGATTTTTTTCGTGAGTATTTCGTGAGCATGAGTTTTCCTGATTAAAATTATTTTTTATGCACTCACGTCAGCGTGCATGAACGTCAACGAAAAATATCTGGTCTTGCATGACTACAATTTTTTTCATGAGCGTGAGTGAAAATACTTATAGTCCCATCTCTAACTTAAATGTAACACCACAGATTAAATTTTCAACTATTCCTCGATTTGCAGGATAACTTTTTTAGGCGAATTCTTTTGGTAGTCTTGTTTTTATTGACTTAAAATATTTTTATTGATGAAAATGCAGTTGAGTTCAAAGTTCGTGACGGAATTTATAATTTATACTTTTTAAAAGTTATTCAAAAGTTTTGTGAATTCGTTTTTTTTTTGCTAAGTTTTTTTTGCTTAGAAAACTGCGTTGGGTGTCACATATTTTATCTCAATCATGGGGATTCTAGAGATATTATTTTCGAAAAAGTGTTTTATTTTAATTATCCAAAATTATACAGATCTGTGAGTGCCTTGAATTTGAAATCAACAGGAAGTTCTAGGCATGATTTTCTAGTGAGAATTTTAAGGCATTACAAAGAATTTTAATTAATTTTTTTATTTTTGTTTGGCATAACACTCTTTTAATGCAACAGAATTGTATCAAAAAAAATATTTTAAATAAATTTTTTTATCTTTAACGATTTTTCAGAATTATATCCCAGTTATGTTGAAGTTATAGCAAAAAGTGCCAACCCCACTGAGAATATAAAACATAAGAATGTTTTTCTTTAAGGATATACATACATACATATGAGTATGTATAAGAATACTTGCACATATCCCTTCAACTTACAGTGTATTTTATACAATATGCTGATGCTTAAGTTGCAACTTTTGTTACTTTTTATTATTAGTAAGTGCTTTCTGTCACAAAATATTCAATATTTTTTAGTATTCAATATTATTCAGAAACACACCAACGAACGAACATGAGTACAAAGTAATTTTGTAGTATCTTTAGAGTAAAGTGTGCTGTAGGAACATGACAAATGCCTTCTTTTGTTGTTTGTCACGTTCTGCGGTACCATTCGTTGTACTACTACAACAAAGTGTCCAAAAGCTGTTCGATGTCAAACCAAAGAATACGTGTTTTCACCAACATTTTGCACAAACACAGCCATTCTGATTTGAAACAACACAAAACAGTCAGACGGACAGACAGACGGACGGACGGACATAAAAAATAAATTTGAAACTGTAAACTGTAACAAAACACTTGAATCGAGTGGATTTTTCCTTTTCTATACTTATTGAACTGTAACGAGGGTTGGCAAATTATAAATTAATTGCTTAGAGAGGATATATGATTGGGAAAAGCTTGGTCCTATTTTAAGCACCCTCCTATTGTTTTCTTATGTTTTTGTTATTTTTTTTACCAACTGTAATTAGCCGACGAATCGGAAATACAGTAGTTTTCCGATTTAATGAACATCGCATTTAACGAACACCTAATTTTTTATTTCTACTAGTAAGAATCTTGCACAAAATGCACAAAACGAAAATAATGAAGAGCTTGATGAAACTGAAATTCTAGAGCCCAAAATAAAATTGAAGATGTCGGAAATTTTATTAAATGTGCTCAGCAAAACAATGTTGGTAACACAAATTTGATGCTTTTGAGAGAGTTTCAAGAAGATGCCATAAAAAATATCCATTCCAATAAGCAGACTGTGCTTATCCATTTTTTTAAATACATTATTTTTGTATGAATTTTTCCTTTTCTTATACATATTTTTGAAGAAATATTTATTTTAAATTACTATAATTTTAATGAAATATTTAAAAAATTAATACATTCATATTTATAGTTATGAATAAAATAGACGACGCTATTAATTTTTAATTTAGTACTGGATATAGCGAACAATTCGCTTCAACGAACAGGCGTGACAACAATTGGGTTCGTTAAATCGGAAAACTACTGTAATATCATAAAAATTCTAAAAAGTTGGTTAAAAATATCTAAAGCTGTAAATAAAAGTTACAACTTGGAGAAAATAGCTTAAATTGCTGCAATAAATTTAATTTTTAAAATATTGCTAAAAGATTATGAAATTTATATTAATCGAGATTGCCTCGATATCTTTTTTCAAAGATTTAAAAACTTTTGTTTGTTGAGGGCTTTTAGCTAGTCTATATACAAAAGGTTGTAAAGAAAATAAAATAGATTCATATCGAATATAATAATTTGTTTGTTGGGATTTTTGAATAAGTTTCAAAGCATACTATGCTTATACTATTGTAATTTTTATAACTCTTATTGAGTTTTTAAAAGTTTTTGTATAAGTAAAGAGGTTTGAAACATTTAAAAATTAGGTTTAAGGTCTACTGATGATTTGGCTTAAGCACCAATGAAATGCATGTATATAGACTAGCTAAAAGCCCTCAACAAACAAAAGTTTTTAAATATTGCTAAAAGTTTCTGAAGAAAACACTAAATATGAAATTTGGAAAATTGTCATTGTTGCTTTTTAAAGTCTATTTATGCCGCAAAAATTAAAAAAAAATAAGCAAAAGTATAATGTAAAGGCAAAAAATATGCAAAAAAATGTACTAACAAATCGATGTCGAAATTTTTAAAAAGTTCCTAAACGCATAAATATTTTACAGTTTCCAAATATATCAGTTTCGCATCAATGACTTCAAATCGACAAAAGTAGACTTACGCAGTTATTCATAACAGACCGAGATATTTCATAAAGTGGATCTTGAGAGGTATGTATGTAGATATTAGAAAAATGAAACAAAACTTATACAATTTCCTATCAATCCTCGTACAATCTTCTCTCGGACTGCAAAAACAAATCAAATGTTTTATATTGTTTGGATCCTTTTTTGTTGTGTGTGAGAGTTTCTAGTATTTTATTTTTTACTTTTCTTTGTACCATCAAGTGTATTTATTGCTTGTTAAGGACTTTAAGATACAAAAATACAATATGCTAAAGTTACGATAACAACACAACAATTTTCCAACTGAGCAGAACTGATGATGATGCTGTTGAAATCCTAAACAAAAAGCAGCAGCAGCAACAACAACAACAACAACAATAAAGAAAGCACTTCAAGTGTATTGAGTAAAAACAATAACAAAGCAAATTCTAAAGAAGCCAGCTTTTGTTAAACTTAACACACGCTCGCACACACAAACACAAATACGAAAGTATCCATGTAAAAAAGGGGCCAAATTGTTTACATACTTCGTACTTAAAGAAGGAAACGGCAGCAAACAATAACGAAAACAACAACGAACACAATACTGAGTAGATTGTGAATACTCGTGCAACAAACTTGTTCCAAAGCAGCCAAAAATACAAAGTTCTTCTTTTTTTCTTCTTCAAATTTGGCAGGAGTTTGGAATTTGCCACCCCTCAATTTTTTTCAGATACATTTTGTTTATTTTTTATTACTGCATCATCCTCGGTAGTTGTGAAGGGGGAAGGAAGTCAGCATTTACCAGCATTTATAGTGGGATGAGTTGTGATGTGATGCGATGAGGCTGATGATGATGATGATGATGATAATGATGATGATGACGTTTAACAAATAAACACGTATTTATGGATAATTATGTGTTTTTTGTTATTGTTTCGTGTTTTATTTTATTATTTAGATTTTTGTTGTTGTTACTGTTGTTGTTGTTAAACGGTGACAAAAATCTGTGTTGTTTACTTCATGGTCACGTGTCAGGCATGGATATTGTAAAAAATAAGTAACAACAACAAAAAAAATGTATGTACTCGTACATACAAAGATTTGTCAAGTGATAAATAAATTATTTAAAGATTTAGATTTTGATTTAATTACACGTAATATGTGCTTGAGCTCGTGTTTGTACTTATGTCTTTCACTTAACGTTTTATCGATTTAACACGCAAGAAATGCAGATAATTATGATAACGGTTGTCAGATTCATACTTACAAATGTTGCATGTTATATGCGAATTTGTGCATGTGATTAACTGTTAAGTTGAATTATTACTGGTATTAAGTACGTATTTACTGGTACGATCCTAGGACACGTTCCTTATGCTGCCTTTACACACTATGTATTATACAGTGTGTTTGTCAGCTTGAAAATGCATCTGTAATTCCGCATGTTTGTCAAAATTGTACATTTACGGACGTTTTAAAATTTTTGCTTTTACACTGAGTTTTTGGTTTCATCTGACATAACCTACCTATAATAGATTAGAACAATATGAACAATTGTATTTAAGTAATTCAAAATGTTTTTTTAAGAATATGTAGGTATAAACACTTTTTTTAAATATATATTTTAATACATTTTTAATAATTTATCGAATCACAAACGCTATGTTCTTGGCGCCATAGACAGCTGATATCAGATGGTTTGTCAGTTGAAAATAGAACACACAATGTATGTATTTTGGGAAATTTGACAAGCATACTGTAAAATACATAGTGTGTAAAGGCAGCATTATATGTTTGGTTCTTCTGAATGAAAAATTAATGAATCGACTACTACCGAAACAGTACGCTTTTGATTTTTCTACTGTTAAAATTTCGCACTGATCCATTAAAACATTCAAAAGTTAAAACTAAATTTGTACGAGTATGATTTCAGAAATATCCCACACATGGTTGGTTGGTTGGTTTACGTGGCTGCCCACTACACGTAGGCATTCAAGTAGAATCTATAAGATTCCTTTTTGAAAGGACCACTGCACTCGTCGGTGTCAACCTATGTGTAGCCGTATCTAAGTACTCGGATACAGTGATTGATACTAGATCCAACCCGTCGCATTGAGATATCTAATAAGATCGCTCAGTCCTATCTCTGATAAATCTGAAAGGTCCTCTAGTACATGATTGCCTAAAAACTTGTGTCTCGAGATATGCAAAGCCGGACATTCGCAAAGAAAGTGGAAGATTGTCTCCTCTTTGCTTTCTTCTCGACAACTTCGGCAGAACTCGTTGTAGGACAGACCTATCCTACTGGCATGTCTGCCAACCGTCCAGTGTCCCGTCATAACTGCAACGACCCTCGAGATGTCCTTGCGGTTTCTGCGTGTTAGTTGCATTGAGCGCTTATAATTATAGCAAGGCCACAATTTCTTTGCAACCTTGCACGTGCTTATATTGCGCCATCTGCATTCAGCCTTATGGAAATAATGTTTGAAGATGCAGTTTCTAATAGTGCCAAACGGCGTGGCTACCGTTTCGGCGCTGGAGGCATTCAGAGCAGAGCCAGCCCTAGCCAGCTCGTCCGCCTGTTCGTTGCCTAAGAAATTGCTGTGTGCTGGAATCCAGATAAGGGTGAGATCAGCCTGATCACCCAGTCTAGATAGCATCCTCTTGCACTGCCCTACTAGGATAGAGGAGGTGGTATGTGATCTTAGGGATAGAAGCGCTGCTTGGCTGTCGACAAAGATGCCGACTTTACCTTGTACCTTCCTGTCGACCAGCATTCTGGCCGCTTCCCTTATAGCCAGAATTTCAGCCTGAAAAACTGTGGCTTCGTTAGGGAGACGGAAGGAACGTTCTATACCTAGATCATCTGAAAAGACTCCAGAGCCGACACCGCAGACCATTCTTGATCCATCAGTATATACTCTGACGTCATATTGTCTAACTATTGTACCTCCCTTCCACTCCCGCCTGGATGGAAATAGAACTTTGAACACCTTATCAAAGTTCAGTTGAGGTATCATGTAATCAGTGGATTTCCTCAGCGTAGGGGGTAGTTGATCCAGGATTCTGGCGTGACCATACGGCCTTGATCTCCACCACCCAGATGCCGCTAATCTTGCCGCGCTGCTAGAGGATACCGCCAATACATGAAGGTCAATCGGAATAAGGTTAAGTAAAGCGTTCAGAGCCTCCGAAGGACTGGTACGTAAACATCCTGTTATCCCGACACAGGAGGATCTCTGTATTCTATAAAGCTGATCTACCACGTATTTCTTACTTGTGGCCGGCCACCAAACTACAGAGCCGTAACTCAGTATTGGACGCACGATTGCTGTATACATCCATTTTAGCATGTTGGGGTTTAAGCCCCATTTTGAGCCAAACATCCTACGGCAGGAATAGTAGGCAACCGTTGCCTTTCTAACCCTGTGTTGAACGTTCAGTTTCCATGAAAGTTTTTGATCTAGTATAACTCCTAGATATTTTGCGTTGTCCGATAGGGACAGTTGATGATTCTTCAGCCGAGGAAGTCTGAAGTCCTGTACCTTGGTCTTTGTGGTAAATAGCATCAGTTCCGTTTTGTTTGGGTTCACTCCTAGCCCACAGTCTGTAGCCCAGTTACTGAGTGTGCCCAAAGCGTTGGACATGATATCGCTAATCACGTCCGTGAACATCCCTGAGACCATTATTACCACATCATCCGCGTACGCCACAACTTTAACCCCCGCGGCATCTAATCTGAGAAGTATTGTGTTAACAACAAGAAGCCAGAGCAAGGGTGAGATCACCCCTCCTTGCGGTGTGCCTCTGCATGCCCATTTAGACCTCTCGCTGTTACCTAATTTCGCGGTGACATTTCTTGCCCCCAGCATGTTTATTATCCAGTGTATGATGTAATCCTCTACATCATTGTCCCGGAGAGCATTTTTGATGGCTGTCACCGATACATTGTTGAAGGCACCTTCTATATCTAGGAAGGCCGCCAAGGTGTATTGTTTGTGTTCCAGAGATCTCTCTATGAAACCTACTACTTCGTGTAGAGCTGTTTCTGTGGAGCGTCCCTTAAGATAGGCATGCTGGCTATTTGAGAGCCTTGACGATCCCAGTAGCCGCTGCCTAATGTGGGTATCTAATAGTCTTTCCAATGTCTTTATCAGGAAAGATGAGAGGCTGATTGGTCGGAAGTCCTTTGCGTCTTCATGACTTCTTCTACCGATCTTCGGAATGAATACGACTCTGACTTTTCTCCAGCTAGTCGGAACGTGACTAAGAGAGAGACAGAGTTTATAGAATTTAGAAAGCCAGGGGATGATGGAGCTTTTCGCGCTCTGTAACATCTTTGGCATGATGCCATCCGGACCCGGCGATTTAAACGGTGAGAAACTGTCAATAGCCCATGAGATTTTATCCGAGGATATTATCTCATAATTTACAGTCATTTGTTGCCCACTGATACAGCTGTTCGCACTATACATGTCCTTGCAGCCAGGAAAGTGAGTGTTGAGTAGTATGTCTAAGGATTCCGAAGAGGAATCTGACCAGGAGCCGTCCGCCCTTTTTATAAAAGTTGGACAAGAGTGATTCGTAGCCAGAATCCTAGCAAGCCTTGCAGAATCTCTGGTACTGTCTATGGACTCACAGTAGTTTCTCCATGAGTTACGTTTGGCGATTTTTATAGCTTTTTTATATATATTCAGCTTATCGCGATAGGGTTGCCACATTTTATTCTCGTAGCTTGTGTTGAAAGCCCTACGTACCTCCTTGCGTAGAATAGAGAGTTCTGAGTTCCACCAAGGAGGATAGCTTTTCCGGGCTTTTGTCAAGGGGCAGGAGATCTTAAAGGCTCTAGTAATAGCCTTGTTGAAGATGTCCACATGGTGTTCAAGTCCTTCTATCGTATTCTCGATCTCTGGTACTCGATTTAGTTTTTGCTTTAGAAGCCCGTTGAACTTATTCCAATCTGTTCTCCTCGGATTTCTAAAGCAATGTTTATTTTTGTTTTGAAGTCTGACTTCAAAGAGTATCCAATTATGATCCGAAAAGGATCTTTTATTGGACACCCTCCATTTGTCGATCAGAAATCTAAATTTGTCGTTCGTAAGAGTAATGTCCAAAACTTCTTCCCACCCTCTAAATCTGTCCGAGCTCGGAAAGATAAAAGTCGGCGAGTTGCCGGAATTACAAATTGTTAAGTTGTGAGAATTAATGAAATCTAGGATATGCTCACCTCTTTCGTTGATTTCACTACTGCCCCATATTGTGTGCCTAGCATTGGCATCACAGCATAGGATGATGTTCTCGTTGGCACCCAAAGATGACAAACCGCTTTCAGCTCGTCTGGCGGTGCTGGTTTGTCATGTGCCATGTAGCATGATGCTATGAGGAAGCTTCTGTCTTCGGGCAGCTCGACCTTAGCAACTGTTAGGTCCGCTGAGCTGAGCTGTGTGCAGAGAAAAATGTTAATATGTTTCTTGGCTATTAGGCATGATCTTGGCTTACCGTATCCTTTCGCATAGAGCACATTGTACGTGGACAAAGGGAACCCCTTTACCTCGGAGTTCGCCACCCAGGGCTCTTGCACCACGCAAATGTCGAGATTCTCCTCGGCTAGGAGAACCTTGAGATTATCTGTCGCACACTTGGAGTGCTTCAGATTTATTTGAGCGATTTTTGTCGCCATTCTGTCGTCTATTGTTCGGTTGCCGGCTCTGCCAGCTGCATCCCAACCAGAAGGTTACTAGCTACCTCGACGACGTCTTCGTCTGTACCAGCAGAACTGGTTGGGCGGGTCACCTTGACCTTGGCGTCCCTCACACCGAAAAACAGCTTGGAACCTGCTTTTTCAACAGCCGTTGCGCCAGGTTCCGTGATGGAGAGAATGAGGCAGGTACCGCTGGTGCCGTGGTCCTCAGTGCGTATGACCGACCAGTCATCCATCGGAATGCTAGGGTTCTGAAGCTTCAGACACTCTAGCATTCTTCCACCGTCTTTGCCCATTTTCGGTAACCAAACCCTTGCCCGCGGTCTCAATGGGATCTCCCCAGCAGGGATAAGTTTAAGACTTAACCCATCCCAAGCTTCACTAATCTTAGCGATGCTATTACTGAGGAACTCCCTTGAGAACACGTCCAAGCATCTGATTACCCTGTACCCCCGGTGTATCTCACCGGAGTCGAAACAAGGTGCCGGCTTGTCCTTATTGGCGATTACGTAATCCATTACGAGCTCCGCCAATTTGGATTCGATAGCCCCCCATTCCGTTATTACAGGAGCAATTTTGTCTTCCTTTTTGTTCACCAGTGCCACTAGCAGTTGGTCTTTAACTACCTCGTTAAAGGGCCTTCTTGTGGCTGATGACGTAAGTTGGGTATGAGTGGCCGTCTTCGCTGCGACCTTTCTCCTCTTCGGCGATTTTTCGCTCTCTGCCTGGGAGCGGTTACGTTTGGTGTTAGTGGCTCTGGATGTGCTGGGTATCGAATCCCTAACCTTTAGGTATTCATCTACCACAGCCTGGTATTTCACCTTATCCGCGGCGTCACGCTCATGAGTAACTCCATTCGCAGCATTCTTAGCAATCTTGTCAAGAATGAAGACGGCTTTGGAGTACTGGGATTTGAGGATGTCTTTCTGGCTCCTCTTCTTCCTCGGCTTACCCTTCACCTGGCTCTCGGACTCGAGTGCCTGTGTATGGGTTTTTTTTGTTGGTGCTTGTAAGGCACGTTGTGCAGATAGTGGGGTACTGTGTCTTTTACCCTCTCTATCCGAGAGTCCGACTACTGTCTCCTGGCTGGAGGCAAGGAGGTCGTCCTCTGAAGAGACTTCTTCCCTTCTGTGTTTTTGTTTGTTTTTGTTTATTTTTTCATTAATGTTGTTCATATTTTGGTCCCACGAGTATGCCAGTAAGGGGTGTGACCATCCACACAGTGACGGCGTGCGTGGACTAGACAAGAAAAATTACAACCGGCCCGTGTCTTGGCACCGGAGGGGGAGCTGCTAACGACTAGTCTTCTTTATCCACTAACTAGCCATTCAGATCCTCGGCACAGCCCCCTCCACCTTGATCTTACAAGTGGGGGAGAGACAGGATGGGAGGAGATTGGGAAAGGATGAGGGGTGTGTGGTTAACCTTTAGTTGTGAAGGCCTTAACGAATCCTCACCCCAAGCCAGGCAATGTATATACAGCACCTGGATTGGGATGGGAGACTCAGCCAGCACTTAAGCCACCACATCGCGACAAGATTGTTAACCCGATTGTTAACACATACTTTGGGAAATCTCAAAAAATCACTTTCCTATTTATGGTTATACACATATTTGGCATGGAGGCGCCGTTATGAAATTATTTACCTCAAGTACAAATTAATTGATTGTTTACATACATATGTAGTGGAGATGGCAAACGGGAAATGCCGGTCGGAGTTTTGAAAACTCCCGGATAAATTTTTTAAATAAATTTTCCCCTTTTTTCAAATAACATTTTAGTAGAAAAAGCCAATTCAAATATGTATGTGTTTAAGTTCTTAAGTCGTTTTTCTAAAAGTTGAGGATTATTAATGTTAGATTATTAAAAAACTATGGAACCGAAAGTCCTTTTACGCAGTTTTGCTCTTTAAAAAATTAACCGCTTTCGAATATTTTATATTTTCAAACAGACAGATCGGTTTTTATGCCGGTCTACCGGTTTCTTCACCGAAAATAGTTAAGTTCCCTGATCATTGAAATGCGCATAGGAACAGCTATATCCGCCAACAATCAATTTCAATTCGTTTTCAATAAAATATTTTACCAACCATGTAAAATATTAATTTTGGGAATAAACGTGCGATTATAAATTTTAAAAACTAAATTTTAGCAATTCTCATAGAAAGTCCCAATAATTTTAATTTTTTTTATAAAAAAACTGCGACCAGAAATCAGCCTATTAGTTCCAATCGGATCAAATCAAATAAAAAACTCAATCGAAATTTGTCCAGCCGCTTGTGAGATACGATGGCGCAGACAGCCGTACACATATACATTTCAAATATATAACGCCCCTCTCTTTTGGTTTAAGATTAAAAAATTATTTAGAGGATAACAAAAAAAAACAATGAAAAATTCGACTTGGAGAATTTTTGAGCTGGAAACCCACGCTACATATAAATTCTGCTATAAAATTTACTTATTTTTTAAATTTAATTTAAATAATTACTTAATTATTCTACAAGATTACCATTTCGTGTCAAATTAAAATAAATGATGAAGTATATTATTTTAGCAACGCAAAAGGAATGAGAAATATTTTATTAAGTTTAGGGGAAAATATTTTTTTTTCAGTCCCATCGATCCGGGCTTGTATATCTACATTAAATATACAATTTTACTAGCAAATAAAAATTAATTGTTAAAAAACATATTTTGAAGACACATTTTTTAGTATGTTTTTCGAGATACATTAGTACGGAAAAACTCGCAATCCCGATTCGGGCATCTATCTCTAAGTCACGAAACCCGGGATTTTCAAAATCGTGTCCCGTTTAACAAATCTAATAGCAACCTTGAGCTGATGCTGCAGCGTCACTTGCAAACGGAGTTTTATAAATTTCACATTAATTAACTAAGGAGCACATACTCGTAATATCAGTCCTACAGTCATGGACGGAACTGTATATACATATTTGTTCAGTGATTCAGCAGATCAATTTCTTTTAATTCAAATAAAATTTAATCTCTTAATTAGAGCGTTGATAATCCTAAAATGTAATTCCACACCAGGTGCATTTGGCATCACCCAACTTTCATGATTACTTCATTCTGTTTGACCGAAATTTTTCAATTTTTATTTGAAACCACATAAATCTTGTCACTCGTTCGATTGTTTAAAATGGATGTCCCAATAAACGCACATTTGTGTGTGTATGTGTGTGTGTACGTGTGTGTGTAGAATATCTCTTACCAAATTGAGTTGTTTAACATAAATTCTTTTCAGCTTCTTGTTTAACATTGACTTTTTGATTGTAGCCGCACCTTGTTGGTTAACACCTTTTTTCATTATTTTCTCTGGTCGTTTCTCCTTTGTTTCATTGCGGACGGCATGATGATGATGATGAGTCCATTATATAGATCAAAGCATTGTAAATCAATAAATACACATTGTGCAACGCATGAAATTAAGAAGACGGAAAGACAACAATATGAAGGAACAAATGAAAAGCTGTATTGATAAATATTTTGCACGTGCATTCGTTAGGAAAAAAAACATTAAAGAAATTTCTTTTAACCAAAAACGAGAAGGAGAAACAAGAAAAAAACTATTGTGGTATTAAATTTGTTTGATGATTTTATTATTTAATTTTTTGTTGTGTTATTTCCACATTTATTGTTGTTAAGTTATTACAATAATATTGCGTTGTGTTTGATGTTTATACTGTTACTCACCGTCTCTTTTACTCTCTGTCCATGCAGCAGGACATGAAATATTAAACGATATCGACACCCAAAAGGACAACAAACAAACAAACAAACGAAACACAAAATGTTCTACACACGAAAGCGGTAAAATTAAAACAAGGACTTTTTTCCTGCAATGACAAGCGACATTTCAAATAAAAAAACAGTTTAAAAAAAGCCACGTTGAATCGTGCGTACGTGGAATATGGTCCTGCTGAGACGCATAAATGAGTATAAATTTCACCTTTTTTTGTCGATCATTGTTTCGTGTTGTTTAGGCAGAGAACAAACGACAAGAGAACTAGAAAACAATGATTATAAAAAAACACAAATAATCAGCGTCATCATCCTCATAATGACACGGCTAACAAAAGCGGCGAGGATCATTACAACTGCCGACACCACTAACTGAATCAATCGCACATGATCCGTTTAGAAGTCGATGACGCATTTTCGATCGGCATTTTCATGCTCACTTAATGTTTTGTTTCGATTACACTTAGAAAAATGTATGTACTCAAACAAATATTGTTTTATAGCTCAGATAATTTGACATCCATACACATGTAATCAAGAAAAAAAGAAGGAAATAATATTATTATATTAGATCTTTGCAGGGTATGCTTTTTCAAATGTATAAAACTCAAATGTGTATTTTCATACGTAAAACAAGTTTATAATTCATTACAGTTTTGTTTCATTAATATTCAATATATGAAATATGTTTATATATAAATAAGGAGTATAGCAATATCCGGGTGTCCCTAACACACCCTTCTTTATTTTAATTTTATTTTACTTTTTTATTCTGTTTGATTTGATTTTATTTTATTTTGCTTTATTTTATTGGACTTTATTTCATTTTATTTTATTTAATTTTTTTATTATTTTATTTTATTTTATTCGACTTTATTTTATTTATTTTTTATTCTGTTTTGTTTTATTTTATTTTCTTCAAAATAAAATTGAATGAAAGATTATTTTCCAATAACACTGATCAACGAATAAGGAATTTATCGACCTTCTTAATGGATTTCCCATTTTGCTTATGAAGCTTATGCATGATTATTGGCATAGAAAGGAGATCGGACGTTGTTGGCCCCTAGAATTATTACAAAATTATTTTCCATACAAATATATTATTGTAATGCATTAAATAAATTGTATTCTTAATCACTCATTAGAATCACAACGAATATTTATTCTACATAAAATCACCTTTCCTTTTGGCTACATTTCTATTAACGTACGTTCTAGGATATCTTGGGGAGACCTCAAGGATTTTTGGAAGTAAACTGCTTTCACTTTTATTCTTTTAAGTTTTTAGTTTGGAATACAAATAACAATGTTTTCTCGATATGTACAATAATTATTTATAATAAGTTATTGGTAATTAATATTTATGCGTAATTGGTTGAACTGTTTGGCCCAAGTTCAAATCTGACTTTCCAGTTTTCTTTTATTATTAAGAAAATGTCGATAACTTCAAAAAATTTTTATTAAAAAAGTAATATTGGAAGATTTTTTAATCATCAGACTAGTGGAACGTATTAGTGCTGATTTCGAGAAAGCTTCACCATATCATTAGCATTCTTTGTTCGAGTTTACCACTTATCCCTGTGGATACTATATCAAGCAGCCAATGTCACTGGAAAAAGCAAGAGAGTAATAATTTATGGAATAATTAATCATCAGGAAGTTTCGTACTAACCGAAATTTTTTTAAATTTCTGTATTCTAAGTTCTTAAATAATACGTTTGAATAGTTGATATTCCCTGCCACTTGTATCAACCGTGATAAGTAGTAAAAACGAACAGAGAACGCTGAGGAGATGTTTTAGCGAGCTGATCTGTTCGGCTAGTCTGATGGTTGGAAAAAATCTTCCAATAATTAGTTTAGTAAAATAAAAAAATAATTCGAAGTTATTAATAATTTATAAATAGTAAAAGATATCCGTAAAGTCAGATTTGTGCTTGAACCCAACAATGCCATTCAATTTATAAAATATTAGTGTCGCAATAAGCAGATTAAAAATAATAGAATCCTACCAAAAATATCTTGATATAACAATAAAACTATACAAAATTAAACGTTTGAAATTCTTGAACGATATTTACTTATTATAATTTTTTTTAATATTAAAACATTTTCAAAATTACATAAAACTTCTAGTTATTTTCCAAATATTGCAGCATTTTTTCAACGAAATCTCATTGTTTATGTTTTACTGAATATTGTAGTAAAATATAGAATTTTCAACAAACCGTACATTTGTTAAGGATAAATCTGAAAAGAACTATTTTTAAATATTT
Organism: Gymnocheta viridis; assembly: GCA_956483585.1. NCBI lineage: Eukaryota > Metazoa > Arthropoda > Insecta > Diptera > Tachinidae > Gymnocheta > Gymnocheta viridis. The sequence goes on from OY101440.1 coordinate 2,662,603, forward strand.
TTGTCGTTACTCTAAGATATCCTGGAACGTGTAGTAAAACCATTATGTTCAAAAGAAAGATGCTGAAAAGTCTATAATATATTTTATATTCTAAGACGAGTCAGGAAAAAATTTCTTCATTTAATTTTATTTTATTTATCAACTAAGGACAATAAATAAATTTTATGAACTAGAGAAGTATATACATATGCTGTGCTATACACGTTACTAGGGTTGTTTTAATTCATTTGAAATTTATAAAACATACATATTTACAAAAATTTAAGGAAAAAATAACAAAAAAAAAGTGACGCGAATGACTAAAATATAAAAACTGTGAATGCGCCGAAAGTATCCGTTAGAGAAAAAACGGAAAGGAGAAATCAGAATCACTGATTAAATGTTAAACAATACTTTCAGCATACAGGACTTTCTTTCTTTTGTGATACTTTATTTGCTATCTTTGATATCCTTTTTCGCTTGTTATTTTTGCATATGCATCTTGTGATATTTATTTGGGTTTGAATTTCAATTATAACTTTTTATTTAATCTTATTTTTATTAAATTTAAGTTTTTGTAGCTTAAATTAAAAATCGAATTCGATGTAATAGAACTTTTTATTTTATTGATGGGAGGGAATACCGAATATTTGAATTTATTGTCTGATGTAATTAGACGAACGTCCCACTAATCAAGAAAATGCTGACTCAAGGGCTTCTGCTCGTTACTTCTCAAAAAACAAAAAAAAAACCTTTTTACTCGGTAAGTTACTTTTCCATTTCTTTTCTTTAAGTGTGCCGATCCGAATTCCTAACATGTACACATGTATGTATGTATGTATGTGTGTGCTTTCGAATTAATTGAGTTGTTGTCCTTTTTTTTAAATAATTGTTTTTCTAACTTTTCTCTTATGCGCATCGTTAGATGTTTGTTTGTTAGTATGTGGCCTTGTTTTGTGGTCTCTTTTCTGTGCGTAAACACGTACTGATTCTGGAGAAGATGTATGAATTCCAAAACGTGATATTTAAGATCACTTCATCTTTTGATGTCTATATTTTCAGTTAAGTCTGTTAAAGTCTGTAAAATAAAACAAAAATATTAATGCTGCCCAAATATGACACTGATATATTTTTAGATTTTCATTGTTATTGTTCACATTGTTTTTTGTTTATTGTACTTTTGTTGTTTTTCTTTTGTTCTTTAAGTAAAACAATTGTCTCAAAGACACCACCGCCACAACTTCATTGGTTGATTGTTTTTCCAACTTGTAGATTTTCATTAATTTTTCCATGTGTCGGCAAATAGCGTTTGAAGTTCATTTAGCTGTTTTCAAAAACATTTTGGAATTAATTTATTGCTCGTATTATGAATAAGTGCAAACATTCATGTTTTAAATATCCTTTAACAATTTAACTTTAACAATTTTCTTTTCGATATTTCTTGTTTGCGATTATGTTTTTTGCTTTAAGTGGGTAACATGAGATGTGCTGACTGACAGTTTGCCCACTCATGTTTGCTGTTGGACTTCATCATTTTTAGTTCAAGTGGTTGTAATAATATTCGAAATAAATATGTAAAATTAACAGTCTTAGATTTAGCACGGATAGTTTTACATGTTTTGAAAAATCATATTTGAATATCCATGTGTTATTTATGAGTTTACAAAGTGGCAGAGCGTTTCAATATATTTTTTTAGTTTTAAATTTAACTGGCGAATATTATTAATTATTTGAAAAAAAAATATTTTCTTTTAATATCACTTTGAAAGACAATATAGTCTTTAGCTAACTAGTGATGTTGGTTTAACTTTTCTTATGAATTTCATTGGTTGGGCCGCCATTATTAGTTAAATAAGAACTGTGCATTTGAGCCAAAAACAACATTTCCTTAATGTCGGTCCTGATGCCTAAGTCACGTCAAAAAAGTTATATTTCTAAGGAGCGGAAAATTAAATTTTCAAGATCTAACTATTCATGCATTTAAGGCTGATAAAGAACTTTTTAAACATGTTGTAGAATCTTGTGAGTGATTTTGTTTTCATTATTGTTTTAAAGAGAAGAAAATATTGTAGCGCAGGTCCTAGTTTTTCTTTGAACGTGAGAGGGATGCAAATTTTAAATACAAGACATTAGTTTGAAGTATTTGTCTGCTGAGGATATCAATAAGCCGGAATAAGAGATGAGCGAACATTGGCTACGGGACCACTATTTAGTAGTAGTAAAACTACAAAAAATTTAAAAACTTTTGTTTGTTGAGGGTTTTTAGCTAGTCTATATACATGCATTTCATTGGTGCTTAAGCCAAATCATCAGTAGACCTTAAACCTAATTTTTAAATGTTTCAAACCTCTTTACTTATACAAAAACCCTTAAAAACTCAATAAGAGTTATAAAAATTACAATAGTATAAGCATAGTATGCTTTGAAACTTATTCAAAAATCCCAACAAACAAATTATTATATTCGATATGAATTACTGATGATTTGGCTTAAGCACCAATGAAATGCATGTATATAGACTAGCTAAAAACCCTCAACAAACAAAAGTTTTTAAATCTTTGAAAAAAGATATCGAGGCAATCTCGATTAATATAAATTTCGTAGTAAAACTACGCTTATTTACTGAAGCAATTTTGGAATAAGAGACAGAACTTTCAGACTAGAAAATTCGACGTTGGTCACTTAAAACACATAAAAGTTGGAAACAATTTTGCAACATCACACAAATTTCAAAGTGCTACATATTATTAACACCATTAGAGCTTGTGCTGATAATAATTGAAAATAAAATTTTATAACTTTCATTATTTAAACCCATGAAGTACTACTTAAGACATATTTTCAAATTTCCGGAAGCTCGAAATTAATTTTTAGACCAATTGTTTCTAGGTCAAAGTAGTTTAGAATTCTTTGCGGATTCATTTCGACAAAAATCGACCCACTCTAATAAACATGCATGTCGACAACGAAATCCTTAAAATCTCAAACTATATGCAGTTTGTCAAACAGACGATGTATCACAAATATGTTGTTGTAGAGTTGCATGCATGTACATTAGGGTAATACCATTTTTTGGACATCCCACCACACGATGGGCAACTTAGTATTGATAATAAAAATAATTTATTGTTTATATGTACATATATGCTATATATTTTAAATATATTAAATAAGTAACTGTATAACAAAAATGTAAAGCTATTTTTTTGGGTTTAATGAAATAAATTTTAAGTTTAAAGTCCAACTTGATTTACATAATGGAAAAATAAAAATAAAAATTAAGAACAATTTTCTTGCGACCTTCTTCCATACAAATGGTAAGATCTTGTTATATTCATGAAATTATTAGAAAATACTTAAAATTTTGTTATTAAATGTTAATTTTGTATACTTAAGAGAAAAATTTAAATTCAAAACTTCATCGCGTTTGGTGCGGAAACTTTTTTAACGATCGCGAAAAAGTAATACATTATTTCTTAATATTTTTCATGGTCTATACGGCTATGCGATGAAGAATTTGTTATTCGCAAAAATCGCAAAAAGTTATGACCCTAATGTACATGAATAAATTTATTTTATTTGCTGCCGTATTCATAAAAAAAATTATTTGGGTTTGAAATTCATTTTAAGAAATTTTGTATAAAAATGTATTTAGAAATATATATCAAATCAAAATATTTTTTAAACAAATACGGATACTTCTTTATCTAACGTTAAACGAGTATGGCCCTTCTCTATGTAATATATTAAATGTCAGAGACGGAATTGTTTTGCAACTCTTCCAATAGGACTACATACATATTTAAAGATTCGAATGGCAGTTCGAAGAAAAATCTTTACGATTCATGTTTGTCACGCCTTCAGTGTTAATATTAACTGTTTACATTTATTTTATCAAAAGCCAATCAACATTGAATTTAATACCTCCATCAAAATAAAATAAAAGTATATTGTCATCATATGCCTACAAATATTAAAATATATTGAACATCGTAACTACATATACAGTTCCTTAGACACTTAACACCTTGATATGTTTAGCCGTTAAATACATATTCCTAAATCCGAATCTCAACACTCGGTCATGTGTAAACAAAAATTGAATTTCTGGAAATTTTGTTGACAATTTATGTGAATTCACAGCGAGCAGAGCCGCTAAATATTTACAAAATACGAACGTATAGCAACGGAAACAAACTCCTATATTTACAAAATTCCTATTAAATGACCCCTCCTTTGAAAAAAAACTCTATAAAGATTAAGGTAAAAAAATCAACAGATGTCAATTTATTTTTAAACATTTTTCAAATTTTATTTTTGCATTATTGATTTTTTAAAATCGTAATGAATACAACAATACTTTTGAATTAAAAAAAAAACTAAACGCAACAAATTAACGTCTATTTGATTTGTTTATACCAAATTGTGGTTTATTTTTCAATGAAAACATTTTCCAAAAAAAAAAATTAAAACGCACCAAGTCAGTCGATTTATTATGTTTCTGTTGCTGTTCATATACGTCTATTATTTTATTGTTGTCGAGCAAAACAATGAATAACGAAAAAATAAATAATTATTTCCATTCAAGTGAATTCGAATTCTCTCTTTTTTCACTTTACGAGTATTATTGTAAAAATATATTGAAATAAAAGTAAACTTAAGTAAAAATCTATTGAAGTGGAATTAAAATGTGACCAACAAAAAGTGTTGGATATTAATGAGTTTCAGTTTTGGTTTTAGCTTTCGGTCATACGTGCGTTTTTTAAGGCAAATCATACACTCGACGAAAATATTTAGTTTTATATAAAATATATAATTGTTGAAATAATATATAACGTTCTTCCATTTTGTAAAAACCTAAGCTGCATCAAATAATGATGGTAATTAAAAAATTAAATTATCGAAAAAAATCGCAACGTTCACCAAAAACTGCGGACTATCAGAAGCTAAATTGACTGCATCGCAAAAATGAGCTCACGTCAATAAAATCCAAAGATTGGGTTTGTTTCTTAAATAGAATAAAAAACGTTAGAATTAAAAAAACACAGCTCGATAAAATTACCTGATTTGCAACAATGAAGTCTTACATAAAATAATTAAATTTTTATAAAAATTACTCGGAGTATATTTCAAACCGTACGGGCTGGACTGTTCACATATAACTTAACGCCATTTTTACCGATTTCGACCCTCTTCGCTCTTTTTAATGCATTTAAAACAAGCTTTAGTATAAATAATTAACTCCGTAAAAATGTGTAAGCGTTACGCAACAGGTCCTTGAGTTCTTGATACAAATTTGTATAACAATTTCTTTTCTTTTCAGGAGGTAAATCTGTCCATGTTTAAAAACAATTAAACATAAATGCTGCCATACTCTCTGCCATTATAAAAGATAATTGACTTTGAAATTATAAAATTTTGAGCACATTCAGGCGAAATGAAAATACATACATATTCACCATTATTTTAGTTGTCAACATCGACGTCACGTCAATTGTAAATTTTTAAGACTTTATGTTGCGATTTGTAGCTCTGAGACACTGCTGAAGTCAGAAAAGTGAAGAAAATTTTTTCAGTTTCAAGATATTTAAATTATATTTTTCTTGTGTCTAAACGAACAAATCAAATCTGAAAGATTTGAAAAAAAGCTATTTTTGATATTAAAAAAAGAAATTATCTTGAATACTAATGTTGAAACAATTCGTTTAATTTATTTATTTATTTAATTTATACACTTTTTTGCCAAAAGAAATTATGTTTTATACCACAATAAAATTTAGAATATCTAATTTTAGAAACAAAAAAAGTTTGCGCAATTCATTTGAAAGATTTTTTTAAATTTTCAAATTTAATTTTTTATTGCTCATCAGGTAGTCAGGTAGGTAGGGAATGTCCCTCACCCCAATAAACCAGTTTGTTATTTACCTGCGCTCTACATAACATTATTTGTTATAAAATATATGTACATACCTGAGTATAGTAATTTTTAAAAGCATTATTCACAAAAATTAGATTAAAAAAATTAAATACAGGTGCATAAAAAATACAAAAACAGCAAAAAAAAACTGCCACTAGATTTTTTATATCAAATTACACTTAGAATTTAAAAAAAATCATTCTTTCAATTCAAAAACCACGTTTAATAATTTTGGCCAGCTTTTTGGCTCAAATACTCCTCTGTGCCTTGTAGAAAACAACAGATTAGAATTGACAGGCTCATTTTACGAGTATTTTCTAGAACTTAGAGAACATAAATAGACTGTCAGTAGCACAAAATTGTTCTGGAGAGCGAATAGGAAGCCCCAATTTCTTGATATTGTATTGACGTGACGTCGATGTTGACAATTGAAATAAGGGTGATTACTAAAATTTTTATATGAGTGTCGTTCATTATTACACTGAAATGAACACATTCAAACAAAAATATATTTATAATAGTTTTATTTTTGTTTTTTTGTTGTTTTTTATTTCAAAGGAAAGTATATTTTGCAAAAATTTAAATTAAAAAGAAATAGTGAAATTGTTTTACAATTCAATGAACCTGAATGAATATTTGCTTGTACAAATAAATGTCCATAAACAGACAGAGCACAAAAACCCAAAATTATGGGATCTTTGTGGGTTGTCAAGCGTTTCCAAATACTTTCGGTTTGAGGTCATCAAGCCTCCATGGAAGGTCTTTATTACTTTAACTAACTATTTATTTATATTTCTCACAAACTCTGTAATGTTTAGTTAAAGCCACACAATATTGATATTGTCAAACCTCCAAGTGTCAAATGTCGATTTGTTGCATAGAAACTGCATCGAAAACTAATGTGTTCAATGTCAAACAAGTTGTTATTTTTTTATGTATTTATACAGTATTTTGTTTTGCCAAAGTTTTGTTTTCTTCGAAAAATCCTGGTTAACCAGAATCCCAAAATATCCATTGACCTTGGTGGTATTGTCATTCAAGGACCCAGTTTTCAAACATTACGTCTAGTATTTTTAACACAAATATTTAGAAATTTTCACCATATTCAAGGTCATGTCACAAATGTGGCCAAACACAACTAGTTGCAGCCCAGAAAACAAAGTCAGGGGAAAATGATTTCTTCTCCTTTTATAAATTGATGACTCCCAAGTGAGCAGAGATGTTGGAAGTATGTAAAGAAATTGATCGCACTGTGATACGGAGCTACACAACTGTTCCATATTTACCGGCACAGCTTGGGTGAAACGAAAAATGTTAGTTTTCCAAAAGAAGTCAATGGCTGTCAACACTGTAAACATAAGGAAATTAAAAGGATCTCTGGCAAAAATCTTTAGTAAATAGTTAAGCAACTCGTAAAATCTATCATTATTGAATAAGCATGGCAGAAGAAATCATCAACAGCAAAACACACATACACACACACACACACACACGCAAAACCAAATGCAAACAACAAATATCCACTGTGACAAAACAATGTGCAGAACAAACAAACAATTGAGTTTACGTTTGTCAGTTCGTTCGTCTGTTATTCTACAACAAACAATTGTCAAGGCATTATTGTGCGCAACTTCACACCCCTACGGAGCGTATCGGAGTCACAAACAATTGTCGCTAACTACGAGTATCGCTCGTTTTCTCTTCATTAGGACACAAAAAACAGATATTGTTTAAATTGCTCAGGATACATGAATACACTCATACAAACGTTTAAATTCCTTTACATTTGACATTTTCATATAAAAGACAGTGAGTGTGTTTGTATGTGTGTTGCTTTGCCTGACGGCTGGTGTAAATTGATATATTTCATTTGTTTCTTGTTCTTCCCATTAGAAATACCATAAAGAAATCAGCTTTTTATGCTGAAGAAAAAAAAACACAATACTTTTGTAACACTGTTGGAGGAGAATTCGTTTTGGAAACTAACTGAGTGAGTGTCCTGTTAGAATTGCCAAATTTAAAGAAAGATTCGGAAAATAAAAGTGATGAATTGATAAATGATTGCCGTTTTCGAGAAAAAGATTATGAGATTCTCGTTCTACTGTAACAGAAGGAAATACGCACATAAACTGCAAAGTTGTGAACATTAAAATTTTGTTTAACATCTCCATAAAGGTGACAGACAGATCCATAACAAAAGAATTATTATGCTGACGGATCACTATAAATCCATAAATAGATGGATTCCTGGGCTCCTGGGGCTTTTAGTTCAATGCTTGACAATTTACATACAACCAATTTAACTGCTTACAAGAGTTTTTCAGATCCTTTATTTTTTGCAAAACAATAAAGTTTTATTGGCAGATTTATGTCTATTTCCCTTTAATATCACTGCTCATAAGGTTTTTATTTTGTAATTGTTTATTGCACAAAATAAAATATTTTTATTATTTTAGAAGACTTAACAAATAATCTTTCAATAAAGATTAAATGTCCTTGTTTTCTAGTAGTGATATGTTTGAGGAAACGTGCCTTAATAGGGCGTTTTTTTTAAGAAAAAAGGATTTTCTAAATTTTTCAGGTGTTGATCGGTTTTATTGTAAATATTTTATTGAAACATAAATTTTCTGATAAATGTTCAAATTACCATTTTTACTTGAAGCAAAAGTTTTTAGAAATTAATGTGTTTCGTTCGTTGTTTAATACGGACCTGTTTTTTAAATCGAGATATTTCAAATCCAGTGATTTCTAATAACGAATTCTACTACAAGCTGACTTATTACTGTTATGTTTATTTTATTTTATTTTTGCAACCTGCCTCTTTAATAGGAATCCAACCTGCGCGCGCAGCTGCGATCACCAGACTTATAGTCTAGCAAGTGTTCAAGTTGAATTTTTCCATTTTAATATTTTTAGAAATCGCTGCATTCATTTTTTCCCCAACACTTTCAAAGTGAATGTACGAAGGAGTGTGAGTGTTAGTACAATATATTCGGCGAAAATCGGAGTGCCATCGGTTTTTTATCCACAGATAGGATTTTTTTATTCAATATATTTTCCATCGCTTGCTACACATAGAAAAAAAGTTCAATGTAAAACCAAAATTAAACAATGTTGATTTAATGTCGTGTAATTTTTTGCAAAAATATTGATTTTGTTGAAATGTAACATATATTCATATTGATTCAATATTTAAAACTTTAAATTTGAATTAACAAATAGTAAATTGAACATTTTTCGTAGTTAAAATAACATTGTGCAATGTCGAATTTACACAACTCAGCTTCATAGTAAAATAAAAAAATTATTACGTTAAATTAGGTTTGGATTTGATAAAATCAACTTTGAGCAGTGTAAAGACAACATTTCTACATTTTAAATTAACATTGATAATAAGTATTCCACGAATTTCAATAAGAATTTCAAAAATTACATAAGTATAAGAAATTCTCATTGGTTTTTAAAAAGTTTTCGAATAAGAGAGGTTTGAAACTTTTCAAAAATATGGTTTAAGGTCTACTAATGATTTGGCGTTAGCATCAAATGTATGTAAAAAAATAAATATTAAATTTTTTATGGGTTATTTAATTAAAGGCACCATTTGGAACCAAGAATTTTAAAAGAATTTCGTGTTAGATCAATCATTGAATCGTATTAGCTCAACATTATAATTACTTACATATTAAATGAATTTCATGCTGAAAACATATTCATTCAATATGTAATTTATGTTGTTTTAAACTGAAATAATTTTGATTCAACAAGATTCGTCATATTATTTTAATGTGGATACATAATACTCTCATGTTATATTGACATGTGCTGCTGTTGTTTGCAAATTATCGTAAATTCATGTTGATTTAAATGAATGAATCTTAAATGTAAAATCAACCTTGATTTCGCTGGTTTTATTTACATTGTGTATTTTTCTGTGTGTAGAACTTTTCCCATTTTTCAAGCAAAATACGGATACCTCAGCCGTAATGACGTTAAGAATGTGAAGTTTTGATGGATTTTTTTCAGTCAATAATAAATAAAGATAAAAATTTTACTGATAATTTTTCAATCAAAAATTAAGATTTTAAGTTGATTTTAATTATTCGGCCAAAACTACCACCTAAAACCTAATTTGAAGTGCAGTTCAGAAGGCATAATTGCGAAGATCAATTCGACGTCCTGAAGTTACCTTCATGTAACTCCAAAAAAAATTTTCTTTCGGAAATTGGGTTCAAAGTTTAAACATTATATAAAAATAAAATTATAAGAATTTGCACTACTTCCGGAGCACAAGTTCAGGATCTTAGAACCGGTTCACACACATATAGTTTGACTCGTCAAGTCTTGAGTTTTTATGTGAAGATAACTTCAGGACGACGAATTGTCGGGTGAATGTTTTTAAACAGTTTTTGATCAAATGCAAATGGAGCTTAAGCCTTTGGAAGAAATTTTGCAATGGATACATTAAGATGTTCTCATCACTCGAAAATTGTAAATGTACCAATTGATTTGATCAGTTATTCCAAAAAAAAACTCAAAGTATTTATACCTTCACAACCAAAGTGCCGTTCTTAATTTACTTGTATATAGACATAATTTTTGACTTCTTAACCAGACTTAAATAGATCTACAAAACACTTGAATTGTATTCAAACTCTATTCTTTATCTTCTATCTAAATTTAGAAGAAATCTACTTATTAGAAATTCGTTACGCATTGGGGAGTTAAATTTTAACACTTGGCTAGCAGACTGAATGCATCATACACACACACACACACGCACACACACATACATGCAAAGACTCAAATACAGTATACGTTCACACACATTGCATTCTCCCATTGTTATTGCAATTCAATAGTTGAGTTACAATTTCGTTCTAATGTCGTCAAATGATTACTTTTAATAAATCTTAATGCGCATGACGAATTCGATTAGTTGCACCAGTTCCATGTATGCGAGAGAAGCCAACGCAGTACCAGATATCAAATTCATGTCCTACACGAACGAAAAAGTATTAATAAATGGAAAGAAACTAATGATATTCTTGTTTTAATTTCTTTTTGTTGTGATCCTCTGTACAAAACAAATAAAAATGTTTTTAGAAAATAAATAGAGTTGTTGCTGTACACATGTTAAAAAGCGTAACTAAATTTATAAACAAAGATAATAACAAAAAACTTTCCAACAACAATCTAAAATAAAAAAAGAGAAATATATCCACCAAAAAGGATCAATTTGATATAGAAGTCAATTTTGTTTGTTATTTGTATATATTTTTAACTACAAAATACAAAGCAAAAAACCAAACATGATACTCGTACATATTGCTCTTTGACTGATTTAAACTACAACAGGAAAAAAATTTCAAAAATACTATTACACTCTCTTCTATTTACCCACACACATGTACATAACTAACAGTTTTTAAGGATGGCTTAATCAAGCCGACTTCTTTTTTCGTTTTTTTTTGACAAATCTTGTCCATTAATTTGGTAAATAAAATGAAGGAAAAAATGTCGGTGTTTAAACAAAAAGGATCAACCTCATATGATTATCTCATAAGTTTTTTGTGGGAGTTTCAGTATTTTTTTGTACTCATACTTTTGTATCTTAACAGCCAGGCTGACATCGGTGTTTTATTTTTGATTACTGCCGTATTTGCTGTAGGTCTTATTTTTTCCACTTTTAATTGGTCTATTTAGTTTTTATAATACATTTGCTTGCATTTATTATGCATGTGAGGTCCTTGATAGCGCATGTGAATGGTACACAAACAAACAGTTTAATTAAGAACGAGTAAGACGGAGACTCTTAACCCCAATCTTACCAACATGCGTCTGTGAGACACATTGTGGTGTTTAATTCAATGTAGTATCTTTATCGGTATATCGCAACCAAACTTGTTGAATTTTATTTTACGTATGTTTTGCATAGTTTAACCAAAAGAAGAAAAGATTTAAAATTCTTAATTATTCTTTTTTTATAAGTCAAAGCAAAAAAATTAAAAATAAACTACTGAAGCAATTATTGCTCCCCAAATACGCCAAAGGTTACGAAATAAATTACAACGGCCTATAGTTCAACTTAACCTTTCAAAAATTTTCAAGTTCAATTTATATCGTCTTACAACTTTTTTGTGGCATTGCCGTTTACAACCCAGTTGTGGTGCAGTGACAAAAATATCAAAAATTTACAACTCATCACTAGCAGTTGTTTTGGATAAATTATTAGCAAAAAATGGAGAGCGGGTAATTAAAATTCTTTTAAATAATTTATTAATCAGCGATTTCGAGCAAATTTATAGAAAAAATTAAGTTACAACGAAAAACTTGTTGAAATAAGGGAAAGTGGACGAGGCAAGCCGCTATTTCGATGCAGCAAAAATAAAACCAAGGAATTGTGGGAGGAATTTTCCATAGAAATAAATAGTTTAGGACCATGATTTATTCCTCTTGTACACTTTCGTCGTTGTAAAATAAATTAAAACAAATAACCATTTTACTATTTCTTAAAAAAAAAAAACTCAAACTTTAACCAAAATTTATTTTAATTTTCCTTCTCAATGTCACTTTTTTAGGCTGGCAACATCAATATAATTTCAAGTGAAATTGATTGTAATTCGTAATACCAAAAAAGAGTTAAGTCGTTTTAAAGTTAAGTTGTTTCAACTTCAACTCAACGGGGTTGAGTTGTAAACTTTCTTCAAATCTTCACATGTTGGTAGGATATGTAATATTTTATGTCGGTATGATAAGGGTTAAAGGAAATATGTATAAATTGTGGAAGAAACTCTGAAACTAAAATTTGATCTCAGCAGCGTAGTAGAAATAAGAGATATTTTATTGAAATTGGGGAGATATACTCGTACTTTTGTCTAAGGCTTTGTGACGTATTGCCTTTTAAAATCGCTCATTGTATTGTGTATAGTTGTACGATTAAAGCACTTTAAGCCTATAATAGCATTTTATCTTGTTCTGGTATCACAAATCCTTGTCACATTATTTAAATGATAACCATATTCAGACACTATCAATAAGATCAGTTGTTAGATCTTCGGAACAATAACAGCATGAAATAGTTTGAATGACACTAAAATATATTTTATGACGCTTTATTTCATTCGTTTCTTAAATGATTTTCTCAAACAAATAAAAGTCAGAACTTACATTCTTTAAAGAAAAGTGTTAAAATCATAAAAACAATAAGTTTTCTAATAACGACCTTACAACGTCATAAAATCATAAGTAGTGTTCATTGTTCAAATTATAGGAGTCAATCACAAATAGGCAATAAAATGTAGGTAGAAATTTGAATTGTGTTTCGAAAGCATGTCAAAGTTAGAACGAACACTATTTCAACCGCGACAAATCCAACGAAACGCTCACCACAGTTATGGCGTGATGCATGTGGTGTTAAGAGAACGATGGAACACACACACACACACACGCACACATAAAACTCTGAAAGGAATATTTGGAAATGAAGTTATTTAGTATGTTTCTACGTTTGTGTTAAGGACACAATAGAAAATAACTAACATTATGTGCAATTATTGCTGTGAATGATTTCCCACAGTGGAACTAACCACCAGAATTCGGTCGCAGAAAACGTAAAACGTCTGTTTTAACTGACAGAGTTTCTTCCTATGCCCAGTTGGAATTAAAGCACAGACATTATCGGTCACTAGTCAAGTTAATTTGGTATTACACAGTTATTAGACATTGTCTGTCGTGAGATATGTAGATAGATAGCGAGTCTTGTTAACGTATTGCAAAATGCTAGAATGGAAATGTAATTTTGTTCTTAAAGAAAATCGTTTATGATTTAATGATTTGCTTCATTTAGAGGTCAAGCATAAATTTTCGTATTAAATGCGCTTTAAGGATGAAACAGAAAAGAGGTGTGGATAAATGTGGTTGCATAGGAAACCATAATGGCAGATGCGAAAAAATTTCGTTGCTTCAAGGCGTGCATTTACTTACACCCTCTAGCTCTCTTTCGCTCACTACTAGAGAGACTCTCTGTCCCACTCACACTCTTCCTCGCTATATGCATATAAGTACAACATAATCGAAGACCACAGTGGTTGGGATGCAAAAAGAGATTAAAAGATTCCTTTGCATTCTGTGTGTCTTTCTGTTGTTAAACTGATGAGACGATTATAGTGTTTTAAATCAATTAGTTTTGTCGAATCTCGTCATAATTCGCCCTTCATGTTGCCATACAATGAATAAATATATACAAAACAGGCAGTATACTGTCATGCACACACAGTTTCAAATTGCGGCAGGGGAGTATATTTCTTTGGCTGGATAAAAAGGCCTGCTTGCCGTGTCGGCTTCTTTGCTTTCCTTCTTCCTCTTAACAACAAAATAGGAAAAGCATATTTAAAGTCATCATTACACTACTTAGTTTGGCAAATTTTATTGGATTTTCTAGCTGTCTCAATTAATTCATAAAAAATTAAACGCTCTTTGGTTAAAAAAGAAGTAGGCGGACATTCTTCTCTACAACTTAATCTTTAACCTTCTCTATGTCAAGCATTACTATGATTGTTCTTTTGCCGCCTTGTCTTTACTTTGTGTTGCCGACAAGAGTCCTTTTTCTTTTCTCCTTTCAATTTTCTGTTTTTCGGTTTTTTGGCAACCTCCTCAGCAGCTACTGCTGACAGGGCATATTTTATTTTTTTTTTCATTTCATTTTTACAAAATGTTAAATGATTCGTAATTTTTGTTTTTCAGATTCTTTATTCTGTCATATGAGTGTACGAGGAAAAGTATAAGATGAACATTAAACAATTAACTCGTAGAAAAAAATCTTAAAAAAGTTTGTATGAGCATGTTTTTGTTTGTTGCTTTTTAAGATATTTTTGTTTTAAAATTCCCACTATAAATTCCATAAAGATGTCACTCGTTGTTGTTTTTAAACAATGTCCAGTATGTGAAAATTACTTTATGATTTTGCCGACATTGGAAAATTAAAATTTCAGTCAAACAAAAGTGTAAAATGAAAAGTTATTAATTCAAATCTCTTTCGTAGATTTTAGAAAATGTGCAAAGGCTTAAATTGTTATATTAATAGATAATTTTTAAAATAAAAATACAGTATAACCTACCTAATCCGGACAATCGCTAATTCGGACTATCCAGTAATCCGGACATTTAAATTTTTCGGACAGTTTAGAAAATTTTCCTCTATAGTCCGGACAAGTGTTTTTTTTTTCTCAGTAAAACTAGACTAAATAAGTATTTCAAATATAAAATATCTTAACGTGGCGAACTATTTTCAAAAGCTATTTTATGGGCTGAACAAGCCAAAGCGACTGATAAGGATATTTTATTGTTAAAAGAATTTGAAAATAGAGCTGACAAATTACATAAAGATATGTGTATTCAAAGAAAAATAAATTCTTATTTTTCAAAATGAATGAATATTTTTCGTCACTTTTAGTATGTTTCTTTATGTTTTCCGTAAACAAATTTAATACAAATAAATTCTTATATGTACTCATTTTTCTTTTTGGTAATAAAAATAAATTATATATACATACATACATACATACAAATATACATACATATGTATATTTGGAGGGCTCAGAGCTGAAGTGAACCAAATCATAATATAAGAAAAATTTGTAGTGCGAAATTCTCCGCAAAGTTTAACTATATTTAGCTCTGTAACGGGCTAAGTAAAAAAGTGTTTGGTTCCTTAGGTAACGGCAAAGAAACCCCAAGTCAATGGCTCTCATTTTATATGTTATTTATGGCAGTTCATTTGCTGAAACTCAAAATATTTTCGAATGGTCTTTCTGTGACTTGGTTCACTTCAGCTCCGAGCCCTCCATTTATGTATTGCGCTTAAAATTTTATTTTAACTGTAGTCCGGACGATCGACTAATCCGGACAGTAGCTGAAACTATATCTGTTCGGACTATGGAGGTTTTACTGTATATTAAAACTACATACATAAATTGAAACTAAAACTAAAATATGGCATGGACACATTTTTCTTTTGGTTTTTTCCTACTTCTTGTGACTTGATACAAATAATTTTAAACCTGATTACACACGAAGCTATCTTTATCCAGCAAATTAAATGATATCTTTTCTTAAAACTGCTTGATGAAGATCCTTGAGAATTGTGTATAAATATGTATGAATTCTAGAATCACAGAATCACACAATATTTTGATAAGTTAATTTTTTATAATTTTTTTTGGAACTGCTGAAATGAAAAGATATTTTTCATTCCAGTATAAGAAGAATCAAGATTTAAGAAAAACTCTTTTCAAGCAATTCTAAAGCCAAGCAATCCTTGCAAGTTTTTGGCAAAATATCCAAAACGCCTGTTCCTTCAATTTGTAACTCAGAGAATTGATAGGATTTGTATTTTAAAATCAATAATTTCTAATAATTTCATGTTAAACTTCATATAAATAACAAAACATAATTAAAGCGGCATCAACTCGTTTGAAGTCAGTCTTTTTTTGTGAACTTCTCGAAATGAAATTTGAGAAAATTGTTTTTCTTACAGTTTTCCACTCGCCCGTCAGTTTATTCTAAACTCAAAAGAGCATGAAATGAAAATGTAAGTACTTCTGGTACATAAAACAACTTAATTCAGTCGAGTACGAGTGCGAGTGGTTGAAGAAGTATATCCAAGGCTAGAATGTTAATGTGTTCATTCGGCGTTGTTGTTTAAACGCCCCAATGAAATTGTATCAAGTGTTTATCTACAACTTAACAACAATCAAACATACAAACACAAAACAGATGTAGATATGTGTGTGTATCTTTGTTTTTGTAATTAACCGACTTTTGAACATGACTAAGTGAAAACGGATAAAATTAAGATGAAAACAAATCACACCAACAATTGTAAATTAATATGTACAACAATTGTAACAGCAAAATAAGCAACAAAACAAACAATCTTAATACAATTAAATGAAGGGAAAACTCCAAATTCACAGATAAATGCCTCGAGAATCAGGAGACATGTTTTCTGTGTGTTTGACTCCATTACCCATTCAACCACTAGTACCGCAGGCACATCCATTCATTCATGTAATATTTGTAATTTTATATAGTTTTCCTTATAGTTGTTTGCTTTTTGGCCGACAACACCAAACGCCTTCATCAATGTTGTTCTTGTGCGGATATTTTAAGATGTTAAATCTTGCATGTCAAACACCATGGCGTTCAACTGATGACAATGTGGTGTATAAAAATCATTGGTAGTTGGTAGCTGTGGTAAATACAAAATAACAACAATAACAACAACAACAGAAAAAGAAACAACAACTACAATATTGGAACACTTTTAATACTCATGCCCCACTTACCTTTGCAGCCTGCACGTTGTGGAAAATGTATCAAATTTCCAAGACACCAAAGTGTCCGTCCAAACCGCATTAGCCGAAATTAATAAAGAAAACAAAAAAAAAAGAAAAAAAAACTTTTAAAGGCGCCGAACTATTATAATACTTTCTAAGTAATCAGTTTGTTTTTTTAAATATTAATTAAAATTTGTTTCAAATTGATTTTGTCGCAGGCAGGACTTTGTTATTCACATAAGCAAGGACATAACATATAAATTAAAAACAGAAGCTTAATAGGAGCATTAGAGAATTGAATTTCTCATAAAAATAAATAAATATTACATAAAAGCTAATTTTATTACTAATACAAAATCGAATAAGAATTATTCTTGAACAAATAAAATTATACAATTTTCGCTTCAAAGATCCAAAATGAAAAACACGCCAGCAACACTTGTTCAAGTCATTAACTTTAAAAACTTTTTAATCACGGACTAATTAATATATTTCGCAGCAAATATAGTTGTCGAACCTTAAAACGTTTTACTCTGAATAAAATAACTTTAATATCGACTTTTTAAAGTCGTTGAAAAAATTCACAGCTTTTATTTTATATACTAAATAAAGGTCACCTTAAAAACATTTTCGTTTATGGTTGACAAAGAATCGATTGATTGATTTTTATTCTGCGACCGTAAAGAAAACTTGTATATTTATTTTAGAAAACTAATTTTGGAATGTTCGATATCTTTTTTATTTTAAATACCTATTTGATGTTTTTTTTCACTGCTTGAGCATTTTGTTTAAATTAAGAAATTTCAAATATATGTACATAAATACAGTAGAATCTCGAAAAGTTAAGCAAAATGTCCTCAGGATAATTACCTCTTAAGAACTATTAACTTTTCTAAGCGGTTTTTAAAATTGAAAAAAAAAATACAATAACAAACTTAGATTTTTCGGAAATAATACCGAAAATGTATTTAAATGAAATAGTTTTCATCAATCATTACAAAAAAATTTAATGCAATTTGTAGCGTCTGGTGTTGCAGTTTACAGTCGCTCTTCCCCGTGCACGGAAAATTAAAACATATTAATTTGTTTAAAGTGGCTTAAAGAAACAGTCAAGACTATTTTTTTTGCGTAACAGCTTTCTCTGGACCACTTTTGTGGGCATATGGATAAGATCTGCCGCCTGATTTACATCGTTATTATATTCACCACACATTTTATAAAGCTATTGATGACTTCATCTGCTTCCGAGAAGCCAGGAAAAGTTAACTGAAAAGTAAGTTAAACCAATAAATTATCTTCATAGAGCGGCAAGTGGACGCTGAAGTTCGTTTAATTTAGCTGATCGATTAACTATTACGAGAGTTTTTTGCTTGGAGACATAAAAATACATGTACCAGTCCAACACCAACAATTTAAATTGTGATCTAAGAAAATCTTTCTTCTCTTAAACGTGTACACCGTACCTACTTTTTACATTAAAATCAGAATTCTTACATTAAAATAAAAAATATTGTGATTTTCGGAATAAAATAAAAAAGTTTTTCGAATATTTTCTTGAAATTTAAGTTCCTTATTTTCACTTGTTTTCCTTTTATTTCTAGTGATACTGCAAATATTATGTTGTTTAGATTATGTGTGGTGGATAAAGCTTGTTAATGGTCCAGATAAACTTATATTTTCGGATAGAACAAGTTAAACTACCTGATAAGCCGATTCACGCACACTTAAATCGCTGCTTGGCCGAAGCTTAACATATCGATTCACATGAATTGGAAAAAGAATTTGGTATATCTACTCGTTTTCAGTTTAATCAAGACTTAAATAGAAGAATATCAGATTCTAAAGTTGCAGGATTATTGTGAGTGAGGACTCACTGGGCTATTGCCATAACTTCGTTGGCACGTTGGCCCTAAGCCAATTGAAGTATTTGGCTATATTTTCGTCATAATGATTTAGTGAGTATGTTTATTGTATTGGGAGTGTTGTTTATTAGGCTGCCTTGAAAGGAGGCCATTTGCTTAAAGGACAAACTCAATACAGCCACAACTAAATCTGGTATTTGCGCTCGAAATCACACAAAATACCAATTTCTTGGCAGATTTGTTAAAATTTGATATATGCAAACAAAAGCTCATTGAATATGGCTGGAATTGGCATACGTTTTCAAAAACACAGTTTATAAATATTTAATTATTTCATTTTCTAAATATTAACTTTAAAATCTTCAGATTATGCTGATATGAATTAATTAATCTCCACATGATGGAGTCAGACCTGACTTACTTAAATTTTTTACTTGTCTACTTAAGCCTTGTTACTGATTTCTGCATAAATTTTAAAAATGTAAATTTAATCATGTAGTTATTGTTGCGTTTGAACAAAAATATATTTATTCTGGTGAAATGCAAAGCGCGAAAAATTTAAAATTAATCCTAAAACACAAGAAAACGAGAAATGTTGCTAGAGATAGAAATAAATGGAAAAGTATTGTTTGGAAAGCCAAGGCTTAACTTTAGCTGTAGCGCCAAGGATAATAAATAATAACACAGTACAGCACATGATGTTGGCACTAAGTTCTGAGGATTGCACGTGAAAGTATCCCCAATAATAAGAACTTCGTTTTGTCAAGTTGGCTGCATTAATAATTTAATGGCCATACAAATTTTTTTATTCAATTTGGATTTTTATCACTTTTTCTATATTTTAACACGGTTATATCTCGGTATCCCGTATGTATACTTCTTATTGTCCATATTGAAATATTCCATGTTCTTTTGGTTTTAAAATGTAATAATTAATTCTTAACGCATCCAACTTGACAAAACAAATGATGAAGAAGTTCTTATTTTTGTGGCCACTTTCACGTGCGATTCTCAGAATTGAGTCCCATATCAATGAGTTTAGAAATGTTGTACTGTGTAATGAAACACAAGAAAGTATGGCAACGCTTATCTTTTGAAAATGGCAGCGGCAACTTTTAAGTGTTCATTAAAATTAAAATGGAATCAATATTTAAAAGGAGATTGGAGATTGGAGGAGATTGCTATTTAAAAAGTACGTATTTATGTAAATATTCTGTGAGTTCCATTTGTTGATGAAAATGGAAAACGACTTTTAAACGTGAATTGATATTTAATAGAATTGATCAAAAATTCTATGGCCAAAAAATTGTCTGTACATTCATTTTTGTTTCAGTTTACGGAAAAGAGTCTCCACTTATTGGTTGAATATCGCTGCAATAAATAATAAATGTAAAAAATTCCGTGTACTTTCCTTTCGAAGTCAATATGTACTAGCAAACACTAATTGTGAAATTGTGGCAGCAATCAGTACCATCCTTTAACAAAAATAATTGTAAATAAGCCTTCATAGTCAAGAGGTGCATTAAGCACCCACAACTTTCGTCAAACTTGCATAGAACTCCCAGGCCTGAGCACACATGCATGAGTAGGTATACCTAGCAAAATTTTAATTTTTATTAAATAAATATGTATGAACATAGATACATACATATTTATATATTTATGAATTAACAATATTTATAAAAATACCTCCCACAATTTGTAAACATTCTCAACGATGCCCAGTAAAACCTCTAAAACGATATCATTACAATAGAAAAAGTTACAAAAGATCCAAATACCTACACTGTGTGTGTGTTTAATAAAACTTTGATTTAAATAGGGTCGGACACAAATCAACCCTGTTTAGATTAATGCTAATAGATATTTTGACGCCGAAGCAACGAAATCCAAAATAAACACTGACAAATTAAAAACAACAACCGTAAAAAATACCAAAAAACACAAAAACTACAAACGAAATGAACTTAAAACGAATGAAAATCTATATTGTAGATTCTAGTCATTATGAAAATGGGTAGATTTATAAATTTGTTACTCAAACAAACATGCGTACTGAAAGAGAGATCCGACCCGACTCAACAACAAAAACAGCAACAATTCGCTACAGATACAGATATTTAGCCAACATTAACAACAACATCAAATATGCAACTACCCCAAACAAGAAATAATTCTCCATTTATTTCAATATAAATATTGTGGAAGCTACAAGTAAAACAAACACAAATAAGAACAACAACAACAATCAAGAAAATCAAATCATCATTACAACAAAAACAACGACAACTACAAGCAAACAACAATACAAAAAAGGGAGGAGTTATAATCCTACCCAGAAGATGCAAACTGTGGTATACAGATACAAAACACAGCATAAATAAACATTTACGAAATAACGCTACCTAAGATGTACCGTTTAGTGGTTGTTGTTGTTGGTAATGTTGTTGTTATTGCAACGAACGCTCTGAACGTGGATTGTATCTCTCTTTTATGCTTTTGTTGTGTAGACTTGTCCTGCTGAGAGGGCTCAAGAGTTTCTGGGTATAAATAGCCGGCTCTCTGCCCATTTGACAGCAGTATTCACTTGTGCTTTGTAGGAAGAACGTTTCTATTAAATTGTGTTTGGAAAAATATTTATAACAGACAATTAAAAAATAATTAAGAACTATTTTAACTTGATTTAAAAAAGTAGACAATGGTTAAATGTGTTAACAACATGGAATTCAAAAGCAACTTCTCTATCGATGCTATTTTATCTAAAAATTCAACACAACAAAACCAACAGCGACAACAATTCGAGATGCCAACAGCTTTAACTTGCATTAAACAAGAAGAGCCCGACACAAAATCAATGTATATTTCTGATAGCGAATTATCCGAGGAATTTGATCATCCTAGTCGCACCAGTACACCCATGAGCAGCGCTGCCGATTCTCTATCTTCCGGCGAAGGTAAATTGGAAGATGACCAGAGTTGTGATAGTGACGATGACAAGGGCAAGTGCGAAGGTGATGATAAGAAACCTTCCTACAGCTACAATGCCTTGATCATGATGGCCATACAAGACAGCCCCGAACAACGTTTGACTTTGAATGGTATTTATCAGTATTTGATCAATCGTTTTCCCTACTTCAAGATGAACAAACGTGGCTGGCAAAATTCCATTCGCCATAATTTGAGTCTAAATAAATGCTTTACCAAAATACCACGCAGCTATGATGATCCTGGCAAAGGTAACTACTGGATATTGGACCCCAGTGCCGAAGAAGTTTTTATTGGCGAGACTACGGGCAAATTGCGCAGAAAAAATCCTGGTGCCAATCGTGCTCGCTTAGCTGCTTACAGACAGGCCATTTTTTCACCTATGATGGGACGTTATGGCCCAGCTGCCTCTCCCTACGCTCCAACCATGCCTTTCAATCCCAGCTATGCCAATGCTGCCACAGCTGCTGCCATTTATCAACGCATGAATGCGGCTTATAACCCAGCTGTCTATCCCACTTCCTCCAATCCCCAATTGTCTATGTTCAATCAAATGAATATGCCCGCCGCCAATGCCATGTATCCCTCTGGCTTACCCATGACTGCTGAGCTTTTCCATCGCATGCAACTCTTAGGAAAATTTCCAGCCAGTTAGATGTGTTAAACCAAAAGCCACGCTTAGCGTTTTTTTGTATCAACTCGTAAGCGTCAGGGCGTTTTGAGTTCGAAATGGCCTTGACTTTCAAGTAATCGGGCAAAAAAGGAAGAGGACTTCTGCGGAGAGAACTGAATCAGCCAACCAGTGATTTTAAAACATTCAGTTAACTCTATTATTGGTGTTATACCACTTGAAAATGCTTGGAAAGCATTTCAACATTAAGGCAGGCCTTAGAAACCAACTTTGCGACTTCAATAAAGTGGTCTTGTAAAAGAAGTTGTAAAATATCTATTTATTTTTATATAAAAAATTTTCTTTAATAAATAATATCCAAAACAAGAAAAATCTTTTTAAAAAAAATTAGTTTTATCTCTTTTCTTTCAGAATCTTTAAGTTATTTATCCATAATGTCCATCCGTCCGTCGGTCATTGTAGTCTTGACTTTGTTGCTTTTAAATCCGAAAAAACGATTTGTCAAAAGCAGCCAACAGGCAGGCAGAAGTATGTGTTTGAGATTATTATTCTTAGGCTAATAATGCCTGCAAATGTCTTAATTATGGTCCACACATTTGTCGGCAAGATCATTTGAACCCCCAGTAACAAATACTTTTCAATACTTCCACAAAGCAGATAAAAACATGTGTTGTGACAAATGTATTCCAAAGATACAAAAACAAAAAAATAAGTAAATAAAGAAAACAAATCTGAAAGGTTCGCTCTCACAGCAGTTGCATTTTATTTCTACTTTCATACTTCCCGCCTTTCAGTTTCTTTTCTCTGCTTTCCTTTGGGTGTTTTAAATAAAAATCATTATAATTCATGCAACTCAACTTGAAATCTTTACTTTCAAAAACATGTTTCTGCTTCAGCACCACAGGATCTTTGAAATCAAACAGTTACAGGTATTTTGAGTACGATCGAAACTAGCAAAACGAAACTACATTAAGATTTTTCTCTTATAAAGACATTTATAGAATTTTCCGATAAAATAAAAATTAATTTCTTTTTTTAACGTTTTGCTCTGACCAACATTCCACTAAAAGAATTTTCAAATAAAAAAGAGCAGCAGGTACACACAATATTTCCATCTTAAAGATTGCATTTCTCTACCTCTTCTTAATGTTTGTTTGTGTGTGTATTTGATTTCTTATTGTATCTTCATTTGTAATAATGTCTCTATTAGAAAATAAAAAAATAAAAAGAAATGAAAAGTGTGTTGTGAAGTTGGGTTGAGGCGGCATTCTTACTTAGATCCAATGTTTTCAACTTGTTTCAACTAATTTTTCCTAAGGATCATAATAAATAATTATTACTTTCAACATAAATGTTTGTAACACAAGCGGCAAACGAAGAGAGTTGTAAGATAATTTAGTTTTGTCTTTTTGTTGGTGAAAACAATATTTAAAACACGCTTGATAAATCTTAATAATTAAATTAAAAGAAAGGCATAGATTCTGGTGAAAATAAGAAGTTTCATAAAATCATAATTTTTATCCACAATAATGGAGTCATAATTTGAATTCTTAAAATATGAAGTAATAAATTTGGTTTAGAGTTTTTGAAGAATAATAACATAAAAAACAAATTATATCAAATGGATTTTTATTTTGGTTACATTCGTTCAATAGGTCGTTCGTATAATTTTTAGTCCGTATACAACCAAAAACTAGAAAAAGCTTACATTCAATTTGAAAAGAAAGAACTTTCAATCTTAAAAATATAAAAGTTTTAAGCTGTATTTTAAGCTTATTTCACAAAGTAGATTTAAAAAGCCTTTTTTACGAAAACTTGTTTGAAATTTTAAAAAACTGAGTGCTTTTAAAACAATAATATAATATATTATGTAAGTTACACGACGTTTTAGTTCGGGTGAGTGTGTCACTCCTGTGTCAGGAGGTAACTTTTATTATTTTAACAATATTCCAAAATTTAAATATTAAAATCCAACTTTGTTCCATTTATTTTTTTATTGAATACCTGGGGTCAAATTACGGCATTCGACATCGAACGAAATTTCCATATAAATTCAAAAATTTTGTATAGGATTTCGTTCGATATCGAAAGCCGTAATATGCCCCTGGTTTTTCAACGTACATATCGAAAGTATGAGAATAAAGCTGCAAATATAAAATTTCGAATACCAAAATTATTGTAGCCACTCAACAAAAAGAAGATTTTGTGTAAATCGATATCGCTCCTTTATTGCAACGTAGACATATCTTAAAAATCGCGAATGCAGAATTATTCATCGTATCGTTTTTTAGGAACGAATTTTTTCAGATATGACTACGTTGCAATAAAGGAGCGATATGTAAATATTTGGAAATTTTAAATTAACTTTTTGGGTGCAATTTTAGCTCTTTGTATAATTTTTTAAAGCAAATTCAGCTTCTTTTTTCTTCAGCATCTGACATCATGACTACGGACAAATCTGCACCTGATTTCTATACGGAATAAAAATTTTTATTTTTCATATAGACATTTGTTTGTCATTCACTTTGAATTCAGTAAATGAATTATTTGATTCAATAAACTTTTCAATTTGAGCTTTTAACTTACACTAGAAATAATAACAAACAACTTTTTTCCAGTAAACTTTGATGTCTTCTCTTACAAAATTCTTTCATTCGAAATTCGCATTCATTTCAACTGATGAAAGATGAATTTATAACCATACACTAGTAATGAAAGAGCAGTCAAAGCAATACATTCACCCAGGTTCATCCAACTAAAGCAGGTTACTCCGTAACTCTAATCGATTGAAAATTCTTTCGAATTGAAATATTCCGATTCTCAACAGTTGTCTTTAATAAAAAACCAATACCTTTTTTACTTTGAAAACTTGAAAAAATAATAATACAATAATCATAGAATTCATCACAATTCATCTATTTAAGCAATGAAATAAAAAATTTGTAAAAATTTCCTTGTTTAGTAAAAAAAATTTATCTTATATCAACAGATTGCTCAACTGCACAATTGTGCAGATTCGAATGCATTTGAATTGATTGTAAAAATTCTTTACTTTAATTATAAGATTTAATATTTTGTTGTATTTGAGCCAATTAAATAAATAAATAAAAATGGCGTGAGTTCCATTCCCAGGTGATATCAATAAATTTTTGTGTATACATTCCTATCATTCCAAAGCATTGACAAATTTGTATGGAATAATTGCGAAAAAATTGAATGGCGATTTTAACGTATACACGAACCTTGAAATACGCAGGAACTTTAAAGGGATTTGAAAAAATGGCATGAAGTAATTCCATCATCTAAATTCTGTCTAAGCTTATAATTATATAAAAAATTAAAATAAACTATTGGGCATTCATCTAGACACGACTACGAATCCTTTCCCATTTGTGAGAAAAGGACCAAAGTCCTTTCTGACGGTTTTTTCTGAAATCTTTTATAAATTCTGAAAAAACGCACTGTAAAGATTTCTGACTATTGAGCATTCATCTAGACAGGACTACGAATCCTTATAAATTTTATAAATATAAATATAAATAGATCCTTTAAAAAAGATTTTTGTGAAATGATGGCATCTCTTCACTAGAAGACTATTTTGGGAAACTTTCGAAATCTTAGTTTGCTTAAGGCTTAAACTTAAAGAATTAGCTAAATGAAGAGCACACAAAAAAAGCAATTCTGAAAAATAATACAATCAAACCAGAAAGTGTACACACATGTTATCCTGTTGTTTGAAAAGCATTCCCCGTATATTGAAAATATTTATAGTTTAAACTGATAGATTTAACAATTTAGAAAATATCTTCTAACTTAGAAATACGCACATTTATAGATACTTAATTTTGTAAACTAATGTTAGTTTCCAAATAAAGAAAACTAATTTGAAAAGATTAAAATTGAAGAAAACTAAAACAGGATAAATTTTCACATTCAAAAGAAACGCAAAATATATACGAGTATATTAAAAAATCTAGTTAAATTAAAAATTTAAAAGATTTCTTTGTTACTATTTTAGGACGACAACATAAAATATTAAACAAACATAAAGTTGAATGAGAAAATAAAGCATCTGTATATGGAAAACACATACAAGTGTAACTGCTGAAACATTGTATTTAAATAATTCAATAAAATATTTGAGTGTTTTGAGTAAAAGGATTTTAAGACTTACTTGGGCGATGATGCTCTTTCGACATTATAATCTGTACACTTAACCCTGGTAATAAGATAAGCAACTTACTCCTATGACTACAATTACTACCGTTCCTTCTTAACTCATTTGCTACTTATTTTTATACATACACGAGTAATTCATTCTTAACAAACAAACTCATTTATTTCGCTCTCTAATCAACTTCATGTACTTTTAAGGATATTTTGTTTTGTTTCTGTTTCCCTTAGCGATGGTGATGATGAAGTAATTGTATTGCTTGTTATTTTAACAAATTGTACAAATTCCTTTAAGCCCATAAGTTGAATTTCAATACAAATCTGATCAGATATTAAACCACATTCATGCATACGCACGTATGTGTGTATGTATGTGCAGGCTAAACGTTGCAGGAATCGTTTTTGCAATTGTGTGTTCAACAATACAGCAGTGGCTGCTCCTGCAGTAGTAGTAGTAGTTGTAATAGTTTTAGGGGTAGGGGTATTTATGCTGGTAAGGGATTGTATGTAGGTTAAAGTAGGTTAGCAGACTAAAGCGGATAATCCTGAAATCTGGTGCAAAAGACAAAGGCCTGAAACCAGATCACTTAATAGAAAAACTCTCATACAATTTACTCACACGCATTTTTATCAATTCGTATATTTATTTTTATTTATATTTATTATTTTTTTTTCTTTGAAACATTGGCAAAATTGCAAAAACGAACGCATGCCAAACGAAGATAGATGTGATGTATCTCTAGCAATTGTTATGTGTAGTTATTTTAAAGCCCTAAATAATGGCAAAGGATCTTTATTTAACAAAGAGGATTGATTAGACAATGAGCTGGGAAAAAAATATGAACAGAATCTAGAATGGTTTTTGCCGCAATCCGCAATTGTTGTAAGAAGCTTGTGTTAACGAGATTTCATTGCTCTCGGTCCATATGTCTGTCTGTCTGTCTTACTTCTCCTCTCTAATTCATTTAATAAAACAAACAATACCTTCAAGATAACTCTGCCTGAGATAATTCAGTTGACCCAAAATGAAGAACAACAAAAAAAAACCAAAGAAAAAATTGAGATGGTTAAAAATACTCGTATCAAAGACAATTGCAGTCGGTCTGAATAGGATGGAGTATAGAACAGTGTAAGTGGATTGTTTTAATTTAAATCCTAATTCAGTTGTAATCCAAGCTTCTTTAATTGCCAAAATGTGTTAAGTCCATAATGCGTTCATGTGTAAATTAAATAAAACATAACAATGCGAGAAATAATTTTAGAAATTCCCAAAATCTTTTTTACCAAAACATATTGGTTTTGATTGATGATTTATTTATAACGTATGGAATGTCTATTTATTCCTGTAGCTCCTTGCACTTGTATTTACTCATATATTGTGGCCATATAAACCGTGAGATATTGCAAAAATATTTCTGCTTTAAGCCTTCCTTTTGGCTCTTAACAAAGAATTTATATAAGAATTGAAAAAAGAAATATACATACGAGTACATAGAATCTATATGATAAATACTTATAAAGGTGTTGTAGATTAAAGGATTATACAACTGCAATTTACAATCAAACATCTTGATAATGTTTCCAATTTGAATGATCACGATTTTTGGCAGAGATGATCCCAAATTGAAAAGACGAAGTCGTTTTTGAAGCCATAGTCTTTTTGACGCGATACTTAATAACCTTTTTGAAGTTCCTTTACTTTCCTTCAAACGTGGTCCAGTGAGCAAATTACGGCATTTGAAATCGAACGAAATTTCCATACAAATTAAAAAAAAAATTTATGGAATTTGTTCCGGCATATGAATAAAATATAAATTGCACTATCGGCACCATATAGCAGGCCCCTTGGGCAATAATTCCATAAAAATAAAATGAAATATTTAAGTCCACATAAATTTGTAATGTCAGGCCGAAGGATTTTTTTCGCTGTTCTTCTTGCAGCAAATATTAATGTAGCGAAGTCAGTGGGCGAGTGTGACAGAGAGAGAGCGTGAAAATCTAACAGATATCAGCCGAACATTTCGTGTATGGAAGAAACTCCCTGCACAGGTCTATCCTTTCACTTTCAGTGTAGTAATGTTCAAACGGAAAATAAATATGTACTCAAGACTCTTAAAAGTGTACAGTATTGATTAAATTAGTAATTGCAATTGAGCGTAGAGCAAAGAAGCAACAATGCACTAAACCAATGTACAACAGTTGAATAGACAGTTGTGTCAAGTGCACAATGAAAACACTGTAAACTTCATTGTGCACCCACCATAAACCATTTTAAAAGCACTTTATAGAAAGAGAAAAAAGTATTTTTCGAAACGCAATTTTATTTCTTTTTACTGATCTACCAAAAAGAGATACAAAACACACATACATACATTTATAAATATTTATTTGTTAACTATAAACAAACACCTTACTTTCGGTTGACACTCTTGTCAATTGAAATGCAGTATTGAAAATTGCTTCGACATTGCAATAAATAAATCCATTGATCGACAGATAAACAAATGCTGTTGCATGCATGCTTTTGATGAAAGGGAACAAACAATAGTTTTATTGTTCTCATAAAATCAAGAGCAATAAAAATGAGAACAATTGAATAATGTACATTAATTATCATGAAACAATGAATACAAGATAACGCATTCAAATTTTAAAAACATTATTTTTCTGCGCATCTACGTCACAGTAGTAAATGTGCAAAAACACAATCACAAAAAAACACATGTATTTGGTTTAGGGAAATTTTGTTTACATTTCGATTTCGATTTTTAATTTTTTATTGTCTCTGTCATGAAAATGTTTTCTATTTATTTTTTGTTTGTTTTTCTTTACGAAAAAATGTTTAATTTTATATTAACTGTCAACTTCAAAAATATTTGTGATATAAAAATAGTCTGCTAAAAATTCAATTGTTGGTTAATTCTCATAATTTAAATCAAACACATACATATTTAATAGCAATTGAATTTATGCGTAAATAAAACAAATGGCAACAATTTTCTAATGTACAGAATGTAAATTTTAATTCAGTTTTTCTTCTAATTTTCCTACTCTTTTCGGTATCTTTTCAATAATTTTTCGATTTAAACATCTCATTTTTGAGTTCTTTCTGGCACAAAAGAATAATTTATGATGAATTGAAGCAAAAAAATAATAGTTTTGAGTAAATTGTATTCATTAATTGTTGTGCAAATTACGTTTAAGTCCTTCATATACATACGTCATCGTTGCCTACGTTGGGTTAGATAATCTACCTTTGTCCGATGTACATACGATGAAAGAGGTTTTGTGTTCCTTCGCACAGCAATATATGAAACCGCATATTTCAATATGTGGCGTATGCAGGGAGCAAAGCTCTCCAAACAACCTTAAGGTAAATCTTCAATTTCTTTTCCACCTGATTGTGGTGAGTCAGCACTAAAATTAATGTTGGTAAATATAATAAATGCAAAGAATTATAAAAAAAACATAAATATTTAAAATAGTTTTGATTTTATTTTAAATTACCACTAAGAA
Organism: Gymnocheta viridis; assembly: GCA_956483585.1. NCBI lineage: Eukaryota > Metazoa > Arthropoda > Insecta > Diptera > Tachinidae > Gymnocheta > Gymnocheta viridis. The sequence continues at coordinate 2,693,002 of OY101440.1, forward strand.
ATTTTGCGGGTGTTTTAAAGTCCGTGCTGGCTTCGACATGGACATTAGATGCATTGAATAAGTCACTATCATTGCGAAAAAAACTGCAGACAAAAGCTTTTCCCTCGTTGCTTTTCTAGCAGTTCACAGCAGCACACTTAATTTTTAATATATATGAATTTTTAAAATAAATAACCTAAAATATTCTCAATTTAAACAGAACAAGTCACAATATATTTTTTTATTTTGCACAGCAGTGACGTCACACAAAACCAGCTGCTGTGTGTACAAAGTTAATGAGCCTGCGCAATACGTTATCTTGTATTCTTCTTATCATGGTATATTATGCAGATTAATCAATACGTTTTGTGCTCACGTTTAGTCCACAAGAACTACTCCCTCTATTGCCCTTTCCATAAACAATTTTCCTGGTTTCGGAACAATGCATTTTAAGTATGGGAATTATCACCTGAGTGCTGGTGCAACAAACGAAAATGTGTCTCAGATAAGTTTATGTAAACAAATTTCCGGCCAAAAGCCAGTATTGCACGATTCAGCAGTAAGTAAGTGATGCCGTTTTTTTGGACTACATATCTCTGAAAAGAAAATTCTTGTACCCGCTCGAAACTCATCTTGTTTTAAAACCTCATAAATTTATTTGCTTTTTCAAGCTTTAAGGTACATCGCTTATAATTTCCAAATATTAAATTATTTCGTTTCTTTTACTTATCACTCGCAACTTCCGGTTGAGACAAAGTGTTAAATATAAATTATTTTCAATTTTGTTTGCTTATTAAGAATTTAATATTATACAACAATTAATAAAAGAGAGAATGTATACATGAATACGAGTACCAATAAAACTAATTACAAATTAAAAACTGTGTTTCTTAAGTGTTGCAAAACCGGAAACAAAAGGTCACACTACAATTAAATAAACATTGAGCAAAAACTCATGTCCGATATACAATCCCTTAAGCTAAGAAGCTTGAAAAACAAACAAAAGAACACAAACACACTTAAAAGCCCAAGATCAACTTTAATTAAACCAAATCAAATGATTGATCATTTAGGAAATTGCACAAGAAATTCTATTCATACTCATTCATTCGTTTATGTTTACAAAATTGTTCTAAGAATCTAAATGAAATTAAACTTTAACCCAAGACAATGACCAGAATCCATAAAAAAGACTACAAATTAGATGAGTACTAAATTAATAATAAAATGAAAAAAACACTTTACTTTAACTATTCACGATCTCATACATTCATTCATTCATTTAGTTAGTCATTGATTCATTTTCTCTGACAACAACAACAACAGCACAGCCAACAACATTCAGTCAATAAACAAACATCACAAACTAAAGTGCCATGATCCTTAATTAGTGTTTGTTCATTATCTTGGCCCATGTTGACCCGATTTTCAATTAAGTCAATTGAACGTTGAGGGCAACAAATACTCGTAACCAGTCAGCATCAGCATCAGCATCAGCATCATCATCATCATCAAAGACGATGACTGATTCCGCATTGTACAAAAACAAAAAAAATATATATCAAACTGCTTTTCTCGACCGACATCATAAGTGATGTTTTCGTTATCGTCTGTTTGTTTGTTTGTTTGTATGCGCATATTTAAAAAAAGTTGAATCAACACTAAATTAAATATTAAACGGAAATTGTGAATGTATAAATTGCTGTACGAATGCAATACGAAATAGTCAGACAGTCTGCCCAGTCAGCCCATTCAGCGAGTCAATAGTGGACAATTATACAAAGTATAAGTTAATGGCTAAAGCCCGCGTTACATGTCAATGATCATCAGGCAGCGTTTTAAATGTAAAGCAAGAAAGCTGTTTACACTAGTCAATAGAAATTATGTTGAATTCTATATAAAAGTTTGGCGACACAGTATAAATATGAGTATGAGTTAACACAATGTGTTTAGTAGATACTCAAATCATAATTTACAGTAAGTGAGTGGTCTGTCTCCTAAACTGTTCTATAAATCTTGCAAGTGTTAATCGAGGATCACTTGCGTGCCCTTTTCCGCAGTGTCTAATACTTAACAACAGTTCAATCAAGTGAGCATGGATAGCAATTAATGAGTCTGTTGTATGGAAAGACATCAGTTGCGTATTCAAGGAAATTTTCGTTTTAAACGACTTCACCATATTCGAATCAAGGTCCGAAATGTCATGAATCTCCGCCTCGAACAGGTTGCAGATGTCAGATACATAACTTGGCCGAGACCGAAATGCTGAGAAGCATCTAGAAATACATGCTCTTACATATATAAAGCTCGTCGTTAACAATTACTTTATATTTCTCTGACTGAATGCTGAATTTTTAATAGGTCATATGGAGCTCGCTTTTGGAATTGCGGATCTAAATAATACTGTTCGCATGAAACACATTTCACTGCCAGTGTAAATAAAGAAAGTATTCAAAAACATGAAACTAAATAGATTCTATCGAATGTCTGTGGTTGCAGCATTGAAATAAATGTGCGTCAACATTTACGCTGGCGGTTTCATAATTGTGGTGGAATAAGTTTGCCACACGACAAAATTTTTGTTGATAAAATGTTGGGATGTTGATGAAAATTAAATTGGAAGAAAACATTAAATTAATTTTTTATGTAGTGTCCCAACAAAAAAATAATAATAGCAACACTATTTTAATGATGTTTTAATGCAATTACTGACCGTCGGCCAGCATACGAGATCACACTCCACTCACTCAACACACATTTTATTGATGAGTAAAATGGTTTTAATGCATTTGATTCTGCACAAATCATTAGACGAAGAAGCGTAGGCACTAATCATTGGTCTTTGCTTTAAATAAATCTGAAATCAAGCAAAAGCAGTCAGAGTGTAAAAAATTGAAGATGATTAGATGGTCAGTAATAGTTCAGTAAATATATTTTTTTCAATTTACGAGACCCGCAGTTTTATTTTAATTGATTTTTTTTAATTTATTTCCCTTCGTTGGTCGAATCAAACAGTTCAAACTTTTCAATAAATCTAAAGTTTAAGCTGAAGATTTTGGAAACCTTTAAGACATTTGATGTATCAGACAAATTAAGTAGTTTTATTGTTTGGCCTTGGTGAAATAAATAAATTTTTTTTATATGAATATAATTCTGATGCACATGCGATCGAACTTATTATCTCTTTGAAAAAATATCGTTTACACGTTTCTAAAGATTCAACGACCAAATTCCATTTACACATCGAACACCTGTTCTTTATCAGTTTAAATGTTTACAAAGATCCAAAGATCTAATTCCATTTAAATACCAAACACCAGCACTTAAATATCAGCGGTTTATCATTCTATTTATCTTTGCAATTCATTTAAAAATACTATTTTAATGCATTTTTCATAAATTTAAATTTCTTATGTATATAATTATTTTGTAATATTCAGTCCTTTCATACATACTAGTATTTCCTATGGCCGTGTCGGCCATACTCTAGAATTAAATATTAATCATTTACAGAAATACGATAAAATACAAAAACAAAAAACATTTTAAATAAACATATTAAAACTTACTTAGCTCTCTTACTAAGATCTCTCTTAGTACCAAGTAAAAAGTATAAAAAGCTCTGTCTCATTTCTACACAAAACACACTTTGATTATTTTTCAACTTGAAGCTGATACATGAATTGTGTAATAAAATAAGTCTGCATGTATAGTAACAACTTTAAACGCTTATAGCTCACAAAATACTGAACAGGTTTAAATAAAATTATTATTGTGCACATTTGTGTAAAAATACCTTTAAGAACAAATAAATTTTTCCAAAATCAGTTCAGTATTACGAGAGTATAAGGTATCTAAAAAAACATGTTTGCCTATTAAATAAAGATAATATAACATTGTTAATTTTGAAATATAATTTCTTGTAGACAATTTTTCTTGTCAACGAATACTTAGTTCTGCGCTGTAAAACTTGTGTTGTATGGGATATAAAACAATAAAAAAATAAATAAAAATAAAATAAATTCATGGTATATATTGGATGTATTATTCCTTATTAGACTTTAATTTTTCCATTTTATTTTCTTTTTTTAGCGAAGGTCTCAAAAACTTTTTAAAAACTTTTGTGCAAGATTTTATATAAATATTTGTCTTGTAAAAACTATAAAAAAATCATTTGAGCCGTTTATAAACTCATCCATTTTTCAATCTCCGCTCGTATTTATTTGTTATGCCTTAAAAGGTATCGGCCTCTGATTTGTATCAATTGTAATGGTTGATAAACAATATTAAAATCTGTGGGTTTTTCAAGAAATACCAAATCCGCCAAAAGGTTATCTATTCATCTTTCAGTCTTTCATCCACACATCCTCACTACCACTAATCATCAATACCGTTAAAATATCTTGAATAATCTATTGAAAATGATAATTTTTACGAGTACTTTTCCATATTTTTTGAACTGAGATCTGAAATAAATATTTAACCCTTTTAAGCACAGATTAAGAGAACAACAGATCATACTACTTTTCTTAAATGTCGTTGCTGTTGTGCTTAAGTGGCAAAATGAAAAGAACATTTCCGGATAAAATATTTTTGAAATGAAAGCAACCAAAAATCTCAATGGCAGTTTAACCACAGGATTATCAAATTGCATGTAGGGATTAATAAATATGACACGCTAAAAACACCGCCAACTCCATCCACTCTACCTGAATGTATAAAATAGCAGAAAAAGAAAAAAAGGAGTTTAATTTTAGTCACTGGCATGTAAATAGAATAGCTGCTGCAGGACCTGAACAAATGTTTGTTTTTATATTAGTAACCATGACCAAAAACTCAAAAGTATGCAGACTTGTTCCATATATTAATAAACAAATACAAAAGTCAGAGGTTCCAAAACTGGAGGGGGGCAATATTTTATCTGACTTGCGCAAAAAAATGTGTCTAGTGCTTAGAACCCGCGGTAATCGACAGTAAAAAATTTTTCGCGACTCTCCGGAATTTTTTCTGGAATACCGGGAAAGATGCACTAAAAACTTCTATACTTTTACTTTGGGTTTCTGTGATAATAATTGTAAGAAAGTTTTGTTTTTAAACAAATTTTTATTTGTTTTTGTTTGTTTTTTTTTGGATTTTATATTTAATTATAAGTAAAAATTAAGGTTAAATATTAAATAAAAAACATCCCTGAGGAATTAGGATTATGAAATATAGCAAATATATAATCTTTTATGCACAAGTGTGCATGTGTTAGTAACAACTTCAAACGCTTATAGCTCCCAAAATACTAAACCGATTTAAATAAAATTAAGATTGTGCACATCTATCTAAAATCCCCATTAAAAACATATAAATCTTTCCGCGATCGGTTTAGTATTACGGCTGTAAAGGGGATCTCAAAAAACGTGTTTGCCTATTAATAATATAGATATCATGACCTTAAAAGCCCAATTAAAAGAAAATTAGAAAATACAGCCACGTTGATTACAAAAACTTTACGTAGACGAAAAAATAATAGAAATAATAAGTGAATAGAAATTAATCTTTCTCGAGTTCGGGGATTTAAAAATCAATTGCGATTTGACTTAAGTTCAAGGCTTGAATGTTCTAGTTTAAAACAATAATTCTTTTCAAATTACTCTTGTTCCATTAAATCCCCGTCTAGATTTGCAATTTTTATTGCAGCGATTCTTGTGGTTATCGGTGAGGGAAGTGAGAGGTTTGGGCAGGGGTACACAGTTTCATGTGCTCTGCTGTTCCCTTTCGAAGTTGGCTGTAGGTGTATTAGACGTTTTGTTTTATTTCTTCAGTTTTATGAAATATAACAAACTTTTTTATGATATGAAAAGGAAGAAAGGTATAAGAAATACAAAAATTGTAAAATTAGAATTTCATCATTTAATAAACAAATTGCAGCCACAAAAATTGTAAGTTTGGACGGGGATTAAGAAAGGAACAAGTAATATCAATTGAAATATGAAATCCATATAATACTTTTTATAACCACCTTTATTTGTCTCCTTTTTTTAAATTTATTTGTTAACAAGAGTAAGAACTGCCTGTCAGATTAATCGATTAGTGTTGGAGGCTTTAAAATATAATTTAAAAAGTCATAAATTCAAATGAAGTTTAACTGTAATAGAACCTATGACCGAAATAGTAAAAATCCAAACAAAAATATTCATAGAATGAAATATTATTTTCGATCTATGAAATAAATTGTATGAATTTTTAAATTTTATAATGAATAAATTTTATAATTCTTTATTTAAATGAGAATCAGACATAATATAAATTAGTAAAAGCAAATACTACAATTATTAAAAAAATATTAAAACATTTTGTTTTAGAAATTTAACCAAAGCGGTTATAAAGCAAATAAAATAACTAATGTCTGAAATTATTTCGATTTTTTAAATATTTCAGACAAAAGAATTTTGAAAAAATATTTTTTTTTAATTTATTGCTTGGATCATCTTCAAATCTGCCTTTTTTGATAGTTTAAAATTATTTTTATTAGGAACTTAATAATGGAAAATTGTTAATCATTATACTAGCAGAACTGATCAATAATGATTTCGAGGCCGCAACAGCAACGCATCAGCGTTCTTTGTTCAATTTAACGGCTTTTCACGGTGGTTACTAGTAAATAAGAAATATAAACTATTTGACTGAACTATTGAACATTTTTACAACTTAATAAAATTTCGGCGAGTGCGTAATTTTAAAATTTAATGATTTTTAGCAATTTTAAAATGTTTTTAATGAAGGGCAGTAGTGGGAGGTAGACAGACATCTGCTTGCTCCACTTAAACATTTATCTTTCCCATTACACATTTGTGAAACGGATGAAAAATCATTGGGCTCCTAAATTGAATAATTTGGAACCTCTGGCTCAAAGTAAACAACAAGTTAATTAATATCTATTAAGCCTTTTTCGTGTGTATCTTTAGATTCCAGACGGTAGAACTAAATAAATATTTGCCCATATTTGTTTTTTTTATATTTGCACATATGACTGCATGAATATGTGTTTGTGTATATTTAGAAACCTTACAGTAGCCAATTTAAAAGCAAATTGGCTTTACCTACTACTAGTAGTACTACTTACTGTCTTCAATTTAATTTGTAAGAAAATCAAACTTTTGTCTTAAAGATCAACAAACAAAGAAGGCCAGCCAGCATACACCAACACTATAAAAATTAATAAACCATAGACAAATACATGAAAGTATGTATGATGATGTTCATATGTCCTTTTCTGAAAGGATTATGTGTAGTTAGAAATGTGTGTTTATTTAAATCTCTTTCATAAAGACAGCCTCAAATGGTGATGATGATGATGATGATGGTAAGATATTTATAAGTTTTCGCACCGACAATGACAACGAGTAGAACATCCTCGTTTACATGGCGGCGTTTAATATCCGTACAAATATTTAAAAAATACTGTGTGAGATTAAAACCCAAAAATGTCTTTGTCAACATTTAAAAGATCTTCTGGAAAAAAGCAAAATATGACAAATAAACGAAAGGATTTCTGAATGAGGGATTATAAAAGTGGTTAGATTGTGACAGTGATAAAAATACAAACTACTACAAACACCGAAGCGATACTCTAAATACGTTTGTATGGACTTAGCCCATGATGCAGTATAAGAAGTAGCAGCAGAAAAAAAACTTTTTTTTGGGTTTGCGCTAAAACACAACAACTTACAGCTGTTTTCAATCAGTCCGCAGTGTAAGCGCGTTAATTGGCCAAATTTCTATGAAAACACGACAATTTAACAGTAGCGGCGGCGGCGGCATGTGTTTGACATTCGGTAGTTTGGTTGGTCTGCTTGTTGGCTTGGCGAAGGGAAAAAATAACACACATACAAATATACAAGTAGTCCTTGCTAGGATAACGTAGAAAAGGGTGGCATTGCATTTAACATTTTTGTTGCCTTTGGCTACCGTTAAAAGGACACTTAACAATTTGTTTGTTTTCTGGCCATTAACACTATGAAAAGCACACAATCAGCACAAACACACGCACGATTGTTCCAGCTCAGAGGCATTCGTTGTTTGCACACAATTCGATACAATGTTTTTGGAAACATAAAAACAACATAATTACGGGTAGTATGTGGCGTTTTTGCAAAACGGGTGAGAGTTACGGTGCAAGTTTTTCATTCAGTATCAAACATTTTGCTTAGATTGCATTTCTTTTATGATTATTTTCCAAACAGTTTTCATAAGAAATTACATATTTTAATTGGGGATTTGATTTTTTAAACTGAAAGCACATTAATAATCACAAAAAAAACCAAAGGCCAAAATATTTCCAAGTCATTTGAGAACTTGTGTATGGGACATTATTCAGGAAGCGGGCAAGTAAAAATATTGATGTTTCTGATCTCAATTTGACTGTTATACCTGGTCCATGTACTCGAATAAGATGCAAACTACTCATTATTATATTTTAAAGAATTTTTTAACGAGGATATTGGAAATTAGACTAACTGGAAGGTATGAGCTATTTGGACTCTTATTAGCCAGTCTTAAAAATTTACAAAAATGTAATTACAATACATAATTTGATTCTGTACTTAAAGAGATTTTAATATATAAATTTCCTTGGTGTCCTAAAACTCGGCTTTTTCCTTATAACTTCAGATTTTGGAAAATGGCAAAAAATAAGATATTAGAACCTGCAACATAAATTGGATCAATTAAAGTAGATTGGAGCGAGTTCACGTGCAGGCCATAACTCCTGTCATTTTTTATTTAAGTTACCACATTTGCTTATTGTCTTGCCGTAAATAGATTGCAAATAAATAAAGTATAAAAGAAAAATATTTTTCTTGTATTTTTAAATAGAGAAATTAATTCATTAAATAGTTTATGAAATAATATAAGTGCATATGTACCTTAAAGCAGATGTAATTAATTTGTATTATCCACAAACATATAAACTCGCTTAACACATCAATTAAAAAGTTACATCATTTGAATTGAAGTTCGTCAAACTCTTCAAACGAATTACTCGTACTTACATAACAATTTATTTAAATTCGTGATTATTTATGTATGTGCATGACATTTTGTTATGGTGAGAATTACACTATTTAACAACAACAACAACAACAACAACAACCATAAAAGACATAAAATTAATAAACAGTTTGGTATTGCATTTTTCTCTCCATTTGTTTATTAAATATTTAAACAATTTATTTACTACACAATAAACAACAATGTGCTTTACACAAATCGAATAGGGCCTCTGACCCCATGTGTTATTTAACTACCAAACAACCCACTTGTAAATCGCCCCAATAAAAAATAAATTTTAAGTATTTACACATTTGAATGTACGAGTATCTGCAGTAAGTACCCACACAATTATATGAATGAATGAATTTTGTAGGAAACTTGCAATTATTTGATTGGGGAGCATTTGAAGCAAAAGCAAATATTATAACCACAAGCCCCACCCATCCATTGTAAATATTGGAGAAAAAATAAAACAATATGGCGTCTACACTGGCAAACTAAATAAGCATGAATTGTATTTTATATTCGCCATAAAAAAATGAAAAAATAACAACGAATGCACACAACTAAAAGAATTTTTCTATAACTCATTTTGTGCTTTAATTGCAACTTAATAATACTCTACATTTTAATAACAATTAAGTGAAATCAATACACCATATTTATAATGGCATAGATAATATATTGACAATAGGTACTCGTACGTCCATTTTCGTACATAGCACCGCAAGTCTATTTGTGTCGCTTTTGGACTTACTGATGCCAAATTGCTTCATTTCGAACGCTGCTTACATGGATATAAAAATTTTCGAAATTGAATTAACTAATGGGGCGTAGCATAAGAGACTTTTATGTAGAGCTGTGCCAAATCGTTCATTTCAGTGATAGGTCATTTTCGTTCAATTACCAAAAATTAAACCGTTCGTTCAATCGTTCAATTGAACGATAGTACGGCAACAATTCTATTTTTTTAATTCATTCTTTCGGTTGTAAATATTTGAATAATGTAATTAAATTAAAGAATTTATTTAAAAAAAATTGTTTAATAATTATAGTTAAGTTCGTTTTCGAAACAATTTCTTGTTCTTTTGACTAGAATTTAAGACATTTTATTTTAGCTTAATATACCTACATATACTCTACTTTTTATGGGTTGATGCTAAAAAGAAATGTATATTTAATTTTTAAAATAACTATGATTGATACATCAAAACTCAAATAAAATAAAAGAACACAAGATAAAAAAGATCCATGAACGAAATTAAATTTGACATAAAAAAGACACATGAACGAACGAAAACAAGTTTTAACTCATCTACAAAATCGAACGGTACACTATTCAAGCAAAAGCGTGCAGTAAAATGACCGGATCATTTCGTTCAGTTGGGTGATTCGTTCAATTTAACCCGTTCGTTCATGAGCTACACAGCTCTACTTTTATGTCGTTTTCTTTTCTTAAAAAAATAGGTATACATTTTTTTTACTTTTTAGCAACGAAATTGCAATTCAAAGTTTTTCAAGACAAAAGTTTTGCATCGTAAGTGATGACACAATAGTTTCTAATAAACTCATTATTAAAAAAATCATTATATCGAAAATTTTCAATAAAAAGGGCAAACAATTTTGCACTTTTTTTCAGAAAAGAAAACAGGGCGAAAAGGAAAGGATGCAGGGTTCGGATTATTGATTTTGAATTTATCTTGTGAACAAAAATACTTTTTTGGTTTTATAATATCTAGTAACCTTTATTAATTAAATTGTCAATTATATTCAATAAAATTATTGTTCTACTGTTGTAACTTGAAATAGAAGTTTGTTGTATTTTCTTGGGTTCCAATACGGTTGCTGCCCAAACCCTGCGAGCGAGATTCTGCAGACAAAACAAACGCAGTATATGCATATCGAAGTAGTGTTCAGTATTAACAACGTACTTCAGACATACTTATGTACGAATATACATATATGCATATACATAAATATTAGCGCACTTAAAACTAATTCTACACACATGTTTTGTTTAAAACATTTTTCGCTTTGAAACCAACTACGATCTCGTTCTTACAGGATTTCACCCTAAAATTTTTAAACAAAGTTCTTATGAATTAAAAAAAAGTTCACAAATTTTACACCAAATTTTACCATGCTTCAAACAGAATGCATGGTAGCGTTCTAATGAAAAAATTTGTTTTAAAACATATCTACGCCGTTATTTCTCATAACTACAGAATTAGTCTATAATGACAACGTAGGGTACAAAAATATGTTCCTCCATCGGCATCATTATAAATTTCAATTAAACGGACAAGTAGTTAGGGAATAATTAAATAAAAACTAAAGAAAACAAAGATTGTGGCCAACTTAAAGGTTGAACGTAAATTTTTAATTATTGATAGCAAAATACACTTAGAGAACTTTTTTCTTGAGTTTGAATAAATCGAAGAATATTTTTAACAATAAAAAAAGGTTTCCAAAATATCACAAAGCAAACTCGGAAAATATTTCTAGAATATGGAATTTCCAAAACTGGAAAATTACAAGTTGCTGAAAATGTGAAAATTGCAACATTGTATGTAGCTACACACATTCGTGCAGAAGTTACTAAAATATTAAAAATTACACAAAGTCGGATGATGTGGGTGAAATTTTAAGTAACAACTCAAAATTGTAAATCATTTGGATGGTAAATTCGATAGTAAAAATCACAAGCAATGCAACAACAGCACCGATACCTCACTCTTGTGTCTGACAATATTTTACGAATTCTAAACTAAAAAACCTCTTATATGTTTTATTGATAATTTTGAATAAGCTCTTTCTTTTATTTTTTTATTTAAATATACATTTTGCTGATAACAAGAAATGTAACATAATTAAATCGTAAAGTTAAAATGAAGAGAAATGAATGAACTTCTATTAATTATATTGATAACGTAAACAATATTCACTAATTATAAATAATATATACATATCGCTCCTTTATTGAAACGCAGTCATATCTTAAAAAACAGAATTGTTGAGTTAAAAATGCAGACTTATACATCGTATCACTTTTATTTTATTTTATTTATTTAATTTTATTTATTTTAATTTACACAAATAGGTATCATGTTTACTCACCTCTGGAGGGGAAAATACTTTTTTTTACTTTTCCATTGAGATGTGAGTAAATTAAAAACTTTAAAGTCATTTCATATGAAGAACGAGTTTTTCCGAGATATGACTACGTTGCAATAAAGGAGCGATATGTAATTACCTACGAAAAGCATTAACAAAGCCAAATGTATCTATGTAGGTATGTAATATAAATTCATAATATTTTTTTGCATGTAGGCAGGACTTGCATGAGTGTTAAGATAAAAATGTGTTTTGAGGTACGAGTAAATTGCTTTTAAAAACCCCAGGAAACGTGAGTTTGCAAACTATACTACAAATTATGGAGCAACAAACAAAAACATTTACACTTATTGCTACTGCAAAATCCATACAAACATATATTTATGTTTGAATTCTGTTATGCAACACTGCACGTAACAGTGTTGCCAGGAGATGAAGAAAAAATGCACTAAATTGCAATTGAAAAACACAACACTGCACTAAATTGCCTTTTAATCAATGCTAGAAAATTAAATTAAAATAAACCAACAAATTTGTAGGTATTTAAAATTTGAGTTTTTATTACCGACAGTTTCAAATTATTGCAACACCTGCCTACACGATAAATATAGTGATTGAAAAAAATAATATGTGCACATCGATTTTCCACTGTGTTCTTAATTTTTTTATCTATACAAAATTATATAGTCACCTTAACCTAGAGGTATAAAAATTGTATTTAAAAAATACAGTAAAAATATACATAAGCCCTTCCAAATTTACTATTTGATAATAAACTTATTTAATTAAAAATTAGGTTTGTGAGAAGATCCTTTCATATTTATAGCCTCTTCGCAGCGCGAGTGCATTTAACATTCAAGATTTAGGCAAAGGATATAGGAAATGTAAGGCCAAGTTTCCTGAACTTTATTACTTACTCCACATAGCCCACTAATGTTATAAAAGTTTAATATTATTCTCTAGGTTTAATTTCTTGCGTGTTCTTGAATCATGATTTCAAATGATATCACACTTCTAAAGGAATGCTTAGGACCATACATCCATATGGAGAAATCATTAACTTCTTTTGGTAGCGGGAAGTTAAAAGTAAATTTATGCTTTTTAGAGAAAAAAATCCTAAAAAGGGTAAACTTCAAAAAGTAGTACATCCTGCCTCGAAAAGGGTAAAGTGGCAACGTTGGCATGTACTTCAATGCATGTACACATACAATCTCGTTTGTAAGATTGAGTTACTCTATAATAATAGCAACAATAAAAAATAAAAACAAGAGTAATAGCATTAAGTATTAATAATATGGTGGATATGTTATATGTATATGTACCTATATGAATTTATGTACGAGGATGTGTGATTAAAAAACATCTGCATGCAAAAACAAACCAAATGAGCAAATAACACGTTTCATAGAAGAAGCACTTACAACAACAAATATCCAATTGTTTTCATTAAAAGAACACCCAACAGAAATAAAAAATATATAAAAAAAACAAAAATGAAATCTCTATCATGCATTCCCACATGCTTGCAATAGAAGTATGAGAAGAGAGAGAACTCATACATGGTATCGAATTAGCAGAGTAGTCAAACCAGTAAGCAACACACATTGCAACAACAACACAACGATGTGTTAGCTGCGGAAATCAAAAGTGGCGAATAAAAATGTTTATTTTTTTATTTTAAATCACCGGTTGCCATTGCCTGAACACTACCAAAGTATTAACGACACAAGTTCCACTATTTTGATTGGTTGCTTGGTTCCGTGGCACGCGAGAGTGAGAAAGGGAGAGTGCTTGTGGGGTGATTCAAACATATTTCTAGTTAGTTGGAAAGAAGAATAAGAAAACATGAAATATTTGAAACTCTCCACTGGCAGAAATAAAATACTCTTTGTATAACTAAGTTTAAGATATTTTTAGTCTACAATAATCATTGTTGCAAAGCGGACGTTAGTGTTGAAGTTGCGTAATCGAGTTTAGAAAACGTCAGAAAAAGATCTGTTATGCTTATTTATTTAAAAATGTTTAGCTATGTACATAACAACAATTAAAAGTGATAATATTAATTAAATAGAAAAATTATTAAGCAAAATATACTAAATGAGAGCAAACAAAAATTAATAAATAAAAAATATTGTTAAACAAAAAATAGATAATTGTTTAAAAAAGTATTTAGACTTAAGGAAAAAACATGGTTAAAATAGATGATCCATGTAGTGTTGATAGAGTTTCAGATCATTATCAGTCTCCAGTACAAATAACACACTTGCATTCACCACCGCACCAGCAGCATCATCAGCAACCGCAGCAACAACAACAAGATCATCACCTGCAGCAATTGCATTCTCACCATCAAGCATTGCTTGACACTCATCAGCATTTGCAACACTTTTATAAAATGGCCCGTACTCCACACTTGAAATCGAGTTTCTCTATTAATGCCATTCTACCAGAGACTGTGGAAGATAATAATCACAATCATCATCATCCACATCATCACAATCAAAAACAAAATGATGATGTTGGATCGTATAATCTCTGTGATGATACTGATGTCCAGGATGCCGACTCAGATTTGGATGTAACCAGTATGTCTCCACCGCCACCTACCGACGGCAGTGAAATAAGTATTAATAGCACCGAAGGCTTAGCGCAGAGCCTGCACAACAATCATCAGCATGACGATGAAGGTACTGAAAGTGATCTCGAGGCTGGTCTGGATCCGGACGTGGTCGATGAAGATGATCTAGATGGCGATGTAGAAGCAGATGTCGATGGCGATTGCACCGAAGGTGAGGGAGAAAATAAAGATGAAAATGGCGAAAAGCCGGTGACGGATAAAAAGGGTAATGAGAAACCTCCTTATAGTTACAATGCGTTGATCATGATGGCCATTAGGCAGAGTGCAGAAAAGCGTTTAACCCTTAATGGCATATATGAATATATAATGACTAACTTTCCCTACTACAGAGACAACAAACAGGGTTGGCAAAATTCCATACGTCATAATCTCAGCCTGAACAAATGCTTTGTAAAAGTACCCCGCCATTATGATGACCCTGGAAAAGGAAACTATTGGATGCTAGATCCATCTGCAGATGATGTTTTCATAGGGGGCTCTACGGGTAAATTAAGAAGGCGTACCACGGCTGCCTCTAGATCTAGATTAGCGGCTTTCAAGCGTTCTCTAATAGGGCCCATGTTTACGGGTCTAGGCTATCCGCAATTCAATCAGTTCCTATATCCACAACAGGCAGCAGCTACGGGCGCTGCTAGCCCCAGCCTCTTAGCTAGTATGTATGGTAGATATAACCCATTTGTGCCAAAGAATCCAGCTTTAACTCCTTCGCCCTTCTCAGCCAGAGTTAATAGCGCCATGGCGGCTGCCAACTATAGCAATATGGAGAGACTACTCTCCGCTGCAGCCTTGCCACACCAAAGTCATCCAGCAGCTGCCGCAGCAGCAGCTGCAGCCGCCGCCTCTATGCCCACCTCTGATCTTTACCAGCGTTTACAATATCAACAGCTCCTGCAACAGCATGCTGCTGCTGCTGCCATAGCGGCACACCAAAGGCAACAACAGCAGCAGCAACATCAATTGTCAGCGTTACATCACATCGGTCCACCCACACACACGCATCAAGCTCCAACAGCCGTTCATCAGCCGCTGCAAGTTTTAACGCATCTCGGCCAGCCGTCTTCATCGTCACCCTCTCATTCAATATCGCCGTCAGCAGTTGCGGCTGCTTCTCCGCCTGCGCCCATTTTGAAACCCGTAACGGTAGTGTCCCGCAACAGCTGAGTTTTTATTTCTGTAAGTCTAACTCCACTCGAACGTGGTAATTCGAATAAGATTGACTTGTTGTTGTACATAGTATATATTTAGATATTTGTTTAGTTTTGGATTTGAGTTTCCCATTATTAAGCAGGGCTTATTAAGGACCAAAAAGAGACTTTGTGAAAAAAGTGATAAAAATTATGTGAGTTCTGTAGGATAAGTAATTAAAATGAAAGATAAATTGATTTTGTTTTTTTTTTAATCCAAAGTGATTATTATTTTGGCTAAAGTTCGTTACATTTTTAGTCAGAAAGAATTGGACATGAGACAATATTCCAAAGGAACAATTTTTATTTAAAAGACACAGGAAAAATAGAGCAGTTGTTAAAGGAGACTTACATTTGGCAAGTCTAATTTGAAGAAAGTGTGTGAGAGAGAGAGAGAGCGGGAAGACAGAGTTGCGATTAAAACCGAAAGTACATTGACTTATAATGCATATCGTCATACGATTTCAAAAAAGCCGTAAGTTTAAAAAAATTCAAAATCGACTTCTTGATTGATTACGATAAAGCAATTCAAAATATATGTTCCTGGAAAATTTTACATATTAAAATTTTGTTAATTCCTTACTAAGAAATAATCTTAAACTGAAAAAATATTAAAAAATGTTGATTAAATGATGAAACAGAACTGGGGCGCTGACGTTTGTTTTCCATACAATTTGACATAAAATTTTGCCAGAGAAAGCGGTCGTGAAATAGAATCTAGTTTATTTTTACAGCTTTTTTTCTTAAACTCTCAATTTTAGACACTCATTCTCTCAACAATGTTGCCGTGTTTGCATGAAATCACATACATTTTTAATACGAAAAATGCAAACAAAAGAAAATCAAACACTAACAAGAGAGAATTTGAAGTTACTGCCGTCGATTTTATTATGGGCCATCAGCGTTTGTTCCTGAAGTTGCAGATTTGTGCTGCTTCATCAGATAGAATCTATTTTATTTTTACAGCGTTTTTTCTTACACTCTCAATTTTAGACACTCATTCTCTCAACAATGTTACCGCGTTTTCATGAAATCACATACATACTGCCGTCGATTTTGTTATGGGGCACCAAGCGGTTGTTCCTGAAGTTGCAGACTTGTTCCGTTTCATCATTAAGATCGGACTTACATTTGGCAAGTCTAATTTGAAGAGAGAGAAAGTGAGAACACAGAGTTGCGAGTAAAACCGACTTATAATGCATATCGTCATATGATTTCAAAACGCCGTAAGATTCAAAAAATTAAAAATCGACTTCTTGATTGATTACGATATAGAAATATATGTTCCTGGAAAATTTTACTTATTAAAATTTTGTTATTAGAGAGTTTTTTGCTTGTCCTGTAAATTTTGTTCAATGTAAATTTGGGCTTTTATGAATTCGCATGACGATATGTATTTACATATGTATGTATGTGTACATTATCGATGCAAAATAATATCTACGTATACCTTACATAGAATTTCAAATAATTACACCTCACGTATACGCGTAGTAGTACAACGTACAAAATTTAAAAGAAGTACATTCGCAAATACAAGAAATGTGCAATAATTAAAGTTTAACGTTCGGAAAGCATCACTTTTGTTGTTAAAAATATTTTTTTTACTCTTGCAACAGTTTGCAGACCAGTTGCACAAACTTATTGCATATATTTCATTGTGAACAAACATGTTCAGTTTTGGATATAAATAAATTCGGCAATACTGTTGAGAGGACGAGACAGACACACACTTAAGGCCGCGGCACATAGAATACGTCGTACTTTATACGTTGCTTTTTTCAACTGACGTTAAAGTATCGGCGGAGGAGGTTTGCACAATGAGTACTTTGTTGACGGACATTAAATCAGCTTCATTTGATTAAATTACACATTTTCAATAGAATTAGAGGATATTCTGGTTTTTTCTAATTTAAATTTTTAATTAATTTAATTTTGCAGCCACACAACACAAAAAGCTTTATAAAAACAAAGCAAAAAAATATATATTTTTCAAAATACTCAAAGTACGGTAAAAGTTAAAAGTTGGCCAACTTTAGTACTTTGCGTTGACGGAGACGTACCGAATGTGACAAGGCCTGTATTTCCTGTAATCGATGTCTCGAATTTGTACAAAAGTCGCGTGCCGTAGGTTGTTGTGTTTCTACCCAAATTTTCGTGAATTTTTGAATTTTGAAAAGTTTGTTGTGTTTTTATATATACATATATATATATATATACGAAAAATTAAATATAAATAAATATGGACTTTATTATACATCGCAGGAAACTAAATCAAATCTTTTTGAAAATTTTACTATTTTCATAAAATCTTTTCCTTTTACCACGCTTGTGAGAGGGCTAGAAACATTCTTATGGAAATTAAATTTTTATAAGTATGTTCATTATAATTTAGAAGATACAGACATATTTTCATTACTTTTGCAATCGGCTCCACTGTGCGACAGTTTGCTGCAACCTTATCGCAAATATACGAAGCTCCAATATCATTTGAAAATAAAAATTTTTCGAATTATTATCAAAAGTAGGGGGTTTCAACGGTTTTTTGTTATCATGTACTTTGCTTCAGATATTGCCCATAAGTACAACTGATCGGCGACGCATTCTGTCCTCAAGGAAATACATATTTCAAAAACAGGCAAGCTTAAATAGATCCTTAATTCTATGAGGTTTCAAATTCTAATTGATCAAATTGATGAATCTACCTTTTTGTTTAATTTTAACTTTATGAATAATGGTTTTCCTTTCGCTAATTCCCGTAATAAAAATTCCGAGTTCCCGATGGATTTCCATTAGAAAAGTTCAGAGAAATCAAGGCGTGTTTTCTGGGGATAGGTTTTAGGATGAAAAACAAATATACACGTGGATCTGAACATTATTTCAAAATTTTAAACACCTTCATAATATGAAACTGACCACTGCAATTTGTCATGATTTTATTGAAGAAAGTACACTTCAAAAATGTATGTACGTCCTTTAGGAACAACAAATTCTAATTCACTCCCCTAAGGAAACGTAAATTCTCTAAATTTGGCATTGAGTTTTTGTTTTATTTTTGTTTGCAGTGATGAAAATATGGAAAGTGATCAATTAAACCAACGTTTGTTAAAAGTGAATTCGTATTTTAACTTACACTCCTATTAGAATATTAAAAAAGGAGTTTCAAATGAATCCATGACTGCTTATTCCGTTTTACAAATAATTTTCTAAATAGTAGTAATCTTTTTTTACATTTACGACTCCTACACCACGATGTCGAATGCTATCGTTCACTGGAATTCTAAACGAGCAGTAACTGACTTCTTTCCCACCAATAGTTTTTTTTATTAATTTATTTAGTAAATATACAAGGTGGCCCAAAATCACCGAAGTAGTTTGAGCTCATTATAAGTTTTTATTTATGACATAATTATTAATTACTTTTTTATATACAGTATATTAATGGAGAATATTTTTAATTTAATTATGAAGAATTATATCTCGCAAGTGGTGGCCATTTTCTGCATCGCATATTCGTGCTCTTTCCAAAACATTTTCCACAATCTTTCGCAAAACTTCAGCTTGTTAATTTTGTCGCGTGTATTGTTTTTTAATTGCTGGATGGTTCTAGACTTATTAATATAGACTTTTCCTTTCAAATAACCTCAATGGAAAAAGTCTGAAGCGGTTAGATACGGTGAATGCGGAGGCCAATTAAAATCGCTTGTACAAGAAATAATTCGTTCAACAAAGATGCCGCGTTAAAGAGCCACTGTGTCTCTCGCAGTCTGCGCTGTAGCTCCATCCTTTTCTAAGCATACTTGCGGCTGGTTTTTGCACTGCTGAGCTTAAAAAATTTTCAACACTATCCAATATCGAACATCAGTGATGGAAACGGCGGCACCGTGTTCATTTTCAAAAAAAATATTGGTCAATTAACCTTTCCGGCGAAACACCGCACCAAACATTACACTTAAGAGGGTGTAATTGTCGCTGTTGAATTACTCTTTGATTTTTCGTGCCCCATTTCCTGCAGTTTTGCCTATTAACGAACCCATTTAATTGCAAATGGACTTCGTCGCTCATAATCAAATTATGAATAAATAAATTCAATAAGGTTCCACGATTTTGGCACCTTGTTCAATTGTGTACTGTTCCATTCTGAATTCTCCAATTTTTACAAAATACTGAAAAGAAATACAAAAAAATAATATAATAAAAAAGTTATAAGGAATTCAAACCCGTTCGGTAATTTCGGGCCTCCTTGTATAAACAAATAAATTAATAAGTAAAATAGGCTGTTAAAAGGAAGAAAATCAGTTATTTTTCGTTTAGAAATCCAGCGAACAATAATGTTTGTTATCCTGGAACTGGCCGTTAAATTTTTTTTAATATCAACATTTTAATCATTCTTAAGTAATTAAATTTTTAAATTTCAATAATGTAACAAATTTTGAACAAACGTCGCTTAAGATTATTTCATAGTTAAGGGGCCGATAAGTTTAACTCGTCTGCTTTTATTAACACATTTAAATTTTTTTCTTCAAGCTAAAATTGATAATTTTAATGCATTATAAATAGATATTTATACGTAACTTTTAAACTTCATGGGTGTGAATTGAAATTTCTTATTTTGGCTTCAGTTCAATACTTGAATTTTAAGATTTTTTTATAAATACAAATTATTTTGATCAACATGTTAGTGCGCGCATAAGCAATAAATGTAATTTTTATGCTAAATATTGCATATTTAAGGTCATATAAAACGAGTAGTTATTAAAACAGTGGAAGTTTTATGGTTTTATAGTTTTTTTTTTATTAAACTATCGTTGAAAACCCATAATTTATTATCAATTTAATTTTTCCTACCAGTTTAATATTAAACTTTCGTTTAAAAACAAAAAATGTTAACTAATTTAATTTTTTTCTACAAAATATATTCAATTTACCAGCGTTCAGTTATTGGACGTTAAGCTGTAATGGGTCAATAAAATAATATTAGAACATTATTGAGTATAATCACAGTAAAGATCTTCTAAAGTCGTGTGAAAAAATAAATAAATTAGTACGCATATTTGAATTATATTATTTTACATTAAGCGGCGGCAGTTCCAGCGATCCTGCGAAATCAAAATGAAATATATCAAGTAAAATAAAAATTATTTGTAAATTAATTAGGACGAACCACATTATTTTTTAATATTATAAAAAAGTAGTTCAAAGAGGTTTTCCTCTAAGGTATTTAGCAGAGCTATTAGATTAAAAATCGGTTTTGAAAAATTCGCCTTTTTTTGTTAAACTAATCAAATGGATCGTGTAAAATATGTCATGTAAATTTTATATGGAGTGTGACCGAAAATAGTCTGAGATTCCCTGGTTCGATTACTACAACGGCCATGGATGTTTCTGACGAAAAGCCAAAAGGCTTAAACTGTTTATTTTTTCTTTATTCATTAACTGAATGTTTTTAAATCTGAAATTACTTTTGAAAACTTTGACGAATTTTTTATTTAAATTCCAGTTTTAAGCTTTAAATTTAAAAGTATTTTCCGTAGGCAAATCTTTAACACTATTCTACCAAAAACTAATTAAAGGTAAAAAAAATTATATGAATCCTTTAGCAAAATCAATTTATCTTACATCCTTTTGTTTTGGATATAAAATTCAAACAAAAAACGTAACAAAACTCTGTGTATTGTAAATGTAAAAATTAGTAAATATTAATTTAGTTAAAATAAATTTAGGTAAAATAAAATATTGTACTTTGAATGTTTGTATTTATGGAACTTAATCAAATTAAAAAAAGCAAATAAAACATTTTGTTAAAGTATTAAAAACAACAACAATATAAAATTGAATTTAAACAATATAATTTAAAAAAATATATAAAAATAAAACACTTGTATGTACATAAATAAATGAATATAAAAATGTAATAGTAACAATATTTATTATAAACAAACAAAAGAAAAATTATTAAAGAGCATTTTCATTTCACAAAAAAAATTAGTTCAAATAACACAGAAACAAGAATTTTACCGGAAGTCCTTAATATAATTAAAGCAAAAAGCATGAGACTACTTAATCAAATACAAAGGAAAATTTTCCACAAAAAAATTAAACAAATTGAGCTGAAAAAAAATAAATAACAAACTACAAAACTAATCAGCTAAAAAAGAAATATGGAAGAGAATTTCAAACGTTTTAGGTTTTTTTTTTCCAGCAGCATCATCATCGTTCGTTAAGAACGCGGCAGTTTGAAAAAGCAAAGAAACAATTTATATGAGATGAAACACTCGTAAAGTGTCACTTCAAATAAGAAAATATTTGACACACGCTTAACTTAACACATTGACGGTCGGTTGTTTGTTCGTGCGTTCACTGTTTGGTTTGGCTTTATATTTCTTTGAGATTTACTGGAGTATTTCTTGTTTGGGCATTTTATTTTGTTCTCTCTATTTTTGATGGTAATAAATAGTTTTTATTCTTGGTTGTAAATTATTATGTGTTACAGAATGTTAAAGAATTAAATATTTACACAAATATGCTGACATAATGTTACTTGATTTATAATAAGGTAACGTTGTTACGTCTGAAATTCTGAAAATATCGAAATAAAGAACAGCTTCAGCACGCAAGAGCTCAACTGATTAGTTATGGAAACTGAAACATAAAACACTCTTCAAATGTAAATTTTGGAAACATTAAAGAAAAAAATACTTGGATAATCAACAGAAAACGTTCGTCCCAGTTATAATATAGTAAAAAGTAATATGATTTGAAAAATATGCAAATTGAAAAGTATTCAACTGATTCGGTCTTTTAATTGTAAAAAACCCGGACTATTCGACATTCCAAAAATCCAAATGTAGAAAACCCGGCTGGAAAACCGAGTCGATCACCCTAATAATTGAGCTTAAAAAAGAATAGTTGTCTTGCAAAATAAAAAAGTTGTACTTCTTAAAATAATTATTTGCATAATAATTTATTGATTTGTAAAAGTTTATGTACAAAAAATTTTCCTTTCTTCTAGATAGAGAAACAGAAATACTAAAAAGTTTGGGAAGCTAATCCATTGTTCGAAAACTGATTAATATCAGCAAAAGCAGCATTAACTGGCAGTTAGCGTTTGTTGCGATTTAAAATACATACAAAACACAATTAGAATAATTCAGTTCTAAATTATTTTGTTTTTGAAATCAATGATGTGCGATACATTTTAAGATTTGATATCTCAAATAACCAAACCTTTAAGTCACTTAGGAAAAATGGTGCTTAATAACACCTTTTTATGTATAAACCAGTTTTCAGTACACATCTTAATCTAAACCGAAGTTATACCCACTAAAAACCTAATACCGGGTGGGAGCCCCCGTAGACTAGTAGATAGCATACTAGACTTATTAGTCTGGGGGTTACAGGTTCGATTCCTGCCTTGACCCTGGGTGTTTCTGCAGACAAGCCAATATGGCTTCGCTGCTTGTGTTTGTTCTCTATAAATATACTTGCCGACAGGTATGAATATCTTGCAATAAAAGAGCGATATGTATATTTCGTAGTTTCGGTAGAACAATCTATTTAATTTCATTTTATAAAAACAGGCAGTTAATGTTTTTTGGCACAACTAGAAGTAAAAAAATGTTTGTTGGTTGTTTTCACCCTTTTTCGTAATTTATTTTTAGCTTTTTAACCTTTTTGGAACAGTTTACGGTGCTTTTGCTTTTGCTAGAGATACCAACACTACTGTGTACTCCTCTCCATTCTTCTTTCTTCACCCGCGCGCGCTCTCCCATAAACACAAGAATTGCAGAACGAAAAATCGCTCATGTCGTTCTTCACAATTCCAGGGTTTTAATCATTAACGTCATCAAGATGTCTTCTGCAGGATTTTATTATGAACTAAAAATAAGTTGGGAAATCTCTTCATTTGTTTCTATCAACGATTTCTTTTAAAGGACTGGATTTTTGACAATTCCTGCAGCAGATGTACCATGGAGTTAAAATTGCTTGTTCTGCCGATTGCAGATATTGTTTCTTATGATTCTTGTAATAATGTGTGGCGTTAGTGTCACATGTTTTACAATTATCACACATGTACAATTTAACAACTCTGCCAAATGCAAACACTTTTTCTTACATATTCTTGCAACTCGTATTTTGGGGTCGGTCATGTAGCAACCAAAAACAAGCAACAGGTCTCTTGGTTACTCCACATCCTCAGCACTTTCATTTGATGTGAATGAATATGTGCATGCCCAGCAAACATAAAGTCTACACTCTTAGTTTTCTACAGGCGGGCTAGATTGAGCTGTGAGGTAAATATTTTCATACACAATTCGCATTTGAAAGACAAGAACAACGTTTGAGAATAAGTTGAAAACAAAAACTTTTGCTTGATATCAAATCATTGTATATTTCGATTAAATTCGCGAGCTTGCTGGGCTTTAGCAACTCGCTAAGTCTGAAGAACGAATGTGTGTTTCCGTAATATTTTTGATGTGGAATTCTTTATAAAAAAATATATAAAAATAAAACAAACACTCGTTTGCTCGTGTACCCTCATTTGTAGAATTATTATTTAATTAGTAAATGTATATTCTTATTTTTTTATTTGTTTCTTTGGATGAAAAAAAAGTGAAAATATAAAAATTTCAAGAAGTCGCAGTCGCAATGAACGATACAAGGAGTACGATGAGGCGTCGTCGCAGTTCATTTTGTGTTGAGCTGTTGCTTAATGTTTTGATTGTAATTAAATTTTTGTCTATAATTTGTAGATCGTTAATTCTATTAACCCGCATTAAGCATATTTCCATGTTCATGACCTTTTTGGCTGTTTATTTCCACAAATGTGTGAACACCACCACTCACTCGTATGTGACCACAGTGGACGTTAGAATATGAAAAGTGGCTTTTTCCCTTAAACATTGTTATAAAACCATAAATTAATATAATATTTGTTGATGAGTTTTCTTTTTATATTTTAAGCAGTTTATTTATGAATATGCCCTTAAATTAAAAACGAAATTAATTAGAATTTGTTGCTTTTTCTTACTCGTTATTATTATCATTTTGATAATTGATCATAAAAAGAAAAAAGAAATATCAAATTGTGTTGGTTTATTTTTAAAATTCTCTGGTTATTGTGAAGCAAAACTCATGAGTTTTCGTTCTAATTAATGATGTTTTTGTGTTTTGCTGTATTTAAATTGGCACTTAGACTGGCATTTAAATTCAATTTAATAATTAAATAAACATTAGATGTGTAAACAAAAATGTTTACATTAATTCTATTAAATTCTATTAACTGTCTGCATTGTCAGCTGCGAAAGTTTGCTACGATTACGAATACTGTTTGTTGTTTTATTGTTAACTATTCTTAAATGGTCGCAGGTTCGGTTCCTGTAGAGATCCCGGTTGTTTCTGCAGATATCGTTAGCTTTGCACTGCACACTCTTGTTGCTATTTATACAACATAATGGTTTAATTTGAGTCAACTGGTATACTGCAAAGTAGTGCAGTTATATTCAAGTTATATTCGCAACCATTTAAAGCGGCAAATAAAATTATTTTTATTATTATTATTTACTATTATCTCAGCTTTTAAAAGCAGGTCGTTATAGTTTGGTTAAATGTCCGTAAGCTGCTGGTATCGATATTAGAAAAATATATTTATGTAGCAGTGCTAACTGATATTTTCTAACTCATTCATTCAAATGTTCTTAACGGACGAGTAACAAGAAAAGTGAAATTACTACTTAGAAACAAACCATTTGATGTCAACTTATTATGTACGTAATACAATCAAATATTTCGTATTTCACAAACTGAAATCAACAACAATTACATGTTGTCACAATTCGGTTGTACATTTCAATTTAATGTGATCAGACAGAAGTCTCATTTTATTCTTTGTATTTAAGATGAAACTAATGTATTTATGACTGCTGCACTCGAATAATAACAATTTAGCATCTTTTTATATTTTAATATAAATACTTTTATTTTCTCAAATAGAAGTGTCATAAGCGGCTGCGACGAATTTTCTATACCCTTCTTTTAAGTATAAAATAGGTATTTTGTTAGTGAAATTGTTAAAATTTAGTTTTCTAAATTTATTATCGCATCTGTTAACAAATTATTTTATTAAAAACACATTGAAATTGGTTATTGAGGGGTAACATAGTTAGTTCCTATGTGCATTTCACTGTTCCTAATGCAGTCATCCTTTACTTTTGTTTGAATGGTATCCCAAACAGTCAAATAATATTATTTTGCTTTCTTTGGAGATTCTTATGATTCTTTTCCCGAAACTTTTCTTGTTACAGCATTTCTACGTAAAACTCTAATTCCGATATTTTTTATTTATTTTAGTTTATGGAAAATTTTTTTGAAAATATTTGATGAAATTAAAAAAAAGTAATTTTTCACTGGTCTTGGATTGGAATAAGACACAGAATAGTTCTAGCAAGGAACAACCGACTACAAGAAAATATGGTCCGTGACAGGAGTACAGACGAACAGTTAATCCAAAATGTGGAATTAAAACGATTTGGAAATCGGTTCATAAATGATGATGTTCTGAGAAGGTAATCAACATATAAAAGAATTGATAACCAGCTGCTTTTGTTGAAGGCGGTTAAAAATATTTAAAATTTTTTATGGTAACAATAAAAAAATAAGATTTCAGCCGTGTGACCGCCACGGCCCCTGCTGTATATTTCAAGGTTGAAATTTAAATCCGTATGTGTTGATTTATTATTCTTTTTTCGTTCTGTTTTGTTGCTGTCAAATCTGACAAGAGTGTGTATGTGTGAGTCTGTTGTGATGTCAAATATTACACAATTTTTGTTAAAAGTCAGAACATTTTATTTTAATTCAAGACTTGCTTATTAGCAAGTTTGGTGTACCACCTCCGCTGACGAGGGTTCTTTTGACACTTTAGTGTTTGCTACATTTTGCAGATATTTATAAAATTCATTTCTATAATTACATCGTTCAACTCCGACAGTTCAGAGCGAAAATCATTCAAAAATTTATTTTTTTTAATTACTAATATGTTTCCTTTTGTGTTTATTCAAAGAAAAGAATTTTTATGAAAGGTCTTTTTAAAAATTTCCAAACTTTTAGTCCGACTTCCCTAAAACTCTTAAAAGAAATTCGCAATATTTTTTGAAAATTTTGCAAAGTGACCGACCGCTGTTTACTTTAGGAGACTCTCATTCAACCATAAATATACTCGTAATTTAAATCATACTGTTCCCTTAAATTAAACTTTCAACATACATGAGTACATAAATATGTATGTATGGATGTGTGTACATATGATGTGAGTAGTATGATGCATAAATAACTGATTTATTCAGTTAAATGTGTTTAAATGAATCAATGTACTATATTTAATCACTGAGTCTTTTTTTTTGCAATAAAAATCAGAATTTATAAATATTTCAACACAAAAGCCACATGTATGCTCTCTATTTGAACTGATAAATGGAATTTAAGTATCACAAATATCATTATCATTGTCGCAGTTGTTGGTTGTGTTGACAAAATGAGAAGAAACAAAAAAAATCTTATTTATTTTCTTTGTAATTTTTGTGAATAAAGTTGTTGCTGTTGCCGCATCTCATTATTATGGATCCACTTAATGCGAATAAATTCATTTTTGACTTGTAAGATTTGTTTTGCTTTTAGTTTTATTTAGTATCTGGTTTGCTGGCAACACAATTCCATTCAACATGCCAATTATGGTCTCATTATCCAATCAGAGTAAATTTATTTGTTTGTCCAACAGTCCAAGTAATAGAAGCATTTTCTTCCATCCATCCATCCATCTCAATTGCAAAAATCGGAAAACAAGCGAGAGAAAAAAATAAAATAAAATATGTACTCGTAATCGCTACAATAAACTCAACTGGATCTTCTATTTTTATTTATTTATTTATTTGTGCTTATTTTTTTTTATCTTATTCATCGTGTAAAGATTTTTAGAAGACATGTGGAAAAATTACTTTTAAAATGTTATAGATTAGTTAGTCAATTGTTAAATTGAATAATTTTTATAGAATTTATGAGTTGTTTGTTATGTGGGCCGATAGATTTAAGTTGATGAAATTGAGTGAAAGTGTGTTTAGAAAAATTACAATAAAAATAATATTATTTAAATAATTTCTTTCAGGAAAAATTCGTTTTATATTTCATTAAGAGTTTTTTTCAATGATCGTAGAAACAATTTCAACGAAATCTTGTACAAAACAGTGTCTTTGTTAGACAAACAGAGTTACTGAAAACCAGTCTTAGTCTTTCGATTTCAAAAAGCAGAATGGGGCTTAGGAAATCCTTATGCAATCCATGAAAAACAAATGCACCCACTTACAGCAGCTGTCTGGTACGGATTTTGATCAGGTCACTTCTGTTTTGAAGATGAGGCCGAAATTGCAGTGACTGTGAACGGAAGAACATGTTAACGGAGTTCTTGTGACCTCAACTGGACGGCATGGATCTGGAAAACATGTGGTTTCAACAAGACTGCGCCACCTGCCACACCGCGCATGAAACAACCGATTTATTGCAGCAACGATTTCTGGAGCAAATTATCTCCAGAAAGTCTGATGCCAACTGGCTACCAAAATAATACTACTTAACATCGTGCGATTGTTTTCTTTAGGAATTTATGAAATCTCCGGCCTATGCGAACAAACCAGAAACAATTCCTAAGGTCAAATCCGATATCCAACGCGTCATCGGTGAGATAAAGACATATCTTTGTGAAAAAGTCATCGTAAATATCATGAAAAGATTATTGGCCTGCCATCAGAGCCGAGGACACCATTTGACGGATATTGTATTCCATACTTAATCGGAACATATCTGCTTTACAATAAAATAGAAAAATTACAACTATTTCTAAATATATGTGCGTGTTTTTATTTTAAAATGAAAAAGTGAATTCTTACTGAGACGCCCTTTAAAATCGATTTCAATGAGAATAACACCCAATATTATATGCTTCCTACATATGAAAGAACTAGAGATCTTGTTCTTTCAACTGTAATCATATAATTATTTATGTAAGTAGATATTGAAAAATCTAATGTTCTTGATGTTCTTCAATATTCGGTGGGTTAAACATACTCCAATTTTACAAATCTCGAGAGAAGAAACCATGCAACTCACTGGATATGATTTCGTTTCTACTCATACAATCTTTATCTGTCCAAAATAGAATTTAACTCTGATCTATGAGTTGTTGATGCAATAGTTCAAAGTTCCAACTCTATGATTTTTTTTAATCCAATCGTTGTACGCTCATTTTCATGTACAACAAACTCTTCATTAAGAACTCATATATTTGTGGTCGGTTGCCCAATGACTCGTCTGTCATTCCCTGAGTGCTGGTCCGATAAAAAAAATAATACCTCATAATGAACATACCGTAACATATGTATTTGTTAAAATTATGATAAATCTTCACAATTCATATTTTAATTTTTTTGCTTTTGTTGTTTTTCTTAAACCACGTCGGAAAGCAGGCACAACAAATTAAAAATTAAAAAAAAACACACGCACACTCACACAAATATGTTGGTGCTGGCTGTTTTTTATTGTTTATGGGCAATAAATTGGAGTAACAATGTGGTTACAATCAAACAATAGAATTTGTTTATGCATCAATTTACATTTGATCAAGCCGCTCCAGAGCATAAACTTTAACACATACAAACATCAAAATATTCAAATATATTTGACCATTTCATTGTCATGACATGCCATTGCCATACCATGCGATGCCAAGAGATACAAAACCATGACATATTATTATAATAATATTGCGATTATAACTTGATCAATGCGGCTGGCGGCTGGCGGCTTCAGTTATTTACACTCACCTTTACTTTTAATAATTACATGTACCTACACATTTACATTCGCACGTTCAAGAAAATGACTAAGTACTCACCTGGCTTTAGCAGACAGAATGGCTGACGTGACAATGGTGGATGCCATTGTTTATTTCTTAGCGCACACAAACATTAACACACACACACACAAAAGATTGGAATTTTTTTATATTGTATGGAAAAAAACTGCAAACAAATATGAAAAAGTTGCCAGTATGGCCGTTTTGGGCTTTTAGTTGAGATGGGATCGCGAGTAACTTTCCACTCATTTTCACAAGCTCATGTATGACCTTGTTTTAATGGCGCACTATCAGGCACACTCACTATGAGAGTGTAACATATATTAGTCACGATCACGAAATTATATCGAATTATTATTATTTAAATCAATGAAACTGCAGGTGATAAATACATTAAAGCCTTATTTATAAAAATCATTTATGAGAAACATAAATGAAAATTATTATTTATTTAATATGAATATTTTTGGAACAAATTGGTTGTTAGTGGTTTTTAATCCAAAGTGATTATTATTTTGGCTAATGTTCTTAATAGTTTTAGGCAGAAAGAATTGAACATGAGATAATATTCCAAAGGAACAAGAGAAAATTTAACATAAATTAATTTCAACTTATACGGCAGAACAAAAACAACGTTGTTTTTCGGGAGCCGCCACACTCCATCATAATTGTTTATGTGTGTTTCCATGTATCTGTCACTGTTTAGGTGGCTCTGTTGAATGTCATTTAAAATATATATTTATACAAATTATGACTCGAAAAAGGATGCGACAGTTATTTTCGTTGCATTATTTTAGTCAGCTATATTTTTGCGATTCCAAATCAGCAATGAAAACATGTTTTCGTTAATCAGATGGGTCACATAATCTAAATTCACTCTAAAATAAGTTAATAGTCTTTTAAGAATATTGAGATAAAACAAACATTAAAATAATTTTTTTAAACAACAAAATTACATTTCGAATCGGAAAATATGATTATTTTCACTTTTGAATAGAATGGAGTTTACACGTAATTTCTTTAAACTGTTTAAGTTTAAGTTGAAAGGAGTAGGGCTTGCATGACTCGAGCTTAAGTCAAGAACTTAAGGATCATGCTTGCGAAAATGATCGCCTAATTTAGCTATCATTCGGAGTCCTTTAACTGTGGATGCAGTGAGGGCACGAGCCTCTTCGATAAGTCATCAAAGCCTTCTCTTCCAACATCGTGAGCTACGAGTATTACTATGATTTTGGATTACTCAACTGTGTTAGAAGGCACTGGAATGTTATTTTTAGCGATAATCTGGCGAAACTGTTCTCCAGCATGCGTTTAACATTGATTATTTTAATTCTGATCACATTAATCCAGATTGTTTTACAGAGTCCGTAATAGAAAATTTCTTCCCCGCATTTTCCATATTTTTAGACCGCGCTAAATCAAATCAAATGAAATCGCGTTAAAACAGAATGAAATATTTGCTTGGAATTACGTTAAATCACATTCGCGTGAAAATAGAATTGGATGTACAAGTTTTCAAATTTCTTGAAAAACTCCAAATTACAATGACTAATTAACGTCAAATTAACCCTTGATACACACACTGCGCTTCAACCTACAGAATGTGCCTTTTCTAACTTCTATTTCGTTTTACATAAATCGATTTTTTGTGTGATTTTCTTTTTGTTTCTTTTTCCTATAATTTGCAATCAAATGTATTTTTTCGAGGTTTATTTAATGAAGATTATGATAAAATAAATTTTCTTAATATAAATTTATTGAAAGTGACTTCAATACGAAACTGATCCATACTTACGAGTATGTTTTCATTGTTGTAAATATTTATGTTATTGTCTTATTTTATTATTAATATTATTATTATTGTTGTTGCTGCTGTTGTTGAATTATAAATAAATTATATTAGTGTGGTGATAATATCAGGTGTTAATATTGCTGTAGTTTACTTTAATAATTTTGAACTTTAAGAAATAAAAGTAAAAATGAGCAGCCAGCAATCATCATGGCTGCTGTTTACAGAGCCTTAAAGGAGTTTGTTGTTGATAGAAAATATAAGAAAATTAATATGAAAGTTTCGACTGGATGGAGAATTTGTCTCAATTTATTTATTTGATGCAACAATAACAACAAAAACTGTGAAAATTTTAAAGCAAAAACCAAATCAAATTTTTTTCTGTTTAAAAGAATTTGAATTTGACATTTCTGTTTCGTTTTGAGTTATACATATTTGTGGCTGTCATTTGTATTATATGGTTGGTATCTTTTGTTGCCTTATTGTGGAGTTATGAAACAACAATTATGCTCATTAGTTTACTTTGTATTTTTTATATTTTTATATAATAAAAAAGAAACGATTGCATGTTGCACTCATTGTTGTCTGAAGGTTTGGTTGGCTGCTTGAGCTTGGATAGTTCCTTTAGTTTTGGCTTATTTTTGGTTGGCAAGAGCAACTTGGTAAGAGTTTTCATAAAGTGGCCGTGTGAGTGAGTGGCGATCATTTTAGTTGCGGCTTGTTGAAAAATTTCGTACGTTGTAATTTGGCGTTACAGTTTTATTTCGTTGTTGGTTTTTTTTCCTTTTATCTTTTTGTTTCATTCCTTTGAATGTTCTTTTGTTTTCTTGAGGCCTGAGACCCTCCATTATTTTCCTGAATTTTTTTTTTCACATTTCCATAATTTGTATGGTTTATTATAATAAATAAAGGTTGTTTCTTTTTTGTTTTTAATAATTATAACAGTTTAGTTTTAGTGAATTGTTTTTATAAAGATGTTATTGTTATTTAATATGAATTTTCAGTTTCAGTTTAATTTTATTTATGCTGATCAAAATTTATGAATTGTATGCGTTTGTTTTTTAACAAAACAACTAAAAAAACACCATTAGTTAGCAGTTTTAGTTTAGTTTTTTTTGGTTCATTCTTCTTTTTTTCCTTTAATTTCATTATTTAGCCGAAACGAGTTTCATTGTTTTCAATGGCCTGCCTGACTGAATTGTTAGATGGATGGATGGATGGATGGCTGAATGGATGGCGTGGCAAGTGATACAGTAAGTGAGTGTGGGGAATGTAATTGCCGCAGTATTCATTAGGTAATGAATGCTCACGAACTAATGGGTGGCTTTGTTAGTTTAACAGGTTTAAAAGAAATTTGTGTTACACACATTTATTGTATGCAGTAATTTAATCAGTAAAAAGATGTCTTAGAGGAAAAAAGGTGTTAGTTATTAGAAACATAAATACTCGTATACAAAACTGTATGTACTTAGATAAATATTAATTGTTATGCATACTAAGTTATACTCGTTGGTATACGAATAGAATAATGTGTTTGCATGAAAAAAGGTTATCCGAATTTGTAGGCCTTACTAAATATTATATCGTCATATAAAATGCAAAATAACGTAACATCATTTTTCATAAGTTTACAGGAGAATAAAAAAACTGTATAATATGGAATCTGTTTGAGATATTGAAATCATATTTTCACTATCTTTAGCGCTTTCTAGCGAATTTTGAGCAAAAGGACAGCGTATTTTTGATGTAAATAGTTGACAACACTGATGATGATACTTTTTTTGTTTAATAAAATCAATCACTTGATGATACGTAATTTTGAATTTGGTTGATAACTTTGCTGTTTTTGTTAACAGAAGCTTGAAATTTTGCACGCATATGTAATATGATGTAGTAAATCGTAATCAGTAAAAAACTCAAATTTTAATTTTTTGATGATACGTTGTTTCACACTATAATACTTTATATTAAGACTTGTCAAAAACAGTAATATTACGTGCAAGTGTGAAAGCAAAATGTTATTACAATTACAAATAATAGGATAATAAATTTGACATACCATAAGACTTTTCCATTTTTAGAAATTTTTTAAACGGAAAGATTTTTCATTTGATCAGGTTTGAATTTTCATAAAAGCAAATTGAACAGCCGATTGTTTCGCCGCCGATAGCGTGCCGTCGGTGATGAGTTTTTTTTATCATACACAGGCTCAAAATTTGGAATGTGTATCACGTCATGTCTCAAAATGAAATTTTGTGTTATTTAATGTTGTACTTTGAAATATAGTACATAAGTATATAATGTAACTGCCAAACATTTTATAAGGCCGGCACGTTCGCCGGCTACATGAAACTGTTCAGCCGCCGCTTATTTTCTACTCATATTTTCATTTTACTTGAGATCTGATAGTGTGAAAGCAAAATGTAATAAAATGTTAGATTTTTTTACAGTCGCAACAAATCTCGTTAGATTTCTTTCACACAAAATCCAATGAAAATCTTAAGACTTGTATGATAGTGCGAAAGGGCCTTTAGGAATACTGTATTTGCAAGTTAAATAGAATCGCCGGAAAATTTTACTTAAAATTATATAAATTCTTCTTGTTCTACATAAATCAAAAATTTTAAAATTTCTTTCCTGAAGAAAGAGGCATCAGAATATACACCCTGTTCTGTTTTTTATTTAACGCGATTAGAAACAAATATTTCATTATATTTTTACGCGATTTTATTTAACGCGGTCTAAAAATGTGAAAAATGTGTGGAAGAAATTTTCTATTACGGACTCTACCAAACATGCTGGGATAGCGCAATCATGAAACGCATATTGGAAGGCAGTTTGGCCAGACTGCGTTAAAAATAGCAATCCCAGTGTCTTCTAACACGGTTGAGTATTTTAACATTATGAGTTATTGCTATTGGGAAAATTCTGTTGGATTTCATAAAAAAGCTAAGACATTTCACATTTGCAATTATTCAAAATTATTTGCAATAGACCCTGAACTTCGATAATATGATTAAAGTGCTTTTATCATTTCTTAAAGTACAACACACAATTAAAACGACATTAGAAAGCTTAGTGAAAACCTTAAGCCGTATTTAAGGTGCTGCAGAGACTTTGAGTCGTCAGGACTCAAATTTATTAATAGCCGACTGATGTTATTATTAAATCATGCACGAGCAAGTTTAAAATAAAAATGAAAATGCAAAATCAATAAAATTTTGAAAAAGTTACAAAGCGCTATTAGGGAAAAGATTCGGCTTCAGTGCGTGTAAACTATTTTTTTGTCACTGGAACTGGCAACAAGAAATAAAAAACAGAATTTGTTTGAAAAGGCATACAAAATGGCACCAAAAAGCATTAGAAATCGCACAAAAAGGCACAAAATAAAACTAAAAATATAGTTTTAATACAATTTTATTTTATTTAATTTTGATTGTGCAGTCCAATCATGCACTTTTTTAAATTTTTAAAGAGAAAAGATGTTAATTTGTTTTATATTGAAACGTTTTATAGAATTTATGAACAATTTATTTCATGGGCATCTTCTATACTTTTTTCTACATGGTCATCGCTTTTAAAATTTTTATACCTGGAAATTCTTTTGTTTTGCATTTTTGTAACGCTTAAAAATATGCGATCAAAAAAATTAAACTTGTCAAAATGCGTTTCAGATTTTCAAAATGTAATTTGGTTTAAACTGAGATATCAATTTTTTAAGTTCGGTAGCATCAAAATGTTTCGTTTTGTATGATTATTAGTAGTTTTTAATCGAAAGTGATTACTATTTTTTCTAAAGCTCGTATGTATGATTATGTTGTATTCTGCGAGTACTGACGAATCTGCTCTTAGAATCATCGTATGCTTTTTCACTATTCGATTTTGATGCAAGATTATAATTAACAGTTTCGGAAACGTTTTATTTCAATGAAATTTCAGTTTTTGTTTAGCAAATTTCTAAACAAACCATCTGCTGTTTAATTGGCGGTCTCCTCCTCCTGTTGTTTTTCATCAAAAATTGTTCTTTAAAAAAGTCTGACCGTAAAAGTGTCACTTTGTGTCCTGGTGGATTTGAAAGGGCTTTTGTACAAAATACAATAAATTCTAATTAAATTTTTAGCTCATATTTTCGGAAATATTGTTCAGGTATTCTCTATACGATCTCTTACTTTTGAATAACCTAATAATCCGTCCACTTAAGAAAAATTATTATTTATTTATTTATTATTACTATTTGGCCTGTTCTTTAGAACGAGTTGGTTTCAAACGAGCAATTTTCGGAAATAAATAATAATGTTTTTTTTAAATAGAAATTTACAGACAAGTTTAAAAGAACTGATCTACTACTAGTGGATATAGTTTTCTCAGATCCAGTCACTTTAAATCCGGAGACTGGATTTATTAAAAAAAACATGTACTCATTTAAAAAAAAAAAACAATAAAATTGTTCGCATATTTTCAAATTGTAAATTAACTTATTTTCGAAAATTTATAATTATTGGGCAAACGAT
Organism: Gymnocheta viridis; assembly: GCA_956483585.1. NCBI lineage: Eukaryota > Metazoa > Arthropoda > Insecta > Diptera > Tachinidae > Gymnocheta > Gymnocheta viridis. The sequence continues at coordinate 2,729,156 of OY101440.1, forward strand.
TCCCATGTTGCTGGAAGTGAAGCAGTTGGAGAACTCCCAAGCCCTAATGACTACTTTCTTTAATCATTTGTTGATTTCAATTAATTTCTTCAATTTAAAATTGTTTTTCTGGAAATAATTAGCATGGTATCGAAGTTTTCGCAAAGTTTGATATTTTAAATGAACAAATAAATTAACTGTCAATTTCTTTTTTTTTCAAAAATTTTAGGTAAAAAACTCAAAAGAAATTCACTGAACCCGAAAGGCGGTATTTCATGTCATTTACAATGTTTGATCATTTCGTTTAATATATTTATTAGTTACCGCCTATAAATTAATTTCTTCGGTATCTATAGTGTTCAGACCAGACGAGTGAGCAGTAATAGGTCATTTGCCATTAAGGGTTAAAATGCGTAAAAGGAAAATATTCAATTTGCAATATTTTCTCATCATTAAAACTGGAAGTGAAGAGAACTTAAGAAAATTTACAATGATTTTATTAAGGAAAAAATATGTTTTCAACACTTCTAACCACATTTTTTTATTACACTGAAAGTCAATGTGTGATTGTGTAAAATATATCCGAATTGAAGAGAACGTTAAAACAAATATAAATAGTCAGTGGTAAAAAAGGAGTAGTAAAGAAAGAGGCCTTCTAGAAGGCCTTATTTAGTAGACAGATGCCGGCCAACCATGCATGCTTCCATTTGTAAGAAAGGACTTCTTTCTGAATATTAGAAGGCCTTTAGTTAAGCGCCTGTTCGAAGGATCCTGAACAGCATTTTAGTCCGATTGACATTGGTTAAAAGCGCTTCCATTGAAGCAGTCTCTTGAGTTGGCCATTTCCATCGAAAATTCTTAATAATATTATAAATATAACAGATAGATATTTACTTTGTTTCTATCTTCGCATAAAAAAAAAAAAATTTATTGCTTCCAAGAGTTAGTTTTGTTACCAACCGCCTGGCTACTCTCCCTTACGGGTGGGTAACCAAATTAAAATCGAATTTTTAAACTGGATTTAGGCTTTAACATCGCTTAGAAAGCGTGAAACTTAACAGTTCGTCCTGCTTTCTGTTATTTCTTGCGGCTTTTGTATTGTTAACAACAGCATGCTTAAAGGAAATTCTTTTGGTGACAATGTCACCATATAACAATCTTTGTTATCCAGAAACTTTTAAAACTTCACTCTATTGTAATATTTAATTTTCTACGACACTGATCGTGTTTCCCTTCTAATAGAAAGAAAATCGGAGTATGTAGCAGATCATTTAGAAGGGATTCACCGATAGTAAGAAACTATAAGAGAACCCCAGAAGTAACGAAAGCAACGATGAGAACCGATTCTCTTCAAATCAACAAAATCACGCAGCTTGGATTTAAAATTAGAAGCCCAGAATAAACAGATAAATCAAAATAAAGGCCTCTGAGGCCTGAAAAATAAAGGCCTTTTGAATTTCACCGCTGTTCACTTAAATGTTTGCATATACTACAAAGTTTGGTTTCTTAAAATGAAACAAGGACTTTGTGATACTACAGCAAACAGTTAAAATAATAATAAAAATAAAAAAAATCATTTGTTTTGGAAAATATCGAAAATGGTCTTATTGATTCCAATTGACTGCACACAATTGAAGTTAAGTGCCTGCAAAATGCCAAACGTAACAAACGCTTAAACAGCTTGATGACTGGGCAAAATCCAAAATCCGTAAGCAGTTGAGTTGTGGCAGCAGTGGTGTATAAATTATTAAGGACTTGTGAACACTGCAATTGCACATTGAGGGTGATTTTTTCGATTTGAGATTTTCTTAATCTACATTCGCAGCATATTGTTTTTTTCCAGTATTATTATTGTAGATTTTATTGTGAGAAATTTGAAGTACTTATCACTTAAAATATTTATTTTTTTTTGGTTTTTGCTCTTTCTTATATTTTATTTTATTATTTTTCGATTTTGCAAACTGTTTGGTAAGTTTCAATACCTTCAATAAATTTAGAGACGAATTATAATCGATTTGAAGAGCAAAGAAGTGAAATATTGAACCCACAAGTGGCTCTCATCAGCGGGGTTTATGATTTAATTCATTTTCAGTTTTAATGTGAGAACATTTATTAATATAAACACATCTCAAAAGTCAAACGAAAAGTTCATCTTTTGGTCACAACTTCCGTTTCTGTAAAAAAGCAAAGAAAAAAAAAACACAACTACAATTGACAATTAATTCCAAGTTTCTGAACGTCTGTTCGTTTTGGGGGGGTTTATTTGCCATGAAGCAGAAAAAATCAAACGAAAACAAAAAAAACAGACCTCCAAGATTATAAAATTTCATTTAATTTTTCTACTTCTTTGGCATGTAAAACTTCAATCAGCGTCTTGTCTTTTACATGGAATCGTCATAAAGTCATAACATTTCTGACTTTTTTTCTTTTTTGCCCACATCCACATCTTGGCAAACGGTTGTCATGAATTTAATTCTCCATTTGAAACACCATTCATTCAATTAAGCCAATGAATTGTTTATATTCCTCCCCGATTTTTCATTCATTTGTATATCTGTATCTTTTCTTAAGCAATTTAGCTGAGAACATCGCTGTAGCATCCATCTTCAAGAAAACATCGTCATCTTCATCGTCATCTTCATCATAATTGTCATATAGTTTCTTTTTTAAAATTTATTTTTCTGCTGTTCCATTGTCGTGTTAAACTATTTTACTGCTATTTGACTTTAAATGAACCTGAATATATTAAAACAGACAGATATGGGTATTTCCATGAAATTTTTGAGTACATATTTACATTTTTATCCAGTCAAAGCTATTTCGATTTTAATAAATATTCACTCAGAGAGGAAACAGATTATATAAAAATACATCCCTAGAAATATTTCACATCTTTTGAGTCCCTACTTTCCGGACAATAGCATCAAGGAGATCAGAGAAAGCACCTTTTTTTTTGATTTTTAGAACCCCCGTAGACTAGTAGTCGGGGGATCGTAGGTTCGATTCATGCCTTGACCCTGGGTGTTTCTGCAGTCAAGCCAAAATGGCTTCGCGGTTTGTGTTTGTTCTTAAAAAAAAGTTTGTTGTTATTCAAGAAAATTCGTCCTTAAACTTCTACGTAATCTTAAAGACGTGTCAAAGCACGTATTTGAATTTTTTTCGAGGAAATAATAAGCAGTACAAGTAAAACATAAAAAACAACAACAAATTTCATAATTCTTAAATTTTTAAATTTCTATTCGACTTCTTTGACAATTAATTAATATTAGAGATGGGCTCCGCACACGTAATAAGCGTGAATCATGCATAATCACTATTAATGATCTTGATTAGTTTTTTGTTTTAATCACGTGAGCGTACATAAATGTGAGTATAAATAAATTTACCTTGAGTGGGTGTGCATGAGTACATTTTTAGCCTGATTGTTTCGTAATTTTTTTATTGTAATTTAAATTTAATTTTTTTATATTGAAATGAAAATTTTTGGCTTAAGTTCAATTCTGAGTTTACCCATATCTTCTTAATTTAAGAAATTATATTTAGATAAATTCATTATATTTTTATTAAGAGAGTATTATTTTATTTGAAACAATTTATTCATCAGACTAGCAGAACGGATCAGTACTGATTTCGAGGTCGCTACACCATCTCATCAGCGTTCTTTGTTCGATTTTACCACTTTTTGACGGTGGATACTAGTAACTAAAATAAAATAGATTCATATCGAATATAATAATTTGTTTGTTGGGATTTTTGAATAAGTTTCAAAGCCTACTATGCTTATACTATTGTAATTTTTATAACGCTCATTGAGTTTTTAAAAGTTTTTGTATAAGTAAAGAGGTTTGAAACATTTAAAAATTAGGTTTAAGGTCTACTGATGATTTGGCTTTAACACCAATGAAATGCATGTATATAGACTAGCTAAAAACCCTCAACAAACAAAAGTTCTTTAAATTACTTAATTTTTTTTCGTGAGTTTTCGTAATTGTGACTAACTTTTTTCCACTTACGTGAGCGTGCATGAACGTGAGTGAATAGTGAATAGTATATTGCCGTACATGAGTAAATTTTTTTTACCGTCTGATTTCCTGAGCGTGGGTGAAAAGTTACTCACGATCCCATCTCTAACTTAAGATAAAACAGTTAAAGATTGAAATGCGAAAATCAGTGAAATCTTCTGATCATTTTTTCTTATCGCTTTTGCTTCTCTTCCACTCTTCAGTACATAAACCGAAATTTCAATTTCTAAATTTAGTTCCAGTCGTGCTTTCAAATATTTTTTAACCAAGAAAGCTATGTGATCTTTCGATCTCGCGGGCCTCATAAATCAGAAACTGTGGTCACATGACATCTGAACAAATTAAAGGGAAATTTTTAATATTGGAGTGGGAAATAGAAAATATTTGAACACTTTTGGCTCATACATGGCCATCTATATAAAGTTAATGAAAACCATTTAATTGTAACTAATTTGTAGGTCTTTATTTTCATGGAACATCCCATATTTCACTAAGAAATGCTTGTTAAACATTGCACTGATATCACTCACATATTTTTTTTAATTTCATTTCGTTTACTTTAAAGTTTTTTCATCATCATCATCAAGTTGTCGTTGTTGTACTGACAGACTCCACTAATCAGACGCGGGTCAAAATATTTACCACTTGACCCGATTGATTTAATAAAATAGTTGAGTAGCAAGACATTTGCTGTTTTGTATCAACACATTTACCGCGCACCGTCAGTCAGACAAATAAACGCATACACTTGCACAGCGAAATGAAAAATAAAACGAAGTCTAAACTATATATTTATCTTTACATCCGATTACGAAGTAAAGGAAGTTTTTCATGCGTTTCAGTCCAACACAGGGGACTAGAGTGAAGTGGAGTGGAGTGAAGCGGAGAAGATCTTTCATGCGATCTTGACTTAAAGACAGTGACTTGTTGTGTATATGCGAACGTTATGCTTTATTAATTAATAGCAGTCGATGAGAAAAGAAATACAAACAAATAAATGAAAAACGGCAGCAGCAACAACAGCTACATCGTTGCCGCTCGCTCCATTATTGACGTCGAATACGCGATAGCTGATCGTTGTCGTCGTCATTATTGCTTGCTATACATCTTCATTTAAACTTTAACTCAACATCGTTTATCATTTTCTACAAACAAACGCTGTACAACCAACCTAACAATCTTTTCGAGGCACAGATGCTTAACTATCCGATCTACATAAATGCCTGCTGCCTGGCTGAGTGACTGAGTTCTTGCTGGCTGGCTGGCTCGCTGGCTGGTTGGCTGATCGGCTGACTGCCAAGCTGGTCGATCTGCCAAACCGGCTGCCTTCATGGAGCTATTTGTTGCTGGGGTTTGTTTTATTGTCTTTTTTATCTACAATTCATTCAAGCGTTGCTGTCAACACTGATTTGCTGATGTTAGTTTGGCAAATAAAAAGAAAAACTTAAAAAAGCGAAAGAAATGAACTACAATAACAACAACAACAAAACTACAAGCGTATTAATTAACGATCATCGTTAACTAATTGTTGTTGGTTTTGTTTGTGTAATGCCGTAAGATGATACCAAATTAATTTTGTTTCGGCCAAAACATTTTACAAAAAGATATCAAAGATGCTCTGCGCATGAACAAACGCCAAATACCCATCATCGCTCTATATCGGAGTAAACTCTATGGTTTTTTTTATTGCCATCGTTGTGATTTTTGTAGTAGTTGCTGCTGCTGTTGTTGTTGCTGTTTATTTCCACTTATTTAAGTTTCGCCAATATTTTGCTGATGCTTGACTGGTCACCGTTTGTTGGAGTCGAATAAATTTTGATGTTTGCATCTTGTTTAATCTTTGAGATTTCAGTGTTTATCCTCTTGTTTTTATTTATGTTAAACATGATTTTTGTTTGTAGTTTCTTTAAAGATAGTCGTGTTTCTTCTTACGCCTGTTAAGTTTCAAAGAAATATTCATCTTAACCCTGGGCGGAGTAGGTGGTGTAAACGGGTGAATGAATGATTTAATTAGACAGACATGAACATATTTCAAAGTAAATTTTCTTTGCTTGTACCTCTCAGCCTATCAGCAGCTGTCCAGAGCACACACCAGGACAATTATATCTGCCTGGCATATGGACATGTAACCCCTGATTTGCTGAGGCGATCGCACAGGATAGACGTTTTGGGCACCTTCTCGGATACCTCAATGTGACGGAATGGATTTAGTGCCGCTCTTTTAATTCAAAACTTGGATTTGTACATTGATAGATGGAAACAGAAACGCTTGATTCTATTTGATTTCTTGTGTGTAACACCATACAAGCAACCTTCATCCTTTTAAAGTTGTTCTGTTGAACAGACTTCTCTAAATTTGTTCTCTCTCGTCATAATCCCCATAAGCTACTCGTAACAATTACCAGCTAATTTACAGTCTGATACGACACGACATAAAAAGTCAACAATGCGTAATAACAATCCGTCGGATATTCTTAAAACTTTATTTTCAAAAGACTCATTCACACACTAATAAAGTGAAAACACAAATCAGTTAATTCTGCGAATACGTTCAGGGATTTTGTTCCTTTTTTTGTTGTTGTTGGTTAGATTAAGACCTCATCGCCTTATTGACAATAAAAATGAATTCGTTACCCTTGCAGCAAGCAACAAAACAAGCATTTGTAATGTTTGATCATTGAAAGGAAAACAAAGACAATAGAGGGAGCGAAACGCAGCAGCGGCAACCTCGAAATCGGTAACAACAAATTACAAAGTTTTCTAACAACAAATACAAATATTTATTATGTTTTCACAGCATAACCGATTTTATACGCGTTCAAAACTACCAGTGAAAAAACAGGAGAAAAGGATAAAATTATGAATTATCAAAATGTGCGTGTAGTTTTGTTGCTAAATATTGTTGCTGCAAAAGGACGATGATGGAAGACGAATGCGACACATTCTACACTAAGAAGATTATTTTGAATTGGACAATTTCGTTTGTAAAAAGTTTCTAAAAAAAATTATGAACAAAAACTCTTCTAAAACTCTTGTCTAATTCCTGTGATCATTTCTAATTAAGATTTTCATGTTATTGTAGATTTTATAAAAGTCGTTGCTTCTACCACAGTTTTTCTTTCACTGCATTTGACTCTTAATAATTTAATGGTGCAACCAGTATTTAAATATTATTTCTATCCATTTACAATCGCACAAAATAACATGCAGTTATCACAGCAACAAACAAATTTGTAGCATTTCTCGCATGTAATCGAATTGGGGTGCAATTGTATGACAAATATTTTCATAAATTTACTCACTTTTATGGTGGGCCAAAGCGAACGCAATAACAAAACCAGCAGCAACATGGTTAAGGGTGAGTGAGTAATCAGGACGAAAATTTGAAAATCACACCGTGTTGTTTTAATTTTATATAAAACTTGTATAAATAGTTTACAAAACAAGCATCTAGGATATTTTGATTTTTGTTTGTTTGATAGTTATTGTTCTTGTTTGTTGTTCTTGTTGTTGTTTTTTGTAGCAATGTTGTACATACAACATTAATTTTATATGTACAACATGCAAAATAACAAGATAAACATGAAACAGTGGGTTGGACAAGAAGAATTGGGATAAAAAAATAAATGTAGACATTCGTATGTACGGATGAGTTCCAAAACGTCATTTGCAATGCAACTGAACAAAGTCATGCATTCCTTAACACAACCATGTTAACATTGACAGTGTCACACATCCTTAAATGTATAATAAAAGTTATCGATACGCAAACTGAAGCAAATTTTGTTGCAGTCACGTGACGTGTCTTGTGACAGGTTATTTTCCTTCTAGAGAAAAGTTTATCAATAACCAATCAACAAATCCAATTTTCAGTAGATAATAAATAAAATTATTTTAATACACGTCATTTGTTTTTTTATGGCACAAAACACTGTTCATAATTATAATTTACACATGCGTGTGTGTACGTACACGTACATAAGTATAACAAATTTGTAGCTTATTATTAGTTATAAACATCCCCATCCCACTTCAGCAAATTCTTGAACAAAAAATACACAAATGCATGCTCGCATATCCCTCCATTTATCCAACCGACCAACAACAAACAATTCATCCCATCCATCCATTGAAGCTTACTAGGGTGCAAGCGTAACTGATTTTGTGTTATAAACATTCGTAAACACGGCAGCAGGCATCAAAATAATAAAATATGAAATAAAGGAGGCATCAGCATCGTCGTCCTCATCTAATGCATGACACAACTAACAACAAATGACGCTGAGATTTTTTAATTGTGGTTCACGATAAAAATGTTCAAATAATGGCGAAATGGCTGCGACGACAGTTTGATATCTAAATATTTAACACAAGGACAAGGAAGTTGAGCTAAACGCACAGAAAAAGGGTGCCTGCGTGTCTGTCTAATACATGTTTGTTTAAAATCCGCGCTCTAATGCACACATCTACACAAGCAAGCATCACTCACACACAAACTCACGTGTGTGAATATTTTAAAGAAACAGTGTTGCCAATTGATTTTGCTTTTGTTTTGCTAGATTAAGAAAATAAAATAAAATGTGCTTATTGCTTTAATTATGAAATTTCTTATAGGTACAAATAAAAATTCGTTAAAAATTAAAAGTTCATAAAAAATTTCAATATAAAAAATATGCAATTGAAAATGGAAAATCTTTTACTTAATACACGCAGGAAAAAAACCATTGTAAAATCAACTAAAACAAGGTTGATTCAACTAGTTTTGTTGACAATTTTGCTTCATAAGCGTTTCATGTTAATTTAACATGATATTAAAGTAAAATAAAAGTTATTGTTGTCAACTTTAAAACAACTAGAAATCATGTTGAATGAAAACTATACGCCAATTGAATCAAAGAAATTGTCATGCCAAAATAACGTTAAGATCCTTATTGAAACAATTTTAAAAAATTGATAACAACATGAATTTCATGTTAAATCAAAATAAATTTAATGTCGAATCAACTATTAAGCCATTTAAAATTAATGTTACAGCCATATTGAAAAAGCATGAAAAGATATTAAAGTTACAGAAAACTCCATGTTAATTTAACATGGTTCCTATATTGAAATAACATTTACGCAATGTTGTTTATCAATGGGACAGGATGTTAGTAAAAAGCAGGTAATTAATTTGTTTTATCATTATGCATTTATAAACACATATGAGTACATTCATATAGCAAATACATTTAGCTTTACAAATATTTATTTCTTAAATATATTTTACGATAATTAATTGAAAAAACGTGTAAAGGTGGGCTTGGGAACCTTGTGTCGTATTTTGAACAACAAGATTCATATTTTCTCCTCCGGTTGCTAAATTTTCCGCAAACCTTTTTAAATTTATATTATCATTGTTAGCTGCAGACGTAATAAAGAATTTAATTCACTTAAAATTTATAACACTGCACTTCTGATACGTGGTGAAGCTGCGATAGAATGAAAATTGCTGTTTCTTTAATGCTGTAAAGTAGCGGTACTTTTTGAATTTCTTCTCTCTTATCATGAATTAATTCCATTTGAACATGTTTCACGTTGTTTCAACATGTTTCATGTTTTTTAACATTGATTTAACTTTTTTAACATGCTGATTTTACAATAATTAATTTTGTTCCAACTATATGCAATTTTACATGAAAAACTGTAATTATTACTACAAAAACGGAATTAACAAAATTAAACATTCACTGGTGTTATTTTAACTCTGTAAAAGGTAAAATTTAACATGTACAATGTTACTCCAATATGATTAATTTTAAATCAACATATTTTAATACTAAATTAACAATTTTAACCATTAATTTAACTTAAAACAATGTTAAAAATAAATTCAATAGGATTTTCCCACATATTAACAATGGCTTGATATCAACATTTCTTCATGTTGATTTTACATTTTGTGTTCTTTTTTTCTGTGTAATGACACAAACTGGCTTGGCAACACTGCTGTTGTTTGTTTGTTTCACTAGTAAGTTTGGATTGATTCCTTTCTTTCCTTTCCATCCATTTCAAAGGTACAAAAAAAAATTCTGGTATAAAATGCCTTTGCTAAGTTGCTCATAATTGGCAGAACCAATATTGTCAATCTGAGTGTTTGTTGTTCTTGGTGTAGTGTCTTGATGTGTGCTTTGGCGTGTTTGTGTGTCAGCCTGTGTGTGTGTGTGCTGTATTTCGTGGATTCTCCATTTCAATTCAGTTCATTTAATTTAACCCATGTTTGTTTAACAATCACCCTATTTTGTCTACTGTCTACTTTTTTCTGAATGTCTTTATTAAATTTGTATTCATTGGATTCATTTCGTTAAATTTTTATATTTTAGGGATTTTTGTGTGTTTAGCATGTAAACGAGTGTGTGTGTGTTAGTGCACGCTTTTTTTCTTCTTAATAATTTTGTTGTTGTCACTTTTAGGACTATCATTGTACAATAATATTTCCTTTTTTTAATGCAGTCGTGTTCTGTTTTTCGCTGTCAAAGTGCTAAATATGGGAGTGTCCTAGTCATTTATACTTTTTGATCCCGTTTCTCGATCATCCTCTAATGCAATATTGTTTGCATATGTGAATGTGTGTGTGTTTGATGTGTGTGTGAAGTTGCAAGATGTTCTTATTCAACGTACACATGTATGTAAATGAATAATATTGCTTCACCGTTAAACAAGCTAAAACTAATGAATTTTCATTATAGTTTTTCGTTTTAATGATTTATTTTGTTTGTTCTAGTTTTTGTTCACACATTTTAGCATTAAGAAATTTATTCGCTTTATTGTCCTTAAAGCAAATAAAACGTTTGTTATTCATTTTTCTATTTATATGATTTATGATTGAGAAGAAAAATTACGATATGATGATAGCCCTGGTCCATGAATGTTAAAGTGTGTTTGGTCATTGTAATTGTTATCTTTTTGGCAGCGATGAAATATGACAACTGTTATTATGTTACCATGTATTTAAATAAGCCAAAGAGGTTTTATGCATGTAAGTATGTTGTTACGAATACATTAGTTATATAATGAAAGTAGTTTTGTAAGCAGACATCACAAAAATATTAGAATATCAAAGAAGTATTTTTTTTTATGAATAAAAATTATTTTTGTAATTAAAAATTTTGTATTTATGTAAATTGAATTCGATTCATCTGCAATGTTTAAGTTTTTTGTTTTGTTTCTTATACCGTTTTATTTAAGAATTCTATAAATTTAATTGATTTTCTTAACCGATTCAAAGACTCATTATTTTTCTGGGAGCATTTTCGATCCTCTTCCCACATAAGTAGACATTCATGTGAGTGTCCTCAAGAGGTCCCTAAGGCGATATTCGATCATCTTTAGTTTAAAAATTAAAACTTGGTTTCTGGCTTGTAGCATTTTCACCAGACTGCGCGATATTGATTGATTATAAAGATTAATTATTTTTCTGGATTAATTTTAGATCTTCTTCATACAAAAGTAGACATTCAGGTAAGTGTCTTCAAGAGATCAGTATGCCGACATTTGATGATCCTTAAAACCAATGTAACTATTTCCCATCTATACAAAAAATTGCCTCTCGTTTGCGCTAGTCATGGGCTTCGCACCAATTTCAAAATGAACGCTTGGCTCCTGATTTGTAGCTTGCCACCAGACTAAATGATATCGTGGGTCAGATATCATTTAGTCTAAACACTTTCGAGAACACAAACTCACCATAATAAAGAATTCCAACAAAAGTCAACTTACAAAGGACAAATACATTTTGAATTATTATTATTGATCACCCAGCTCTCGAGGCAACACAACATTTGGCGCTTAAATCTTAACTTAAATCTAAAACTAAATTGAAAATTGAACTTAGAATTTGAACCTTAAAATTGAATTATAAAGCGAACTTAAATTTTGAACCTAAAACTAAATTATAACCGAATTGGAATTACATCTTTGTCACACTATTGGCTAAACGTAAATAAAAGGGCTGCCAATTGATCATCTACAACATCAAATCTATATAATTATAATTTTGTTGATAGACTACCAATATAATGTAAGTATCTCCCTAATCTAAATAAATACATTCCCCTTGCGTTTGGTTCTCTCCCCCATCTTGTCTAGGAAATCCCTTCCTGTACGCGCTCTTTACCCCTTCTATGAAGGGCAACCCATCTCCTCAGAGCCAAAGGTAAAGTATGCTAGTTCTTAAATGTTGGAAGTATTCCAAATTTAAACACACAGAGTAGATCAGAGATGAAACAGTGAGTTTATGTTTTAACTTAAATCAGCTTTTTCCCCATCAGAATTTAAATAAAAAAAAGCGATAACAACATGATGTATCATATAGAATAGCATGGCTTGTAGTGTCATCTCTGGTCTCCTTTGTGCTTTAGTCGCTGCCTCGGGTGTATGATTTAAACTTCGAATCCTTTTTTATTTCAGAATCTCCAGTTCTTCCCAAAATTGCATCTATAAGGAGACGTCATTGCGAGACTTATATTTTTAACTAGAGCGTGCCATACGAGACATCGGTGTCTATGTCAGATTATTAACCCCAAGATCATGCTGCATTTGCCTGCCGGCCGACAGGCATCGGGAGTCCCTAAGACTCGTTACAAAATTCTAATTTTTATTATAAACTGCCAATAGTTTTCATAAAATCCAACTATGTTTAGCGCAAATTTGTATATCTTATTCCGTAAATGCATTTGTTTTTTAATTCTTTAAAGAATCCACAGTAAATATTAAACCAAATTTAAAAAATATATGGCATCCAATAAAAATATTAATTCAGATAATCTTTTTATTGTAAACAGTATGGCTCGGATTTTAATTAGCCGCTACAACAAATATTTTTGTTGTAAACAGAACTATATTTATTGAAAAAAAAAACACTGTTACACTAAGACTGTCGTCCATCTACTCAGATGGCAAATAGACAGAAGAGGAGCAAAAATATATTGCACTATAAAAATCAATAGGAAATAAATAAGACTAACACTCGGCATGATCATCTTCGTAAACTAAAACATTTTTCCAATTAATTTCTTACTCTGCACATTGAGCAAGCTTGTTTTCTTCTTAAATCAACTTGGTTTCACAATAATAAGGTGCCGCAGTAGTTGCTTGGCAAATCCCTACAATAAACATAAATGAAGCTTCATATAGAGGCAGTAAATATAATTAATTTTGTGTTGTATCTACACAAACCTTTGTGAGGCTAACAAAATACGTATTTTTTTCTCCTTTGTCCATCGTGGAACCATATGGCTTCCAACAAGGCGTCTCCATCTTACACGATTTGTAGCAGTTGTTTTCGCGTCTTCCCCTATAAGATTGCACTGTCCCAGTTCTTGGAGTACCGTGTGTCTCCAAATATTCTCTGGTTGACCACTGCTGCTTTATCCTTGAGAATTTCACTACAACCCCATCCTTTTTATTCTGTAAGGATTCTTTCTGATAGTATGGCCGATGCACCTCAATCTCCTACGTTTTATTTGTGTTAGCATGAGCTCCTCGTTGGTGAGGTTCCAGAGATCCGCGTCGTTGATGTTGCATATGATTCTAATGAATACCTGTACTTTTTTCGTAATGGTGATCCGCACAACAGAGTAGACTTTTCATATGCATTGAACTTTCTAAGCATGGTTCGTCTGGATATTTGTAAGCTTCTTTATACTGAAAGAAGTCTTCCGAATGCCGCTCTAGGTTTATTCAGCCTGTTATTTACGTCTGTTTTAGCACCGTAGCATGATGTTATCGATGCTTACGTTGTTAATTCTCATAGTTTTAGTTTTCTGGACATTTCTCTCAAGTCCAACATTGCCTACTAATCTTTCCAAATCTTCTACTTTTGCTGGCATGTTGGAAACGGCTGTCTTATATTCCTGTTATGAAGAACTGAGAGTTGTAGTTCTGATGATTCGAGTTATTTTCTTTTCAATGCTCTCCACATGGCAGTCTGTCTGACGGTATCAAAAGCTTTCTTGAAATCTACGAAGAGTATATACAGGGAAGTACATAACTCTAGGGATTGTTCTATTATAATGCGTAGGGTTTCGGGCTGGTCAACGCAGCTCTTGTTTGGCCGGAAATTTGCTTTTCATCTCGTAGATTGTTATCCATTTTACATTAAGCGTTCCCTGTATTATGACTGCTAGTATCTTCTATATGGTGTTAGGCAGAGTAATTGTTCTCCAGTTGTTGCAATCTTTCAATTCACCAATTTTCGGTAACTTAACGATGTCATTCTTCCAAATTGGTGGTAGCCTTTGCTCCTCCCAGAGAGCTATTATGTGCGGTCGTAGACGTTCAGCTGTGGTTTCGATGTCAATTCGAATAATTTCACCGTATTTCTTAATTTCCCGATTTACTCCTTTATCTCACTTATAAAGGTGGAAGGTGGTTGTGGTTCTGCTTGATATTATTCGGATATTTTCTGCAGGGCTGTAGTTTTCAATTTTGTTGTCCTCAGAAGTTGAAACTGTAGCGACGAAGTATGTATAGTGACTTTTATATGGTCTTCGTAAAAATTTATATAATTCATGGTTCACACTATGAAATTTTTCTTTCTGAAAGTGTTAGTTTGTAGGTGTACAGGGAGAGAAGATTGGGAAGGGATACACTCTTTCATGTACATACTTTGAAATTCTCTTGTGTTTTGTTATTCGTAACTGTCAAAATGAAAATGGCTGCAGCCTTATTTTTGATTTTCTTTTTCTTTGCTTTTCTTTCATGGTGTTGAGAGCAAAAATTTGTGTACAAAAAAAAATAATTTGAAGATAAACACGCAAATATCTTGAATTTCATTACAAACAATTTCAATGTGTAGACATTATTGAACGTTCAAAAGAGAATTAGAGAAAATTTAAGAAAGAAAACTTTCATAGTCTGAACCGGGACTAAGTAAAATTTTTTTTACACTCTTCATGAAATCTCCGAACATATTGAAGGATTTTGTAGGAAGGATAATTGATGTCCGAAATGTACTAAACAAAATAATAATTAGTAAACTTCTTAATCGAGATAAGATAACGTCGAGTTCTTTCAAAGAATTTCAAAACTTTTTGAATATTCTTTAAAGTTTTTATTTAAATTAGTATTTCCCATGGCCGACGCAATCGGACATATTTTAGTAATGAAATATTAAGCATTTACATACATAAATACGATAAAATACAAAAACAAACAAAAAACATTCGAAATAAACAACTTAAAACTTATTACATACATACGTATAAAAAAGCTCTATCTAGTTTCTTTGCAAAAGCATATTGAACAAACACAAATGCATGCTTTAATTATTTTTCAACTTGGAGCTGATAAATGCATATATAAAAGGTGTTCATGTATTAGTTGCAATTTTAATTGCTTATAGCTAACAAAATACTGCACAGATTTTAACAAAATTAAAATTGTGCACATCTATATAAAAAAACTTTAAAAATATATAAATCTTTCCAAAATCGGTTCAGTATTACGGGCGTAAAAGGGATCTAAGCAAAAACCCTGTTTGCCTATTAATTATGTAGATATTTCATAAAGAAATATATGATGACCATGTTTTTTTTTTTGAGCTGTTAAACACTTTAAAAGAAATTTATCTCATATTTTGCGTTCCAATGGCCAAATCTCATGAAAGAGTCTAAATATTAAAATCAAATTCATTGGACATACACTTTTACACTTTTAATTTTTATGAAAGTTATAAACATTTTTATTATTCCAATTTAGGAATTAGAAGAGCTTCGTTAAGTAATCTTATGTTCATGAAAACGTATGCCACTTGTTAACAAACAACTAAACTTCTTTCCAAACTCAATACAATTGTAGCTAACGAAATGCAATCGTAGCAACTTCCTTTTTTGATTGTTCAAACTCAGTGTGATACTATAGATAATGATAAACATAAATACATTTTTATACACATGTAGATATTTAAATATATTTTATAAAAATAAAAAAATAAATAAATAACTTGACTAACAGCAGATTTAGTAGGATTAAACCTGTTAAATGTGAACTTTTATAAAAAGAAAATATTAAAGAAAAAAAAAATAAATACAAAATCAATGGTTTTTGTCATTGACCAGCTGCACGGCTGAACACAATTATAAAATACAACATACAGATGAGAGTGTAAATTCGCGTGTAAACACTTTGATCACCTGCTGGCAACAGCAAAATAAGGGACATCAACATCAACGCCTGAACAAAAAAAAAAACAAAAAAAAAACCGGCAATCCTGCCTCTTGCAAACAAACAAACTAACGGTTAAGAATTTGGCATCTAGAAAACCTTTTCATTCGCAACAGCAGTAGAATTCATTGAAACAACTTATAGGTTTTCCTTTAGCATTTTATGGAGTTTGGTTTAATTTTAATTTTTATTTTTTGGAAGCTTAACCAACTTGCAACACATACGTATTAGCAACAACAACCATAACAAAACAGCAGTAACACGATTGCTTACAAAACAGCTCACAACAAGGGAACACCGTAAAAAGCTACTTCAACTTATTGGAAGATCACCACTTGGAATACACTGGTCTCACCTTTTTTATTATTATTATTTTATTTTCTTTTTATTTCTGCTACAACACTGCTGAACTTTAAATCAAAACAGTCCATGGTGTCGAATATATTGTCTGGTGGGTTACCGACTGAAATTAAGACATCGAAATTAAAATATACTTGTTAAATCAATAAATTTGTCCGAAATTACAGCAGGGAGACGAAAAGGATGTTGCCTAAAATCACACTTGCCAAATCGATGTGGCTGTAAGTGTGTATGTTGTCATAGAACGGAACAAACATTGTTAGGGTTTACATATTAAGAATATTATAGTGTTTGTTTTTCCATACGAGTGAGGGAGTCACTTGTCTGCACTGATAAACTGCTCACTTGTGTTAAAAAAAACAGCACAGACTTGGAAAGATTAGTGATGAATTCAGTTATTAACATGTGCTGTTGAGGGGGAAGGAAAGCGGAGATTTTTATCGCTCCTCCTCCTCCTCCTCACAAAATGTTTAAAATATCCCTCTATTGCTTTGCCAAAGACATTAAAAGGAAATTGTATGTTACTTTTAAAGCTTCCCCTACCAAAAGATTTAGCTAGAACCGAACTCAATCAAACCAATATACATATATAAAACACATCGCTCTTAAGCTGACGCGTTCTACGCGTCTTGCGTCTCTCGTAAAAGTTGAATCAGAGTATTTTCATACAGCAATTTATAAAACAAAAGTTTACAACGCTTGTGACGCGTAAAAAGTTAAACAATTGAAAGTCCACACGACGCGTTCTACGCGTCATGCGTCCTACGCGTCTCTCAAAAAAATTGAATCAGAGTATTTTCATAAAGCAAGTAACAAAAGTTTGTAGCGCTTGTGACGCGTAAAAAGTTGAACAACATTCTACTTTTACGCGTCGCAAGCGTCGTATACAACATATCAGCTAGTGCTGCCAAGTTCCGAGTCTAAAATTTTTTTGAGATTAAACATTTAATTATTTAAAATCTATTTTCGTAAGCACTTGATGAAAAACGAATTAAAACAATTTAAAGAACCTAAATTCTTAAAAAAGATAACAAAAAGTTATCTATTTAATATTTACTTGAAATTTTGTAAGCAAAAACGTGTATAAAGCGTGGTGTGTAACTTGAAACAAATTACATTTTAAAAATTGAAAAATCTTTTCAGTTTTTTTTTCGAAACCCCTCACAAGATTCTATTGATTCGTCTATTTCAGAATTTACAAAATGCACTAAAAATAACTGGCGAAGAAATGAAAGCTGAGACAAACAGCAAGAAGCTTCTAAAGCAACTGTTGTCGTGGGTTGTAAACAAGACACATCAACAGTAAGTTTGGCAGGAGCAATAACAACATCAGCAACTGAAAATGTTTAACTTGAAAACGAAACGAAATGGTTAACTTTAGCAAGAAGCTGCTGCCAAGCAACAACTGAGGCAGAAGACAGACAGACAGACCCACAATAACTATATTGAAACTAGAAACTTCTGTTACATACAAATTTTCATATTCTCTTGCAACATTTTTTCACACAACTCTTCAAAGTTTATGGCGGCAAGTTGTAAGATTGAAAAAGAAATTGTGTTTGTGCAAATCAAAGCTGACCAAAGTCGATCGCAAAGTGAGCTAAATTTGAAAAAATAATATATTGTTTTTATTTGACAAAAATATTTATATATTTTTTTAATTTACAAATATTCAATAAAAACAATGCAACAGCTCATAATATTAATTTATTTTTGCAACTAAGTTTTTACAAAGTTAAAAAACGAAAATTGGCAGACAACTCATCTTCACAGACGGATCTAAAACATTAAATCATGTTGGTTCTGCTTTTACCAACGACACTAATATCCGGAATACTACTACAGAACACAAAGCGGAAGCTGTCAATATTAATTTGTTCAATTGAATTTGGTGTTTTCTGTTCTATTTTTTCTAAAGCCGTGAAAAGTGGAGATCTAAAAAGAAAAAATAAATACTTAGAGTCTTTTTAAAAAGGTGCATATTTAGATTTTAGTTTTTATACAAAAATAAAAATATTTAACAATTTACAATAATTTTAGTATGTATTTCTAAGAAATTGGTATGGATTCTTCCCAAAACTATGGAATTGAAGCAGGCGACGGTGTTGTGGGACTAGTTCCATATGGGCTTAATACGGACTCTGACGATTCTTTCGAATTTCATCAGAGAACGAGAACTCGTAGAAAGAGCTTTCGCCTAGAAAAACGATCTTGGAATTCAGTTAGAAATAAAAAGCGAAGAGAATATGCTAAGTGCTATTTTGGAAAAGAGAAGAATACAAGGCAGTGGTTAAAATTATAAAAACAAAGAGAAGCACGGACATTAAAGAAGAGGTGTAATTGTAAAGAAAATACTGATTTTAAGTGCACAGAGATCTCTGAGGAAAATAGGAGAAAAATATTTGAGGATTTTTGGAAAATTAGCTGGAGCGAAAAAAAAACTGTATGTAAATACGATGTTTCCACAATAGAAAGAGCTATAAAAACAGAGTAATTAACGTATCTTCAGAATACATAAGTGTTTGTAAAACACTCGAAAAAACCCCAGACCCTATGATATTATGTATTTAGATCATAAATTTTCCAAAACATTTGACAACGTTCAATTTCTTAAGAGTATCAGACCGGGGCGTAATAAAGCTAATAATAGTAAAGTTACAGATATTAGTTCTATAAAGTACACCCCAAGCAGAGAACTATATATTTTGAAAATCGTTTTTCTGAAAATATTACCGCAGAAAATTGATGATAAAATTGATCCTATAGACTTTGAAAATTTGCAGCAACTTTATCAAGAAAGAAGAAAAATTACTGCAAGAAAGTGTGAAGACTTACAATTTCTCAAATCAAACTTAAGTTTTACAATAAGAATTAAAATGAGCTTAAAAATGTGTATAGTTATATTTTTTTATCGTTTTAATAGAAGTGAACTGAGCTCGTCTTAAGTTTCTGTTTTTTTTTTCAATAAAATTAATATAGAAAATTGGATCAAACTTATTTTTAAAATTAAAACCGATTGTAGGAAAATGTACTAAGTCCACAATAAAACGAATAAGTTTACAAAGCGTGCGAATTTCCCTCCCAAGATTTTGTGAAAATGGACTTTTGATATAGGTCATTTAAATAGAGATATTTTGTAAAAATAATTGCATGGAAAAAGTTTACAAATTTTAAAAACTGAAAAAGCTACAATGTTTTTTGTGTCACCTGTAAAATTTGAAAAAAGGCTCTTAACACATTTGCGAATTACACTAACGATATGGATGTCAAGTCATATTGGCATATTGGGAAACGAGTCTGCAGATAATGCAGCAAAAAATACTAGTATTCAACCAAATGCCTTCACATATTCTAGACAAAAAGTTATATCTCAAGATACACGATAACAAATTAAGAATCCTCCATTTTCCAAAAATGAAGCAGATATAAAGGGTCCGCCATCTACCGTATTTTTTTCAACTAGTGCTTATTTCGTTTTATCCTTCCGCTGAACGAATATGGTTGTGTATACGCTTCAACAACGCTGGGAAATATTGCCTGCGATTGACTTACAGAAGATGCCGATTTTGCCAAAAAAATCATCTTTTCAGATGAAGCTCATTTTGATCTTGGCGAGTATGTAAACAAGCAAAATTGTCACATTTAGTGCACAGAAAACCCGCACGCATACATTGAAAAGACGCCGAACCCAAAACGAGTCACTGTTTGGTGCGGATTTTGGTCCAGAGGCATAATTGGCCCATTTTTCTTCGAAAATGAGAAAGGAGTGGCTGTTACAGTCAATGGCGATCGTTATCGGGCCATGTTAAACGAATAAAATTGCAGAGAAGAATATTGGCAACATTTGGTTTCAACAGGACGGCGCTATGTGCCACACAGCCGAAGCTACACTCGATGTTTTGCGCCCTGTTTTTGAAGATCGCATTATCAGCCGCAGAGCTGATGTCGTTTGGCCACCTCGGAGCTGCGATTTGACACCGTTGGACTATTATTTGTGGGGTGCCGTCAAAGATAAGTGTTACGCCGACAAGCCAGAGACAATTGACGCTTTAAAGGACAATATTCGTGAAGCCATTGGTGAAATACAGCTGCACACAATCGATAATGTGCTTAAAAATTGGACCGATCGTGTAGGCTACTGCATGGCCAGCCGAGGCAGCCATTTGAATTTGAAAGAATTGTACTTTCAAATAAAAAAAGAAATTTGAGAAAATATTCAAGTTTTTTTTATAGCATTTTCAAAAAAAAAAGTTATCTGGCGGACCCTTTAGTAGTCATTTTTATCAAACAATAAATGCTAATAGAATACCAGTCATCCTTCCAAATGTAAAATTTTTATTATATATGTATATTGAAATGAATTGTTTGGCTTGAGTTCATCAAATCTGAGTTTACCCATATCTTCTTAATTTAAGAAATTCTTTGGATGAATTCGTTACTTTATTAAGAGAGTACTTTTTTATTATATATAAATTGAAACTCCTATAACTTACGGTGTATCCACTAGTTAGTCAATCGCCTGTTTTCCCTGCTGTAGGGAACAACATTAAACTTTGCCAATTCATGCATCCTTCCACACAAAAAAAGCAAGAAGTCAAGCCAGCAGCAGCAATAAGTAGTTTAGATTTTTAAGTGTTTAGCTGTGATTCAAAAGCAATCCAGTTAATAAGATGAAAATATACACAATTTTGTTTAAATATTTATTCTCATGCTCATACCGGTACTCGAATATTGCTGCAGTTTTTGGTGATAATATAAATTTTATTTCTTTCTTTTTAGTTTTGTTGGCCACAGCAACAAAAAAAAATAAAAAAGAGAGAGAATATAAAAAGGATCACAGCGTGTTGTCGCTGGTGCGTTGATCATTCATTATTTAAGAATTGAAAAGTTAATTAACATTTTTTATTCTCAAAAAGCAAATCGAAAGAAATGAAAGAAAAAAAGACTAAATAAATAAAGATGCATTGCTTGGCAATTTACGAGTATGAATTTATTGAAAATACGAGAAAATATTTTCTGAAATAAACAAAACCAACAACAGCAAACATAAAATTTATAATCCTGAATTAGTTTCATATTATTTGCTTTGATTTTGCCTTGATTCTGTTGCTGCTGTTGCTGGCAATTGACAGTGTAAGATCTGTAATTTGTTCAAATTAAGTTGTTCGATTTTTAGCTGAAATTAATATATGAAAGTGTGATTGGAGGCATTATTTAGTTATGATAAATTTTTTATAGTTTTGTTTAATTTGCATTTGATATGAGGATTTTTGCGATATACAAATTCTGATTTACGATCTAAAAATCTAGGAATTAATAGTTAGCAAGTGGAATAAATCATATAAATATCAGAGACAAAGAGTTTATGTTGGTTCGGTGATCGGCATTATCACGTTTTGTGGATCTTTTGCGTTCCAGATCTTCTATTAATCTGATATATTTCGAATACCGAATTAGAAAATACGGCTTCTGTTAGTATACAAATTAATGCATTGACAAAAAAATATGTGCGCTCTTGTTTTATCGCCTATTACAGAACTACTGGGATTCGAAAATAGCGAGTGTGCGCTAAAACGATAAAAGTTTGAGGAGGGCGAAAATCTGTGATCACTCAAAATTTTTAAAATAAAATAACTTTAAACTCGATTTTCACGAAACTAGAGATCCTAGACCAAAAAAGGACACAAATCAGTGATCACCAAAAAAATTTTTTTTAATTTTTAGATTTTTTTCCCATGAAAAACTTTAACTCGATTTTCTCGAAAACAAGTGGTCCTGGAGCTAAACGTGCAGAAATCTGCAAAGGCTTAACACACCCGACTATTTCCATTGAAAAATTTTAAACTTGGTTCTATCGCGAAAAGGAAAATGGTCACTAATTTAAAAATAATCTGAGTGTGTTCTAAAATTTCACAAAAATGCTCATTTGCAAAATCCCCGAAAATTTACAAAATGCGAATGTTGGCAACACCGAAATATTCTCGATAATTTCGCTATTATATATTTTATGTACCCTGCATTGAGTGGAAAGCAAATACCTTGGTGGCGTAGTTTGTAGAGTGGACATCGCAAGTTCGATTCTCAGCAAATTTCTTTCTTATTTTTCTAGATATAGCGTGAAAAAATTTAAATTAATTATGTTTAAAATTTCAATTGTAATTAACGTTTATGCATAATTTGTTGAACTCTTTAGTTTAATATTAAAATGAATTGTTTGGTTTGAGTTCAAATTTGATTTCAGCACTTTTGATGGTGGATACTAGTGATTAGGAATATCAACTATTTAAACGTATTATTTACCGAATTATAATACGAAAAGTGCAACTTATGCACTTCTACAAGTTAAATCAATTTCAGTTAGTACGAAATTCCCACCTCTTATGATTAATTATTACAAATATTGCATACTCTCCCGTATTTTCCAATTGTAATATTTAAAAAAAATAGAATTAAATTTAAAGTATCATATTCGATTTATAAATAAAATAAATAAAAAATAAAACAGAACCATCATAAAATATTGAAAAACTTATTTCTAATGATATTCGTTTTCGTAACATTCACGCTTCGCTTTTATTATTGCCAAAGATTCGGAATCGATATCACAAATGAATCTACGAGATCGAAAAATTTCCTGCTACAAGCTGAGTGACGCGTGAGCTTTTCTAACAATATTCGATCTCGAATGTTTTATCAGAGAAATGTTTGACAAACGTTCGAAGGCGACGTTATTAACAAATATCCTGGTCAAGCGGACTTGAAAAACTTTTAAGCTCAGTCTAATGTTTTTTCTTTTAATTTGTTTTTATAAACAAAATTCAAATTTAGTGATTTGGGGTGCACAAATCTTAACGCGATTTCATTTAAGAACGATTAAGTTTTAGTCTCGATCCGCATAGTTTCTAAATACTGCAGTACAGCATTTGAAAAGCTTTAAACAGGAAAATATTCTCGAATAAATAATGTTACCGAAACCAAAGAATATAAAAATAAGTATAAAAAATTGTTCTTCAAAATTTAAGATTTATATGCAGTTCTGCCTGAACTTCGAGCTGCCATAAGAAGTACATGTGAGTAAAGAAAAACAACCGAAAATTCAGGATTGAACAATTTCCAGGCCGCTTTCTGTTTGGTAGTACACAGCTGAAGTCAAGAAATTTTTGACAATTCGTGTTTTTGTGTGTTTTAATAAATTATTTCGGACTTTTTCAACAACTCGAAATTTTTACTTTTTCACTTTTTATGAAAAATTGACACTTAATATTTATATTCACTCGCTGCGAAAAATTCGTATTATTTTGTCTACATTTTGATGGCAAAATGGAAGATATAAAATTGATTTTTCAAATCTCTTCAATTTAAATTCAAAAATAATTCACACACTTTCATATTTTAAAATTTTGAATTAGTACAATTTAATTAGTACTTTTATGTGCTGTAATATAAAAATATTTATTTTGTGTGAACGGCATCAAATAAAATTCTGCTCCAATCGAGAAGATTATTTTTCGTGTCGATGTAAGTGCGAACAAATTAAAAATTTAAGGCTGAAGTGCGAACTAGCCCTGACTTTGGAAATAACTATTCCTTAAAAGCAACTAACGAAGGCGAATTTATTTTACAAGTAATGAACGAAATGTCAAAAACTGAAAAGGAAAATTTATTTAAAATTTTTAACAACTTTGATCACAATCCAGATGCACCAAACAAAACTAGTACTTTCTTTAGTGCAACATATTATTGTCTGTTGCTAAAAAATCATTTGAAAATCGCCACCACGGCGAAGCAGTCAGCTGTTCTCTCAAAGCCATCTATAATATGAATTCGCCTTGGAACTAACTTGTTTATAATTAAAAAAAAAAAACTATTAAATAAAAATGAAACCAAATTAATTTTATAGTTGATATTAAAACTATAGTTTTTAAGAAACTTTTGTCTCCAAACTGGCATTTATTAATTAAAATTTTAATATAATTTTATTTAAGAAGCCCGATAAGCGGCAATTTAATTAAAATGTGCCGTACTTTGTTTGCAAGAGGAAAATAAAATAAAAATAATAGAAAATTCAAAAGAATTTCAAAACTTGAACAATTAATGTTAATGATTCAATTATTAAGTGTCGCTGGTGATATTTTGAATTCTATTAAAATTAACGGACTTAAATCGAATTAAAATAACAAGAAAAAAAATCAACAAATTAAACCAAACACATACATACACACACAAAAAACATTTGAAATGCATAATAATAGTTTGAAACGTGAGACGACAAAATGCTTTCGCATACAAATTGTATCTGCTCGAATGAACGTGTACGACGGAATGAATGAGTGAATGAGTGAGTGAATTAATGTTTGTTCGCATATTAAACGATCAAATATAAATATAACGATTGGCTTAACTGATCAAACTATTGCGATTAGACGCCATTAAACATTTAATACAACCGATCAAATGTTTGCATTTCTTACACAAATGAACTGTTGACGCCAGAAACCCATTTAGGTGTGTTTTAAACGCATTTCCATAAGTGGACGTTCGTTCAGCCAGCCGGGCAGGCCAAACTGGCCTGGCAGTGACCAGCCATCAGCTAGATCACATTTTAACCAACCAGTCCACATACTAAAATATATTAAAGATTTTTTTCTTTATTTCTTGTTAATAGTTTGTGTTGAAAAGAATATTACCGAAACAGGAAATTATGGAAAAAAAACTTAATTTTATTAAGCATTTTAACTGAATGCAAAGAAATAATAAATAAATAAATAAAAAAAAATTTTAATACAAACATAAACAACTGCCATTAAGATAAAAATTTAATCAGAAAATAAAAATCAATGAATGAATTCATATTATATAAATTTACTTTGAAATGAGTTCCATTAAAAGCAGTTTTAAAATAAATAGAAAACTGTAATTATATATGACTTAAATAAATTGAATCACATGTAAATGGTTCTTCGTAACAGCAGCGGTACTAAATTTTGATTAACAGAAAATCGTAAATGGTCAAGTCCCGGAAACTGTTCACAAACCAAAATTTTTTTAAATTTATCCAACTTATTTTTTATATTTTTTAAGGAATATTAGACTAGATATATAATTTAATAAATAAAATAAATGTATTTCGATGATAATTAATGTACAAATTATTACAAAGTTCTACTCTACCTGAGATCTTCTAATTTCGTACCAGAAATTAACAATTTTTAGGTATTCGTATTATCACTTTAGTGTCAATGAAAGTGGCACGATCGAAATCCATATTTTTATACAATAAATTCACTTCAATTTTAGTTTAAAAAAATTTTGTGTTTGCTATTTTGGAAACATTGAAATTATCCTGCAGCCGATCACTCAAGAGGTACGAAAAACCGGTTTTTTATCCGTAACTCCAAATTTTGTGGGTGTCCCGGAAATTTCCAGATTCTTGATCTACTCGACAGCACCTACAAGAAAAATAATATCACATCCCAGGTATTTCGACTTCGTTCTTATTTGTAACACAGTGTTATTGGATCATGGTTCGTATCAAGTTTTAAAAGTATGAGTGTATTGAAACTTAATAGACAAAACTTGATCGTGTAACCCCTAAATTAGGTATGAAATTTCAGAATAGAAAATAGAATAGAAAAGATGTCGCGTACGTCACAAAAAACGACAAAATTTTTTGACTGCAAATAACTTATTTTAGAATTATCTTATATTCATCTTTCTTTTAGAAACTAGGATTTTGTGTGCTTTATTATGCAAAATTCGCAAAAATTTACGAAAACACACTTTAACTTTCAAAGTTATTTCCGTTGTCAGTAGCGTGTGGCACAAAACTTCGTGATCAATTATTTCGCAACAAATACCTGCTAAAAATTAATTTTTACGCCATTCGAAAGTTGAAGGTATCTCTTTTGAAAAACCAAAACTATTTTTTTTTTCATAAAAATACTTCGCAAATAGTTTCGCATTATTTAGAAAAAAAGCACATGTCTCTTTTTCTACACAATTTGTCATAGATTTTTCTTTTTTATTTAGAAGTTTCACATGGCAGCTTAGATTTACCGGAACATTTTTTTTCAAATAGATGAATCGTGTTGCGGAAAACTCTCAGTCAACAAAATTTTGTCCGGACAAATATTATGTCCCAAAGAAGTTTGTGAACTGACCTTTATGGATGCATGTGTGCCTTGATTGGAGCACTCGTATGTACATGTTTTGTTAATATGAAAATAGATTCAAACTAGAAATGAGCTTAAAACAAAGCTTGAACACAAGCTTACTTCCAATTAAATCTTTACTACAGGAATTTTTATGTTTGTTGAGTGCTTATTGGGTTTTTTCAAACGCCGAACTCAATAATATTTAATAAAAATTTTTCAATCGACACTTAGCACTGCACGAATATTTCACTCCTTCATGCATCTGCATTTTCTTCTGGCATGATAACAGACAGCGACACAGAAACACTTTTCGTTCAATAATTTACGATTTTAATTATTCGCATAAATTTATTCATTGAAACAATTCAGCGATCGTATGCGTATTCGAACAACTTGAATGTCATCATCGTCGAACCAGACGTCGTCTGTCGTTCATTTCAACTGATGATGAGCAACATTATGATGATGATTATTATTATTATTGTGATTGCTAACAGTCAACTGGACCATTAAGATGATACAGGTGTCGCTACTAGAATTTCATTATGATGACGGCGATCATATTTGTTTTCATTTTTATTATAATTTTTGAAATGTTGTTTCGTCTGATTTGCTTAAGTTGCAGTAAATTAATAATTATTTCAAAACAAACTTGAAATTTAAGTGACACAAAATAATTTATGAATCTAAATATGACATTTTTCAGGGATTTTTAAGAGAGAGAGAGAAATGAAATTGTTGTTACATGCGACAGCTCTATTCAAAGATTTAAAATTATTGTTTTGTTGTTTTTATACTTTTGTATTTTATCAATCTAAATCTTGTAAATCGTAACTTCAATTCAGAATTTTGGTTGAGTAACATAACTTTTAATATTTCTCTTTTTAATATTTTCAATTTTTTAGACTTTCCTCTGAACACTCATGTCATTAAGCGTAGAGTTATTTTATTTCTTAAATCAGTAATTGTTTATTCCTACAATAGCATTTAACACCTCACCTTTTGATAATCTATCAAGATAAATATTTAACTCATAAGTACCTCCCTCTTGATCATCAAAAGATACAATAATTTTATTACTCATATTAGCCTCCGTTAT
The DNA here is from genome assembly GCA_956483585.1 of Gymnocheta viridis. Lineage (NCBI taxonomy): Eukaryota > Metazoa > Arthropoda > Insecta > Diptera > Tachinidae > Gymnocheta > Gymnocheta viridis. Next base: position 2,756,974 of record OY101440.1, read on the forward strand.
TAAATATACTTTCTAAGCTTACAACCGATGATAATTTATCTGTAATTCTGTATTACATACTAGTGTATTCAGCGGTCGACTGAATCGACCGCATTCTAAAAATAGAATATTAAACATTTACATAAATACATACGATAAAATACAAAAACAAAAAACATTATAAGTAAACAACTTAAAGCTCTGTTCTTGTTTCTATGCAAAAGCAAATTAATCAAACACACATGCACACTTTGTTTATTTTTCGAATAGAAGCTGATACATGCATGTGTAATAATAAGTGTGCATGTGTTAGTAGCAACTTTAAACGCTTATAGCTTCCTAAATATCGAACCGATTTCAATAAAATTAAGATTGTGCACATCTATGTAAAATCCCGTTTAAAAATGTATAAATCGGTTCAGTATTACGGCCGTAAAAGCTATCTAAAAATACGTGTTTACCTATTAATAATAAAGATTATTATTAAATGGTCTGTAAAAAATTTTTTCGTAGACTTAAATTAAGTAAATAAATATATGTATGGGTGCTTCCATCGATGAGTGGATGGATAGTGCGCTATAATGTTAGTGTGATGTGTCGCAGATTCGATTCCTCCCCATGATTCTGGGTGCACCTGCAGACAAAGCCAGAAACTCTTAAACAGTGAGTTTTTTTTAACAAAATGATTTTTTAATTATAATAAATAAATAAAATTATTTATAATAGATAAATGGAGTTTGCGACTTATAAAAAGTTCAAATATTTTGACCCAAATGGGCGTAAAATTGGCCATAGAAGAAGGAGTGGTCAATTAAACTTATTGGTCGATTCTCGTGGGAAGAGATCAATTTTAAAGGGAATCAATTTTTATATAGATCGAATTAATTGAAATAGGAATTTTAGATGTATGAAATAAATGGGCGTAGAAAAGGGTGTGGTCCGTTGAAAAGTATTCTACACCCTTGTCCTTGGATGTAGCATAATATGTATAAAATTTTAGCAACATCCATTGATAAATGTAGTTTTGTTTAACGAGCATTTTTGGTCAAATAAAGAAATTTGATTTTGCCACGCCCCTCACTCGATATGAAATAGACTTTACGGCCTATTCTTATATCTACCAAATATACATAAAAATCGGTAAAGGCGTTTCGGAAGAGTTCAAACACAAACAACATAACAAAAACAAAAAAAAACTCCCATTTGTTTTTGTTTTTAATTTAAATTTTCAAATGAAATTTCCTATCGCACTGAGAGATTTGAAATAAAAAAGTAGTAATTTTGAAAGTTTGTCTTTTGTTGTCCAGTTTTTTTTGTGAAACTCTTATTCATTCACTGAAATAGTCGTTCGTCTAAAAGTTTTGTTTCTCCATTCCCTTTTTATTTTATTTAGTTATTTGCAATCGTCACATGTCAAAGTTAACAAACATATTTTGGGAAATTAGATCCAAACAGTCGTATTGTTTTAAATTATTTGAAGACACAAAAAGAAAACAAATATCTTTGAATAATTGCTAATCTTTATAATTATTTCAACAATAAAGTCTCCATTAATTTCGTGTACTTTGCCAAAAAAGAAAAAAAAAACTATTGTTTCTCCATTTTGTTCTTTGTGATTATCTGGCGCATCCTGTACATCCTGTTTATTGTGGTATCCAAAGTTTTTTTTTATTTTTTTTTTGTTTCTTCTTTAATTCTATTGTTGGAGGAGGCGTTTAAATGTTGATGTGCTGTGAAAGATGTGGTTTCATTTGTTTATGCAACAACTACACGAATTAACACATCATAATAATACAATAATAATCTCAAATAAATTAAATTAAAAATAAATAAATGAGCTGAGCTGAAGCGTTCATTAATAATGACGGCTTGTGCATAAACGTTGTACATCTTTAATAATAAGTAAATGGTAGTTGAAAAGGAAAAGAAGACAAGGCAGAGTTAGTTTTAAAAGCTTAAAGCTAAATGAAGTAAAAGTCTATGAAGTTGAGGGAAAGTAAGCCATAAGCAAAATATTGTATTACACAAAACTACGATAGAGTGCAATTTTTCTTGAACATTAACATTTGAACAAACCAAAATCACAAGATCAACATTTGTTTAGGGAGCGGAAAAAGCTGCTAAATAATTAATATGGATTTATTTATTGAAAATCAGCAAGAGCTTACAATTAGCATTCCTTCCCAGTAAATAACTAAATGTTGCTTGCTTAAATTGCGAGACAGGATTAAACGCAAAATATATCGAGTTACACACTTGATTGCTACTTTCAATGGTATCAAAATAAATGCAAAATTCAACCAATTTCAATATGTGTACGAATACACAAGGAAGGGTTTTAGAAAATATTGCCGCCGCTTTTAGGCTGCTGACAATAAAGATGATGTTGTTGATGATGATGAAGACGATGATGATGTTCAGCTAAAATAAAACCAACTTTACTACATACTCAACATGTCTTCTTCAATTTGATAATTTTATTAAAAAAATAAAAAACAATCCCTACTTAAACGAATCGGAGCAGCAACGAACGCACTTGCACAGCAAATCCTTTCAATGTTGTTTTTAAAAATGGTGAGAAATCGTAACACGTTCAGTAGCAATTCCCGAATTGCCAACAGAACTGTCCGCAAAACTTTTTGTTTATATCAATAAGTATAAATTTTTTATTTATTTATTTTATTTTCTTATTATTTGGTTGATACGACATTCCGCTTTAGCGTTTTCTTTTAACGGTTGTGGCTAATAGCCAACAATTGGCAATCATTATATACTTTATGACCACTAAAAACTGAAATGGCAGCAATTTTTCGTAAAACATCTTAAGCAAGCCGGCCTTACAAGACTACACCATTTCGGTGACTGCGAAATTCCATCATAATAAACACACCGCAAATGTGCAACGGTCACAGTTAAAGACACAGTAACTGCAACAGCCACAGCAATGGGAACGGGAATGGTGACGGTGATGACTACTGTGTTCCAGGGACACTTAGTCAGTTATTGCGGAACATAAGGTTCCGACAATTTAATGTTTATCGGCTAATGAAGTTGACAACATGCGGATTAGCGTATTTAGTCAGCGTCACTACCACCATCACCACCACCACCATCATCATCATCATCAACAGCAGCATCGTCATCATCACAACAATACCCACAATAGCCGCATCTGAAAGAGAAAGAATCTTTTTTAAATGGCCACAAACTGAATTTATATGCCTCATTGTGATTTTATTTCTTATTTTTCATTTATTGTCCATCGTTTACTGACTTCTTAAGTTGTTTCTTCATTTATTTTTAATACAATAATAATTTTCATTTGTCTCTCACACCATCATCGTCATCGCCTGCTTCGTTTCACTCTTCTCTTCTTCCTTCGGCAACAAGGACAATATGAAACTTAATTATAAATTAATAACTTTGAAAGTAATCATTAGATTAAAGCTTTAAAATCTGCAACTTGAGCGCGGAAGAGAAGATTAGGCAGGCGTGCATTGAATAGTCACTGGGACTTGCTACAATTTGTTGTCTTGCTTATGAATGTTGTCGCAATAAATGACAACATTGCAAATGAAGAAACAAACATTTGCAAAGACACTTATTTGATTTTCATTTTTGTGATTGTGCTGCGTTCGGCATCTTTTGATAGAAATATTTCCAGAAAGTGCCAACTCAAAAATTCTTTTGTTACAAATTTGAATACAAAAAAAAACAGGAAACAGACAGAAATGACTCATGAGCGAGTATTGTTGAGAGACAAATTTAATTTTTCGGCTTAGACTAGTATTAGGTGCGTTCGAGTACTTTTACAGTAAAATGCAGTAAATGAGTATTTACTGAGTAAACTGAAAAATTTACTCTCAGAAAAAGCTTTTGCACAAAAAAGTCCGCGAACGGAAAAATTGTAAAAATTTGTAAAATTAAGGAAACAGTTGATTGCAAGTAAATATAGCGTTGAAATATATTTATACTTTTTAACACTCAACTCTTTTTCTTTTTGGTACTCGATGCAATATTTATTATAACACGAACAATTTAAGAAAACAAAGAAATTGTTTGTTTATTTTTGTTTTATTTGATTTTCCCAATTTGTGTCTGATAAAATTTATTCAAAAGTATGTGATTTTTTGGTCTTGATAACGATTACCTTAAAAACAAGTGCAGTACTAAGTAACCATATACTTAACACTTTCACAACTCCAAAGAATTGAATAAATGGTTTCTACAACATTTATTTCCTTTTAAAAGGCATATAAATGTTTAACGAACGAATAGTTTAAAAAAAATTTTCACTTTTTATTTTTTATTATTTGAATTTTTTTTTAAAATAATTTTTCCACAAATTGTTTTCTTACTTTTATTACGTGCGCCAAGATAGCGTCGACGAAATAGCGTCGATTATGAGAATTCAAAAACTCGGGGAAAGTTTAAGGGAATTTGGAGGAGAATATGTGGTCAGACACAATAGCTGCTGGCTTATTGTGGACACCACAGATTATCTCAAGGAATGAGGCCCACTGATTATGAAAGTAGACACCTTAAGGAACACAATGAGCCAATCGTGCTATGATTTTTGCTTATTTGCCTTTTGAATCATAAGTTTTTTTTTGATTTTGTTAAATTTTACTACACGAAATCTCTGCAGTAAAAATTTGTAAATAATCAGCCATGAACTGTCAATTGTGTTCTCATTTACTGTATTTTGAATGCAATTTAGAAAAATGCAGTAAAGTTCAGTAAAAATTTGTAAAAACTTTTGGGTACTCGAACGCACTTATTGAAAGAAAAATGGTTGCACAATTAGGGAAGATCGATGTTGTCTGTCAATCATGTACAAGAATTCTCAACTGTGTTTAAATTTACATACCGGAGCCCAGTGTTAAGTTCAACGTACAATTGTTGCCGGTAAAATTGTTGTTAACGTGAATCTGGATAACATTGTCTTAATAAATATTTGCTTAAAGCAAAAGGAAGTTCGTTGGTAGGTATAACACTAGTCGGCAGTATTAATTTTTTGCCGACTACTGGTAGTTAGCCGCATGTAGAGTTTGATTTTTAAATTCAAATCCTGCTTAAGGGATGGAAAAGTTCTTAAGAAATCTATGCTTAACTTTATTTCTAGCCATACAACTCATTTGTACTCGTACCTGAACAATTTCATCAGATATTTAGAAGATTATTATGGTTTCAATTTAAATTTATTTTAAATGCCAAAACTTTTATTGCATTCTTTTCGACCAAATCCCATAACAATATTGATTTAATCCATTTATAATATTTTTTAAAATTATTATTTTCATTATTCATCTTTAAACTAGTAAATTTTGATTGTTTCCCCCTTTTTTGACTCTGTTCAGGAAAAGACAAGACATCTGCTAAAAAAAAAGTTGAAATATTTTCAAACAAAACTTAACGCTGTTGTCATTGAAGCCGTTGATGGTGAAGATAATAATTGGCTTTTTCATCTACTTTTTTATCATACATATTTATATTTCAATTCTTCTACACATTTGTAGTCTGTCATATTTGCAAAAATATTTATTTTATTTGAATTTGGATTTCATTGAAAGAAGGACATTTTTTTAACGAATACCAACATTATTTATGATTCTTGTTAAATCTCTATTTAGTTTCTGTAGTTGAGTCCTGTTGTATATATTTCTTTTTTTTTTCTTTTTTTGCCTAAATTAACAACAAAACTAAAAAGGATAAAATCAAAATGTACAAACAGAAAAGTACACAAACGTATTGAGTTTCAATCACAGATAAGCTGTACAAATATTACCGATGAAGATACAAATTATGGACTAGTAACAACAGCAAATAAGGCCAAAAAATAAAAATAAAACAACAAAATTATAATGTAGTCATTGTAATATGATCGAGAATAATGTTGCTGAAATATGCGGAACATAACATACCAACAACATTGTGCAACATTAAAATAAAATAATAAATTATAACAATAACAATAAAACACCGAAAGTAGAAAAATAAACAAATGTTTGAAAAACGAGTATTAAATAAATTTGTAACGATTTTCAAATTTCAACAGTAATTTTTTTTTTGGTTGTTGTTGCTTTTTATTTTTTTTTTATTTGTTCATTTCAACCCCTCAATTGTGCCAATTATTGGACAAATGAGTTAAAGGTACAAACTACACTTAGAGAAACATGGAAATATGAAATTTTAAAATTTTAAGAGAATTATTTTTTAATCATAATTTTAATAAACTCACGTCTGCAACGTTAATAAATATTCATCCTTTGGGGTATTCCCCAAACATGAGAGAATAGTGATAGAAATGCTAACATATGGAAATGGTGTATTATTAATTCCAAGTTGCTCGAAAAAAAAATAGTTAATCAAATTTCTTTAATTAATTACTTAAGATGTTTTTTCGCGAGTGCTAATCGTATCTAATTTTTTACACAGTGCGAGTAAAAAAATAAAGTCGTACAGGAAAGTGAACGACGAGTAAAGATCGTTGTGCACATCTATCTAAAATCCCCATTAAAACATATAAATCTTTCCGAAATCGGTTCAGTATTACGGCTGTAAAAGGGATCTCAAAAAACGTGTTTGCCTATTAATAATTTATTGGAATTGGTTCTAATAATTGTGCTCTTGTCTTTTATTAAATTGTTAAAGTGGGCAAAAAGATGATAGTTGTCCAACTTTTCGCTTCGGGCTGCTTTAGCAGTGACTTTTCACTCACGCTCATTCACGCTCACGATAGAAAAATCTTACTTGTCCTCGCTGATGCACCAACTTATATATTTCGCTTACGTTAATGCACGCTCACGTGTGTGAAAAAAAAGTTTGTCACAATAAAAATTAAAATAAAAAATTATATGAAAAAATTACAATAAAGAAAAAAAACACGAAACATTCCCACCAATGTAGGCTCACTCACGCAAAATTTTTTAATACTCACGCTCGTGTACGCTCACGTGATTGAAACAAAAAAGTAATCACGATCATGCTTGATATCACGAGATCACTCACGCTAATCTCTGTGTGTCCATCTCTACTTTCTGCGGCGAGTTTTTAGTAGAAAATTTTATCGATCCAGTTCTTTTTCTTAACTCATTTTCTAGCGGTGAAGTCTTAATTTTAGACATTATTGAGCCTGGCTAAGCTGATTCGATTCAAGGCACAAATTTGTCTGCTTTGCAGTGGATGGATTGCGGAGGACCATTTAGTCCATCATCAATCCAATCCACCTCCAATTTATGTCTTGGATCAGGATTGCCTTTCTTAAACAAAGATTATGACTCAGGGCATGTACACAGAAAGAAAAACGCCGTACTAAATTCAAGTATTTTCTACTTACTTTGAGTACGAGTCACACTCAAAATCCTGGAGTTTCTTAAAATGAGTACAAAATTCAGTAATCACTAAAAAGTTCTTAAATTAAATTGAGCATTGAAAATTCTATATTTTTTCTCTCACTGTATATTGATTGTTATCTCGCAATCAAATAATAAAAAAAAGAAAACAATCTGTACAAATTGCAACATTGAGAAAAGTACATTTACAAGGATTTGTGTTGCATTATTGTTTGCTGATACTGCTGATACTGCTGATAATGTGAGTTAGTCAGTTTTGAGGGTTGGATGGGTTTACAGAGGTAGTTCTTGTAAAGCAAAAGCAAGATAAGTTTTAAGCAAATAAAATTTACCGAATTAGGCCGCTTATAACGGCCAACTACTCGTACACACACACGCACTCACAAATATTGTTGCATTGTTGTATGCAACATATTAATGAGAATATTGTTAAATTTAAAGACTTTGAAATGTGATACGCCCAACCACAATATAATAAATATGTTTCCAAAATGTATTAAACAAACAGCAATAACCGGCAAATGGGCATTTCTAAATGAAATACATTTGTACGAGAATTTGAAGGCAACCATTGCAAGGAGCATAAGTCCTGAACTAAAACAAAAAGAAAATATATAAAAATATTATTGATACTTCTAGTGCAGTTTTGAATTCTTTGTGGCCTTTTATAGCAGCTTGACTTGTAGGCAAACAACGAAATATTTCTATTAATCCTTCTTGAAAATAAAGAAGGGCAACATAAGACTTGTTATGCAAGACTTTGTGTGTCAAAAATTAAGACTAAAAACAGATGTCTGATAGACAATTGCAAAAATATTAAATTTTGCATTAAATCTTGATGTGGAAAATTTCTTTAAGAAGGTTTCATTTTTACAAGAAAAAAAACCCAAGAAATGTATTTAAATTTCACCCACAAAAAGTCAAACCATCAATAGAGTATTTAGTTGTATTTTGCTGGCCATTTGCACTTTTGCTCATATTACGACTTCAATTTTATTACTATCGTATTAGTTTTGCATTGTGGAATTAAAGAAAACGTAAATATATGTATTTTAATGGGCTTATAAACCGAATTAAATATGACACTCATACTCAGCTCGGCTGGAGTGTCAATTGTTTTCATTTCTTAGATGATGTGGTACTACACCCTCCTCAGTAGCTGACTGACTGACTAACTGTATTTTATTAACATGGTCTTTGGATCTTATTTTGTGTGTTAGCTGACACTCAATTTGACTTAAAAAGAGAGTCGCATTACAAGTCAACATATGTTGTGCAAATGTAAGTAAAACGGACGAACGAACGACTTCATCTACTGCTGCCAGTTAAACTAAAATATTGTTGTTCCATGCTTTACATGGTGTACAGTATGTTTTTGTTACAGTCAACCTCAAGAGTCCTTAAGCAACTCACATATTATTTTGTTGTCCTTAATGATGTTCATATTCTTCGATAATTTTACTTGTTTTACAGTTGTTTACCAACGATGTGGTAAAGTGGATACCAAAACCTTTAATGACCCTGGGGGAAAAAATAGAGGCTTTAGTTTTCAACTTGAATAATAGAAAAGTGATTGTATTTAACTTTTTGCTTGAAATGTTAAGTTCGCTTAACATTAAATTATATTTAAGCCAAATAATAATATCCACTGCAATTGAAGCGAGTAGGCTCTCAAAGCTTTTAGATACTACATGATAAATTATATTACCAGCTCTTTTCGTTTATAATCTCATGGGAAAAAGCTGATTTAAGCTAAAACATTGCTTCATCTCTGGTCTGTGGTGAAGGAGCTTATTTTAGAGGTGTCAGTTATAGCTGAGAAGCATAAATTTCCTCTCTAACTTATCATCTGCAAATGTGCCTAAACAGATTGTCATGGGCTTAACCACCCATTTAAGGTTTATTTTGAATTCAAATATTCGTTTAGGGAAGTCCGGCATTCTGCGACAAAATCTGATCTGATACACACTCCTGTAAGGGAACTGATTGCAGATCGACTGTCAATTCCAACCGCAGTAACTACCGCTTGTGCTTAAAAATTCATAAAAAAGTTTTATAAATATTCTTGTATTTCGTGGAATATACAAATTCAAGGCAGCTTAAGGACACATCCAATTAATGTATTGGTACTCTTTTGTAATACTCTCTAAAACAATTAAATCTTATTTAGTAATCAAGCCATGACTTCATTGGAGTGCCACACAATGAATGGTGCGTTCGTACTGCCATTATGCCATTGTTAATTAATTATTGTAACATCTTTATATATTGTTGCTTTGGGTATTGTATTTAAAGCCTTTCTTTTGTATTTGGTGTTTTTTTTTTAAAGTGAACAGTTAAATATATTGTAATATTTGTAGCATGAGGCATGTGCTGCATGCTGTTTAAACAATTACATTTGACACTTGTATTGCAACAGCTTTACACCATGTGCCTACTACTACTTCATACAATCAATATTCAAAGCTTAAATATATTTTTTCTTAAGAGTCAAGCGATCGGCTGAATTGCTGCTGCTGCTGATCGCTCTTCTATTATCCGTGATCATACAAATGAATAATTACTTTTTAATATGAAAACAAAACAACAATGAGCGGCAAACAAAAAGCGCTTTGCTTTGATCGCTCAGCACAACAATGCAAGCCAAAATACACAGAAAATAAAGTACAAAACAATTTTTACGTGAAAAAAAACCAAATACATTCCATCATCATCATTATACGAGTCGAGTATCTTTTATAACTCATAGATATTTTTGTCTTTTATTCTCTGCGAGCTTCTAAAGCAAACATCAAACCACAACGAATCGCGTATGGTTTTTTTTAACATTCATTGTACAATAAACATGTTAATATTGTTTGTTATTAGTACCAACAAACCAATTCATAGTCAATTCTACATACAACAACATGCAGACATTCCATTGGAGTACAAGTTCGAGTACAATACAAATGAACATCAATACATTTTTTGGAGCACGATTTGTAAACAAAACAACATGGTTCCTTTTTTTATTTTAAACTTCTTTCTTTCTTTCTTTTTTCTCTCTTCTTAAGACTTTTTGTTGTTTTTGTTTAGTTGAAAATCAGTTGAATTGAATAATGAAAACAAAACACAACAACAACAACTACAACAACAAACACACATTAAAATGAGTCCCGGAAAATAAATGAATGATAAGCAATGACGTTTTAGTTTTTATTAACCTCAGCCATCCATCCATCCAACCATCCAGGGAATATTTATTTCAACTGCCAACTAAATGACCGTAAGATCGAATAACAATTCCTTTTAAACTTCGGCCAACTGCAACTTAAATGTAACAACAACAAGTCACTTATTTCAAACTTACACTCTTGCATTCATCCATCCATCCATCCATCTACGTATCACACGAATGTTGGAGTCGATACTATGGACTAGAGACGTACACGCGTGATCGTGATTAGATTTTTGTTTGAATCATAATAGTATAAACAAATTGAGCGTGAATGAACGTGCATGATTTGATTTTTAGCGTAATTTTCGCGTGTTTTTTTGCTTTATTGTAACTTTTTTCATATAATTTTTATGTATTTTTTATTATTTTACAGTTTTCTTCTCACATATTTCGTGACCGTGAGTGTTCGTGATTGTGACAAACTTTTTTTCCACTCACGTGAGCGCGAATGAATGTCTGCCAAAAATATAAGGTCGTTCATGGGTAAATTGTTTTTTCGTGAGCATGCATGAGGGTGAGTGCAAAGTCACTCACGATCCCATCTCTACTATGTACATTTTTGTATTTCGAAAACTTTGATATTAAATGGTTTAATAAACGTCAAAGACATTCTATTTGAAAAATTTTCGAATGAGCTGAATAGACAGAGGTGTAGATATTTCGTCCCACCAGCACTCAGGGGTTGACCCCGACCTATTCATGCAATGGGTACCCCTATAGACTACTGGATAGTGGACTATTACTCTAGGGGTCGCAGGTTATATTCCTGCTAAATCCCTGGATGTTTATGCAGACAAGCCAAAAAGGATTAAGCAGTTTGTGTTTGTTTCAAAAAAAAAAATTTAATGCTGGAACTAGGAAAATAGTTTACGGTAACGAGGATAGATAAAGTTTTATTCGTGCATATTATGTTATAGCATTTTCGGTTATGAAAAGTACTTCTGCAGGAGTTTTAAAATCGTCTTTAGTTGCACGACCCCACGTTGGCGCTGCAATTCTAAACTGGATGGGCGTCTTGTGAGAGAATATACATACATAGTACATATAAGCCCGATTTCTACTTATTACACCTTTATGTTAACGTCATGCAAAGTTTTCTTATCAGTTTTGACATCACAGGGAAGGATCCAAGATGCCAGAAATGACACCTGCAATTTAATATTGAATTTCAATACAATACATAAAAGACAAAGAGGACTCTATATTGGAACGTAATAAAAAATTATATTTCACATTTTTGATATTCGCAACTTAATTTTTATTTCTACACAACTAGTTAATGTTTTTAAAAAAATTTCCTTAGAATTCCCTGTAGCTAAGACGCTACTGCAAGGTCGCCCCTTCCTCGACTTAACGGCGAAAAGCCGATTCTGTTGCATTTAAAGAACAAACATTTACCTGCCGTTGAAATTACAAAATAATAATGCGTTACGTTTAACAATATTTGGCTAAAAGTCACTCATAAGTTACACAAAAAGGAAAAAAAAACTTTACCAAAAGTAACAAAACAATTTTTGAAAAATAACAACAATAATGTAAGAAATGTGTATGCATTCATGAGTTTTGTTGTTGTTATTATTGATATTGTTGAAATTGTTGTTTGCCGACCAACCAATCATCCATCCATCCATCCACTGTAGCCATCCACTGGATGGATAGATGGTGTTGGCTTTAATCATGAACAACACAGCAAAATCAACAAAGAAGTATTTTTTTTTTCAATTTATTCTCAAATGTTTTTTTATTCTTTTAAATAGCTCGTGTCAAAAGACTTTGATCCATTAATCAGAAAGAAAAGAACAAAATTGAAACACAAATATTTTATATATGTACAGTGGAATCTTCCGTAGTCGGACACCGACCGTCACAGCAGATTTAAACGTTAACGGGAGTAGGTGTGCGTCTAAGGGAGAGTTAATTTAAAAAGGCCGGGATTTATCTGCGATTACGACTTTTATATGAGTAAAAAAAAACTTCAACGCATTGCAACTTAAATATATACAGTGCAGCTATTCAAGCCCGACATTTCGTTCAAATAAAAATCTTTGAATTAATTAAAAAAAATATCTATTTCACATTTGTAGGGTCAAAGGCAGTTTAAAATATTACTAAACAATATTAGCATTATTATTCTGTTTAATTTGTGCAGCGTAAACAATAAAAAGAACAAAATTAAGATCACAATCTCAGTGTTTAGTTGGGGATCCTTTATTTTTCATGACTTCTTGAAGTCGTGAATGCATTTAATCAATCAAATGATGCGTCATAGAACTGAGAATTTTCGATCATTCTTTCATAATATCATTTTTTAACTCAGTTCTTCCTTTCACCTCCCGTTTATATATTTCGTGGACAAGAAGAGCCCCCCAACCCGTTCCATTGGGTTCATATCAATCCACTGAGGAGCAGTTTTAAGTTTTTTTTATGTGATACAATATCCATTCCTTGACGAAATGTTTCGTATCATTGTCCCGTTGAAATATAAAGTTGCAAAGCGTTCTCTTTCAAATTATTTTTTTAGAATATTCAGATACAAATATTTATCCATAGTTCCATCAATAAATACAAGTCTTCCAACTTCGGATACCGACATGCTTTATGGTACGTACGAGTCATATTTTTGGTTCGAGTTCGGTATTTGCTAGAGCTCTGCACAAGCATACTTAAACATTTGTTTAATTAATTTGTTTCGTTTGAAACACTTCCACAACATTAGTGATGCGAAGCAGATATTATGTAGACAGAAAATTGCTACTGAAAGAACATTTTGTTTCAACTTATAAAAAAAAAATATTTTCCAATTGTGCTTTTCAGTAAATGTGCATCGCAACATTCACGTTGCGGAAATGTTTCAAAGAAAACAAATGTTTAAAAAACATGCTTAAGTATGCTTGTGCAGGGATCTAGTATTTGCTTTGCGCAATCTTCTTTTTTCCGTCCATTGGAGGTCTTTTGCAGAAAAAAAACTGTCCGCATCCGTGGGCCATCAGAGAGTAATTTATTCTGAAAACAATTAGAAAACAAAGGGACTTGGAAAATCGCCCGTTTAGTAGTGCAGACCGCCTACGGAAGGTGTCTGTTAGTAGAGTTTTCACTGTATGTGTGTATGGACATGAGTATGTGAAATATTTTGGTTTAATATTTTCTAACCTCATGTTTCGAAATTATTTGTAGGTCTGTATGGATATTTTGCTCGCAACTTTTTGCCTTCTAGTTCGCTAGTGCCACCAGAAATTATACATTATGAATGTTTATGATAAATTCTTAAGCACTTTGGAAAATGTTAAAGATTTTTTTCTGCATTTTGTGTATACAAATTGGAAAATATTATTATTGAAAATAGCTAATTTCAAATTTATTAAAATATGCGAGATAGTGGTCGTCCCAATCAAGGCACATCAATAACGTAAACTCGTCCAGGAATTGGGACAACAAGTGTCTATGCTCTAAAAAATTAAAATAAAGAAAATATAATAAAATTTTATCGCTCGTTGCGTTCCAATTAATTTTTAATCTTAAATACTCTTATTTTCCTTAAACGCATTCTCGATCCAGTCAGCTTTATTTAAAATCTAATTAAATCGGCTTGATCGTTTGGCGGCTAAAGTGCCACGAATGCATACCGCAAGCGCGTATTATGAACTTCTTCTATTCGAGTGTTAAAGATAAATTCTTAACCATAATGATGATGATGTAATTTCAGTTAACCCAAAGATTTCGCAACCAAAAATTATAGACAATTTGTGAAGAGTTTTAAGTTTTACAATATCGAACTGTTTTTGACGCCTTTTCGGATTTTCAAAATATGATGGTTTGCAATAACGAATTAATTTTGAAAGAAATTTCTCTTCATTATAGAAAATTTGTCGCTCGAAAAGAACAAATTTTAAATAGAGAAACTTTTATAACTGTTTATTCGTACAATTTTAAAAGTTAAGCCAAAAGGAAAGAAAAGCCAATTGCAATTGTTTGAGTTAATCATACATCCCGGCAAACATTTTTTGGTGACATGTTTAATGTTCGAAATATCTAATCTCAAACTTTATCAGACCATCAATTAATAACAAACTAGTCTGCACATATAATTTGTTTCCGCTGTCAATCGAAACTATTAGCCAAACGGTTGTGCTAATTTTTTATTTTTTTTTAAATACACGATACTTTTGCATCTTATCTGCACTTAGAACGCAGACTATTTCTTAGGTATTCTTAATATAATGAACATTCAGCACATCTTCTGAGCTGAAACAAGAAGCAACAAATTAGTTACTAGAATTTCAAAGTGTTCGTAGTAATACTCATTCGTTTAAATATGTAACTTCTTTTATTTTGAAAACTATTGTTTGGCTCGTGTTCAAATCTGATAATTTCAAATTGTTTGTTCTTAAGAAAGTAATATTAGAACATTTAATTATCAGACTAATAGAACGGATCAGCACAGATTTCATCAGCGTCCTTTGTTCAATTCTACCACTTTTGACGGTGGATACTAGAGACTAGGAATATCAATTATTTAACGGAATTATTTCAAAAGTTAGAATACGAAAATTCCGTTTATTCATTTTAACCAGATAAATCAATTTCCTTTCGATGAGCACGAAATTCCCATCTCTGATGAGCGCACATTCCAAATGTTTTCATATTACTTTTTTAAAATCTGATTTTAAGTTATCGAAATTCTCAAAAAAAAGAATGTAAATACCTATTAACTTAAACCTAAGCCCACTAAAAAGGTTAAAAGAAGTCTGACCATTTATTGATTGGAAGTCTGACTTTTGTAAGAAATTAGTTCGGGATATCGTAAAGAGATTCGAATATTTTAAACAAATATCTCATTTTAAGCCAGACTTTTCTCCATGATCAATTGTCATATTGCCTCAAAAAACAGATTAGTCAGAATGCTGTCTAATGTTTTACCTCGAGATGGGCACCACTCATGTGATTAGCGTGAGTCATATGAGATGACGCATGATTGTGATTAGCTTTTTGTTTCAATCACGTGACCGTGCATGAACGTGCGCATAAAGAAATTGAACGTAACTGAACGTGTAGGTTTTTATCGTTATTGTTGCGTTTTCCATTTATTTTTTTTAATTATTTTATATTTTTTTTCGTGAGTACTTCGTGAGCGCGAGTACTCGTGATTTTGACTAACTTTTATTTCCACTCACGTGAGCGTGTATGAACGTGAGCCAAAAATATAAGGTCGGACATGAGCGTGCATGACTAAATTTTTTTATCGTGAGCGTGAGTGAAAAGTTACCCTCGATCCCATCTCCAGTTTTACCAGAAATGTGTCCGACATTGCTCAGACATGTCAAAAAATTCTTTTAGACAAAGAGATAAGCTTTCTTGTGAGTCACTCTCATTATTATCCTCTTGCTAAACGATTTCCATATACGACTGCGGCAAATGCAGTTCTGATTGATTTCGATTAAAATGTTCACTGGGACCATCCGTCTAAATTCACAAACACTAAGCATTTTGCTACAGTGCTTCTTCTTAAACGTGGAAAAAGGAAAACAACAACAAGAACAATAACAAATCTATTGACTGGTTGGTTGGCTGTTTGCTTGACTATTTGCAGGCAGTCAAAACGAATCATGATTTTAGTTTGTTGTTTGGTTGGTTGGTTGGTTGCAGGGCCGACTGACTGAATGACTTGTTTGTTGGCTGGATGGTTGTGTGTTTCGTTTGCTTTTTGTACGTGCAACAAATGAGCAACAATAATATCACTGTGCTGTTGTTGTATATTTGTATGTATTTGTTTTTATAATTTTTGTGCACATGTCCGCAAATATTGGTGTAAATGTTGCTCGTTATTGTTTTGTTGGTTGGCCGTGTCCTTAGGGGATCTAAATCTAAAAAATACGAGAGAAAAATAAACAGTACAAATGTTGATGCATGAGGAGCGTTTTAAGAATTTAACTGTGCGTTTTAAATTGAATTGTATTGTGTTTGCAGCAAAAGTAGCAACAGCAGCCGTCTGTTATGTTTGCTGTTTTGTTTTTTTCTGTTAGTATTTTTCTTGTTTAAACCTTGATGACAGCAATTGGTAAAAATATTGTAATCAATCATGTGTTGGATGATTGTGTTTGATTGTTTTCAGTTTGATATAATTTGGCAAACCCACAAAAAAACATTCATGCAACAAACAATTGAAAACACAACATGGCAAAACATATGCCAAGTTTGCTATAAAAACATACATGATATCTTAATTTTTCCTTGTTATTTTTTGGTCAAATATCTGGGGAATTAGTTCGAGTATTTAAAAGAAAGAAGGCGTTTATTAAGTGCCACCAAATTTTGGGAGGAAAAATAAAATAAAAGTGAGTCTGTGCAACAAACAAAGAAAACACGTTACTAGACCACATTACAAACTGTTTCAGAAACTGTTTTATAGCTCGCAATCGGTTGAAGATTTACTCCTGCTCTGATATAGGATTTCGAGGAATCACATAAGAAGACATAAGCAAGCAGCAGGTTGTAGGGGACTGTTTCGGCATTTCATAGCATTAATTAAAGCACAAGAAAGTACTTGTACTCCAGGGTTTTTGAAGTGCTGTAAATCATTTTGATGCCATCTGAAGGCCTCTTATATAAGATTACATAACAACAACATTTTTTTATTGCTATTGTTGGTTGGTTTCTATGTCGAAAATTATTCGAAAACCTAAATAACTTTTGACGTAAAAGTCTACAATTAAATGAATTCTACAAAGAAATAGTAGATCAGCTGTGCTTGCAACACGATCTGTATTAATAGAGATCTTGATTCTAACACTTAGAAAATAATCTGTAAGAATAACAAACGATGAATAAAAAGGTAAAATAAAATGTCAACAACAAATATTTAACTTTGGAAAATTAATCATGGAAATAGTAAACAACGATGAGAAAAATACATCTCACAAAAGAGTTTTCCACTGAATAGACACAAATACAATATGCAACAACAGTAAGAAAAGCAAACACAACAAACAAACAATGGCAGCTAAATGTACATTTATCCGTAGTGACAAACAAGCTGTAGCTTGAACAAATGTACAAATAATGCTTGAACTGCTGCGATAAACTACAGCGAATTAACGCAAAAAATTAAATACATTCGGCCAAAAAGAACAAAACAGGCATCAGGAATTCTCTCAAACGAGGTCGGGAGCAAAAGTTGGATTTAGATTAACAGCAAAAGAAATGTGTCGGATAAATTATTCGAGATATTTCCACAATTCAAAAAGTTTTCATTTATTGTGGGTTACAATGAAAGGAGTGTTAAAAAACTTGTATGATACCTGTTTTCGAAATATTCGAAAAATAGCTTTATTTAAGAAACCGAGTTTAGCATACGGGTTTTGATCACCGTATGAAATCGACGATACACTGAAAGAATTAAATTGTCAATAGTTTCCTTTGAGATTTTTTTGTCATTCTGCATTTGATAAATAAAGGAAAAAAGTTTCACCTTGTACTGCTACTCACGCATATTTATTGCACTACATGCTTAAGATAGTAAGCACTTAATCATTCTCCTCTTTTAAAGGACTTTTTCAGTGGCCATCGTATATTCACATACAAAATACATAAATTTGAAATTCAGAAATCATGCTTATGTTGTATTTTAGTAGAGTTAATGTTGATGTTTGTTGTTATTTCTCTTGATTATTATGCGAATAGAATTGAATGGCATGAGATGTTTGTTTCTTTGTTGGTTCGTTTGTAGCATGAACTATAGTTGAAATAAAAGTGATGCATGAATGAGTTGATCATGGCATAAATGTCACTTTTAATCATTTAGCGAGATATTAATAATCCAAATTGAAAAATAGTTAAACAAACACGAACAAAATACAAAAATTCGAAACGCAGAAAGGCGAAGAATGAACAGCGACAGGGACAGGGACAGGGAGGAGATAGTTGGTTGGCAAACAAACAATATAAAAAAAGTATTTAGAAATAATCCTCATATTAACGACGAGTAAGATGAAGAGTTATTTAAAATTTAAATTAAAATCGAAAAACTGTTGGTCAGCGATCTATCATATTTTGGTAAGACAACAACAACAGCAGGATACCAAGCAATCTTGTTGCTGCTGCTGCTGCTGTTACTGTGGCATGCGACTCTCTTTAAGTGAACATTAACATTTTACTTTTAAAATTTAGTTTGTTTCAGCAATGCTACATTATATATTCTAATCTTATTCCAAGCTATTTTGAAGCTAAACTTGAAATTAGTATTCCCCTGCCCGTATATCGAATTGCGAGTTTTACAAAAACGAATTCGATATTTGTGAAAAATATTTTAGATTAAATTAAATTTTAGAAATAAAAAATACACCCAAAATTACAAAAATGTAAAATCACGAGAAATGCCAAAGTTGAAATAATGCAAATATTGTAAATATTTTACTTTAGACAATTCGCAATACTACCTCGTAGTCTATAAAATGTTTTTATTTTTTATTTTCACAAACAAAAAATCCAAATAAAAACCTTAAACTGTGGCCGTCTTATTTAAAGGGTCATTGTGATTCCATCTGTCATAGATCGATAGCTTTATGAATACGGCAACCAACCACTCCAGTTCGGATAAATACACTCCCGTTCGTTGCTTCCCTGTACAAGTATTTATACATTTTAAAAATACCACAACTACAAAATACTATACGCATCTCAATACGAAACATTAGCGGTGATTTAAGAAGCCATACCACAATCAGCGGGTGTTCAATCCAATTCGTTCGAAAGAAATTAATCGAATTGTTTTATTAAACAACTTGTGCTCGTCGCATCTACGAATGGATATCATCGTTTATGATTACTGCATTCATACATCACGGGAAATAATTATAAGATCAGAAATACTTTTTCTTTGGATATGTGACGTATGATAGAAGGTGCGAGAGTTATCAAAAGTATCAGCGTTGAAAATGTTTGGCTCCCCCAACTGCTCCTGGTTGTGCAAATAGGTCTCCTCCGAATTGCAAACTGTAAGACGGCTGCCAGGAAGAGAAGCAAGTCGTATGCTTTTTATCGACGGCGGTGAAGGTACAGGACGTCACTTTTTGTCGGCTTAGTGTACATACGTTAGTAGTATTAGGAGAGTCCACGTCTCACCACGACCACCCAGCTGACCAATAAATTAAAGTTTTGTTGAACAAAAAATAAAAGAAGCCACACAAATAAAGGAAACACAAGAGGTATTTCATTTTGAAAGTTTATGTAAGAGAACCCTGGACATCGCTGAACTATCCCAGCTTTAAACCAGGATAAACCGGAGGACAAAAAATATAAGATAAATTATGTTACAAATTAAGACAATTAACCGAAAATCTCTGTCGCTTGATGTCGAGGACGCAAAAACATATTATATCTGCAAAATACTTGCAAATATGCATCATGTAATTAAAATACAGAGTGTCCGCCGAGAAAGTATACCTCTTTGTTTGTTTATAATTTTTGATTAAATGAAAGAGAATGTTTATAAATGTCCGCCTCTGTTAGCCTCACAAATTCGAGCCCTTTTGAGCACATTTTTCATTATATTCTCTTACATTTCACGCGGTATTTCATTCATTTCACCACGAATATTTTGTTTGAGTTGCTCAAGCGTTTCTGGTTTGTTTGCATAAACCTTGCTTTTCAGATATCCCCACAAAAAGAAGTCCGGAGCAGTCAAATAAGGCGACAGTGGAGGCCAATCAACATCACCATTTCTTGAACAAACTTCTTGTGGATAGAGGTCTCGCAGTAATTCCATTGTAATACTGGCTGTATGCGATGTGCCACCGTCTTGTTGATACCACATCTTAATCAAGCAGTTGTGGCGTTAAAAAGTTTTCAATCATATCACGTGAAAAATGTTCATGAAGCGAAATACAAGAAAAAAGTTTAAAAATGTATACATCGAAAATACTGAGTACCTTAACTCTGCAGTTACACGTAAAATAAAACGCTTATCACGCATACTGCTTGTGAAAATTCATTGTGTTGGCAACTGAGACGTAGACTGAACTCATTCTGATGGGCAATTCTCTTTTGAAGATGCAGTCGTCAAGAAACATCTCAAAAAAGTTCTTTGAATCGCCACAAATCAATATTTTTATAAGTTCTATTCATCATTTTATTGCATCAGAATTTTTTTAAGTGAAATCTATCGCTTTTTCTCGCTTAAAACGCGCTTTAAGAAATCGTTGTAATTGATCATGCCGATTTTATTGGCTTAAAATAAGCCGCCGAAATCGGTGGCGCAACTAACCTCCAGCCGCGCCGGCAAAACATGCTTCTCTGCTACCAGGTTTAGTTTTCAACGAAAACCACAATATATGACACAAACAAATGCTGCTTAGAAAATTAATTCCACTCTGTGCTTTGCTGAGGCCCAATAGAGATAACAAGGAAGATATCCTACCGAAAATTGCTTATAGTTTATTTTAAATTGAAATACTAATAGTATGCACGTGTGTATCTTTTTGGCCTTATAATTATCTCAGGTAGTGTTTGTGTGTGAGTATGTGTATTAAATGAAAAAAAGAAATAAACTGAAACAGAAATTAATTTGTTTGTCACTTTAAGGACTAACGAATGTTATTCATCGTTTAAAGAAACAGAAATAATAAAAAAAATTGAATAAATCCCATGTTGTCAAATGATTAAACCTCAATTTTCCTCACATTTGATGGAGATTAAAGTCTGCGTACTTAAAATATTAAATGGTTCGTTCCCAGATGTATTTAAAAAGGAATTATAAAATATTTTGAATAAACAAAATATGTATGTACATTTGTATGTATGTATGCGGATATGGAAGTATGTATGGAACCGCGCCTGTTATAGAGTGTCAAAAATCTAAAAATTATACAAACATAATAAACCAGAAAAGAATCCATATTAAAATAAAAACTTACGGCAGACTAAACATATTTCAAATATTATCAAAGCCAACAAAATTTAATAAATACCATCGCAGACATTGACAACCAGGACACAACACAAACACAGCTCCTTAATCAATATACGGCGCAAATGCTGCAATCAGTTCGCTAGACAAGATGAAGGATAATAGGTTTTCTTTAATCTTTAAATTTATTGTTAGTAGTTGGTAATTCAAAGTAATTATTATTTGGCTAAAATTCGTGAGGTTGCTTTAGTCAAAAAGAATTGGATATGAGACAATATTCCAAAGTAACAATTTAAAATTTTTATTGATTGACAAAGTAAATGGAAATTTCCGTAAAATTTTTCGATAAAGAATTTTTGGAATAATAATTATTGCACAGAATCTGACTCCAAATCTCTTCAAAATGATAAACAATTCACAAATGTGAACAACGTCGGTTTTAATTAGTTCACGTTATCGCGAACGCACTGTATAGTATAAATTTAAAATTACAGTAAATGTTGGTTGCGATTTTATCGCAATATTTTATTTCGCCATCTTGAACTGTTAATTTTTAGGAATGCAAAAAATTTATTTAATTAACAAAACGTTTAAATCAAATTCATCTGCTTTTTTAAGTAATTCAGCATGCTAAATATAAATTTGGTAATATTTTTTTGAATCGACTCTGCTGTGGTTGAAATGCGGCTGTTATTTTAGAGTTCAGGTCATATCGAACCAAAAACCTTAATATTCTGATCCTGCGAATACAGAAAAATAAATTGTAAAATTTGGAAGCCTTAAAAAAATTATTTCCAACAGAACACCACGTTTTTATAGCATGTACTCGTATTTAGTTTTTTATCACTCGAGTTTCTAAAATAAACTAAAAGCTATTTTATAATTTTGTATTATTTTTACTTATACTGTTGACAGAGATCGAAAATAACTGTTAATGATATAATTGTAAAACAAAAAAATCATTATGAAGACCATAATCCAATAATACAGGTCTGTTCAATAATCCAGCTGATTTTTTGCAGCGTTGTGTTTTTTAATGGTCGAACACCATGAAGATGTCACATTTCTGAGCGCATAGTCAGTTACAAAATTCCTTCCGTATAATAATAGGCCCTTTTAAGGGCCACAAAAATTTAAAAGGAGTAAATTTTTTTCAAACGATTCTCTTTGTATTTTTAATAAAGTATTAATTTTTTAAACTAGTGAAATCTAACAGAATAGCAGTGGATGAAACAGAATACGACTGTAACGTAATTGTCCATGCAAATTTACATTTTAAATACGTTTAGTGTAGTTTATTTTATTTTGAGGACGTATTTATTTTCTTGTGTTTTTATTTTGAGACTCCCACTCTCACAAATAAGCTGCCGTATTTTCATAAAATTTCATTAGTTTTTTTTTCAAACAAAACCTAAATACTAAAATTTTAGCAATTCTCGTAAAAAGCACCAATTACTAACTTGACAGCACCCGGTCACAAAATTTCGTTTCACATCACTCTATACAAATGTATAGCTGTTGTTGTTTTTACATTTTCTACAAACCTCTTACAACTACAATTAGAGTTGAAAAAAGTCAGACTAGGTACCCTGAAGGAAACCTGAGGGCATGTGTCCCCAAGTCATCACTTCTGTCTACTATTTTGGTGACTATTTGGCGTCATTGTCACTATAACAAAACTTTGAAAAGGCTGAATTGAATTAGTACTTAATTTTTAGTAGCTACATTTTTCAAACGACTGTTATGAATGAGCGCCTTTTAGTCTTTTATTTTTTTAATTAAACTCCAAAAGTTAATAAAATTTACATTTTTATTATTGACATCTACTTCAGAAAAGTACCCAAATTGTAGACTAGAACTATAAAAACGTCCTAGTGAATCACTGGTTCCAATGTCTACATATGGTCCCAAAATAACTAACTAGTCAATAGTAGCAATGTCAGTAGTGAATTTTCAATGACACGCACATGTTAATTGTGTATAGTAAATAGCATTGTCTGGGTTATTATAATTCACTAGGACTGCTGACTGTGTCAATAGTAAGTCAGTACAGTTTTTCATAATTACATTTCCTGCAGGGTAGTAATGGTAAAGTAAGAAAACAAAAACAATTGGTTGATTATTGAGTTCATGTTACAACTTTGATATTGTTTAAACTTTTGATTTGCTTTAATGAAAATTTAATGTAATATCTCCAGTTGTTCTAAGAAATATTTGGGTAAAGTTCCCTGATGATCTGCATTAGCAACAGTGAAATGCGCATAGGAACAAGCTATACCCCTCAATAATCAATTGCAATTTGTTTTTAACAAAATTATTACTGTTTTACTAAATATGTAAAAATTAATTTTGGGAAAAAGTGCGAATAAAAATTTAAAATACAAAACCTTATGATTTGAGTAAGGAAAAAGCAATAGTTCAATAAAATTAATGGCAAATTGGTCGTTACTGACCTCGTTTTTATTATAATTAGTTTATTTATAATTATTTTGTTATAATAAGCACAGTTTTTTTTTTTAATTTCAAATCAATTTATTTTCGAGCACACTGTGTGCAGCTAAGTTTTAATAGTAAAAACTTTTCGTATCTTTAAAAAGCTCTAATTTTTATTCAGTGGGACAAATGTTTAAACACCTTGACGATTTGTTAATTTAAAGAAAAGCCTCTAATCTGCTTAAATAATGTATGTATCGCATTTAATTTCTTCTAAACTTCTAACATCATTTGCCACTGTTATCAAAACGTTACGAGATAATTTTCTGGAGCTCGTAAAAGTGAATCCCCAATAATAATGATGGCGGTGATGTTGATGATGGTGGTGATTACAATTAATACACATTTAAACATTAAAGAGAAGGCAGTATTAGCAGCCCTTCGAAGCCATATTACACATACTTAGATGGTCCATTGATGGGGTATTTACTATTGTATGATCATATTAACACCAGGGTATTATTAAATTTTTGTTAAAATTTCTTTATATAAAACTGGTGTTTTTTTGTTACTTTCTTACACGTTTCATCCTTTCTGTTTTTGTTTTTTTTCTGTTTGTTCTCTTTAAACTTCAGGTGTGTAATTATTTGTGCTTCTCTTGTGTTGTCAACATATCACAAATGTTTTGTTATTTGTTATTACTAGTGTTGCTGCCGCCGCTGTTGCTGCTGTTGTTGTCGTTGTTGTTGTTGTTACTGTTGCTGCTATTGTTATTGTTATTAAAAGTGCACCCAAAGAGAATTATACAAATGTTGTTAAAGAAAATGATCTGCGGTACGTTTGATGCATCTGAAAATAAAGATCATAAAACGTAACGTAATAGACTCAATAATATGTGTCTCGCCTCGTATAATATTTTGAGGAATCTCATGCAATCTAAATGAACGCAACAGCCTAAATAAAGACATCATCAACGGCCATCGCAGCAGTTTTAATAATTACGAATTTTAATCTTGACGTTTTCAACGCGAGAATGAAAATGAAATCATTTAATATTCAATACAAACATTAACGTTCATCCGACTGCCAACAGGCGAATGAATGAGCCCACAAATCTTTTTACACATTCCGGCGAACGGTAAAAAATTAGTGCTGCCACTTAGATATTTTTAAACAGATTTGAAATTCGAGCTGGGCCATGAGTTTTCCAACTTAAATCCAGGATTCATTGAAATTTTTGTAATCAGCACCACAGGGTTGAGGTTCTGTTTTAGCTTAAATCATTATTATAAATCAGATTATCGTGCGACAGAGATAGAATGTCTACAACTACAGCAGCATACAGTCTCGTGTCATTTCTGATCTCCTTTGTGATCAGTACCGCATAAGCGTTTCATTATGCTGGAACTAGTAAAATAGAGATTTGGGAGAAAGATACAGGGAAAATTATTTGAAGTCTCCGGCTGCCTTGAACTATTACTGAATGAAAATCAATTGTAAACGGGGTATCGTCATCCACGAAAGAGTAGAGAAGGGTTGGAAGTTTGCGAGAGAATAAATAGGTTAGGAGAATTAACAGAGAATACCTGGACATCAACAAAAGGCTCATTTGGGTACAATATTAAAGGCTAATCTCTCCGGTGGTGCTTGCCATGCCAAGAGTATTGTATTTGAAAAGTTTGGTGTTGAAGCCAATCTGCCTATCTTCGCTATCCGTAAGTGCGTGAGAGTGCAACAGATTAAGAATGGCATAAAAATCCCAGCTTTTGTACTTCGTACCGGTACCGGTCGTAAAAATCACACCGTAGGCTATATTCCAGGTGTACGTTTCAAGGCTCTCAAAGTCGCTAATTTTTCATTTTTGGCCTCGTCCAAAGAAGAGAAAGAACGTCCAAGATTTAAGTGTTTATATTTATAATAAAATAAATGTTTTAAATTGTTTTCACATTCTTTAAGCTTAAGTCCGTTTGTTGAACTTGTATAGTGCGATCTCGATATATGTAAATCGAGAGAAGTTATCAAGCATAGCGGAAGAATATTTAAGGTGAACTCTGGAGCAAAATAGGACAATTCGGACACATAAAACCTTCAACTCCAGTTTTTTTATTACTCAACTGAGTTTTATTTTTTAATTTGAAGGTTTTTTTTAAAGCCATTGGAAGAAAACTCTGAAAGTGAAAAAGCGGTGTGTATGTACGTATGCGCGTGAGTGTTGTAAAATCATAAATTTGTGCAAGCGCACCATGTGAAGCTGAAAGAAAATAGTTTTCAAAATCCTTCAAATTACATGCCTTTAGAAAACATAAGATCTGGCATTTCTCAATATTACGATGAAACGTCGTGTCTGTCCGCCGATCGCAGGCAGCAGGAGTACTTTTCAAAAGAATGTTAAGAATTATTGTTATGATTGTGTTGTTGTTTCTGTTATATTTTAATGTCTTTGATTTTTTCAATGTTGTTGCTGTCGCATTGTCGTATTGTTGCAAGCGTATGCCTCTTGTTATACCCTGTACCACAGGAGGAAAGGTTATATCCACATTTTGGTTGTCATTCCGTTTGCAAGCTCTACAGTACATGTATGTATGTATGCATGTATGTACATGTGAATAGTTCTGCATAGTATTCTGAAACCGTATAATTGGGGAAGTCGATTTAATGAGTTCCCTGCAATGATTGAAATGTGATATCCGAGAGCCCTGGACAACTTACTGAATTATATGTTACACCAGTTGGACATAATCCTGAAAAATTAGATGCTGGAAATCAACTAAATTTGGTAATAAAGAGCCAGAAACGACGGCTGTATAATTTTTTACTTATGTCGTGTGATTGTTGTGATTGTTATTTTTTATGTGCGTGAAATTCAAGAAACGGAATAAAAACTTCAAAAAACAATGAACATTTTTCAAAAATAAAAACTGTGCAAAAAATCGCAAAACGCAGAAAATTTTAAAGTTCACTAAAATCTAGTACTCACAAAAAAGCGAATATTCACAAAAAAAATTTATACAAATCGAAAATCTACTAAAGCATTTGATTATCACCTAAAATCGAAAGTTTCAAAACTGAGAACTATTTAAAACAGACTGAGAAAATACACCGAGAATGCTGATGAAGTGATTAGCGGCACAAAAAATCTACATAATTAATAGGCAAACACTTTTTCTTTGGATCCCTTTTACGCTCATATTATACAGCCGATTTTGATATCATTTTGAAGATATTTAATCACAAATGTGCACAATCTATATTTGGCTAAAATCGATTCAGTATTTTGGGAGCTGTGAGCATTTAAAATTGCTACTAATACCATACACTCATTGCTTATGCTTGTATCAGCTTAAAGTTGAAAAATAATCAAAGCATGCATGTCTGTTTGTTCAATTTGCTTTTGCAAAGAAATTCTATATGTACTTTGTAAACAAAAGAGAACTAATAAGTTTTAAGTTGTTTATTTCGAATATTTTTTTGTTTTTATATTTTGTAGTATTTATGTAAACTAGAGTACGCCTACTGGTCGAAATTCGACCGCCAGTCGATATAGTATATGTACCTATTTTAGTTGCATTCATTTAAACAGAAAAAACCATCTAATTACTTATTCCCTTCCCCATGGAAAAAACAATAAACCAAATAAAATTGCATACAAACACCCAAATCTTATTACTCATATATGTACATATGTATGTAAACACTCTCGTCGCTTTGCTTGAACCAATAATTACATAAGTTAATGCATGTGTGTATTTTTAGCGTTTGTAGTGGAGTCAACTTTATGAACCTTTTATTCCTCTAATACTGAACCGATTTAAATAATATATAATCGGGTCACTAAAGCTCGACAATGTTTACCGTTTGCAAACAAAGGAAAAAAATGGATCTAAAAATTTGTCTTTGTCTATTTATATATATTTGCTTAATATTTAATTACAAGAATATGGCTGATGTACAATTATAGTCCTTTAAGGACTAATCTATAGAGACAACAATGGCAACTACTTAATGCTGCTTGTTTGTGGTCCTTCGAACCGTATTCTGATTGCAGACTTTGATCACAGTGCAAACAAACAGATTTATTCAAAAGTTGTTTCTCAACAATATCATCTTGGACTTAGGTGCAGGGCATGAAATATTCGGCGTAGCCCTCTCACTTGTTTTTTGTATAATTCCATTTTTTTGATCTTCGTTAAAATATGTTCTATTTAATCGTTTCTTACGATTCGTTGCGGTTCGTTTTATTTAAAAGTTTTGGTTTGTTTTTGTTATTAATGTTGCCTTAATAAGCCGTAGACTGTCATTATTGTTGTGTTTTGGTTTTTTTTTTGTTGCTGCTTTATATTTTGATGTTATTAGTTGCCTGGGGTTTACGAAAAAAAACTATATATTTTGTCACTCTTTTTATTGAAATTAAATTTCTTTATAAAAAACTTTTTATATGCAGATTTGAGCTGAAACAGGTTTTGCTTCGCGTATGCAGTGAGTTGTGGTTGAACTGTTTTTTTTTTCGTTCAAATTTAAATCCTATTTGTTTTTGGTAAACAGAGTTTGTTGGGTCAGTTGGCTTGGGGTGTTTAAAATTTAAACTATTTGATGTTTTTCTAAAATAAACTGTCAAAACTTGTCGCAGAAATAGTTATTAATGTTCTGTTATTTGTTATTGTATCTTTAAATAATGTTAATAGTGATTTGTGTAAAAAAACGCATTTTCAATTTAACACATTAATACATACATACATTAATTTTTTTTTAAATTCAAGGAGTTTCAGCGGCTAAAGGATGCCCTCTAGAGCTTTTTGGCCGCGTTGAGTTTTGCGAGGATTACAAGACACTATTGAACAACTTTATAATGTTTTCTCTTAGGATAAACTATCTATAAAACTTTGACTGTCCAATGCATCACATATGATGCACAGACGTTATGATTGATACGTTTGCGCATCATATGTGATACACAATTTGTCTTACTTCTTTTAACAAAATTTTATATGAACTGATGAAAAATAAAGTAATCTAATGGTCTGAGCGTGTAGAGAATGTTTTTTTAAATAAGACATGAACATTTGTATAAGAATAAACTGCAAATTTCCAGGATATAAAAAAATCAGACAAAAACGATTGTAGCTCATACCATGAACTGTTCCGCATATTTGTTTGTTTCCAAAACCATCAGTTCGAAAATTTGTTGTTTTGTTGTACAACTGTTGTACAACTGTTGCACAACAAGCCAACGGCAATTGCAAAAAATAGGATACCCCTAATTTTACTCGACACACGTATTTATTTCAGTGTTGCTAACACTATAAGGCAAAATAAATAAAGAATAACGAATAAAAATTACATGAATCATATGTGATGCACAGAGCGTTTGAATAAAAAATTTTTACCAAATTATTACTGTGCACGTACGCTATAAAAAAAATTTTTGTATGGGGACAGTCAAACGGTTAAAAAGTGTTTGAAAATTATGAAGACTAAGAGAAAAATTACGCGCATCATAAGGAATAACTCTGTTCCATTGTATGGATATTCTAACAACAAATGACCTCTGTAAATACATTGTATTATTTCTTGAACATTTGATAGCCGACGTAAGAGAAGATTTTGATAACGTGAAAACATTTTGCAATTATTGCGGGCAACCTTTATAAAATAAAGTTATAAGCCGGAAATTAATGAAATTGTTAAAATACATTCCCAGAAACTCTTTCGTCTCTGTTGAAACATGTGCCCTCCAGCCCATTTATATACAAATCGTATAATCCTATTAAAACATTTCTTCAATATGACAATATTCGTTATAGTTGTGACAGTATAAATTTCCATTTATTTCGCTATTATTAATTGTTTGTATTTTTTACACTTTTTTATAAGATTGTGATGGAATTTGGTATTTTTATGAATGAGAAAATAAAGAAAATCTTTAAAATGATATATGTAAATTGAAAACTCATCGCTTGATTTCATGATCCATGATTTTCAGTAGCAACTTCTGAAAGCCGACTTACCTGAGGTGTTGCAAAAACCCTATTAATCGGCCTTGCTGTCTATAGAAACCTTTCCTATTTTTTATTAACAAGGACTTATGAATTCGTTTCATAATATTTGTGCTCAGACTTTTTCCTTTTTTTTTTTGGAAAAATTATGCTAAGCGGGTTTTTCGACACATTCAAAACTGAACAAAAAGATTCAAAAGGTTTTCGCTCTCCTTCAAGGGGTCGGAACAACCATGATATGATATTCAAATTTCAAAGCCGTTGTTGTCCATTTTGACCCACCACCCCACCCCCTATTTGCGCGGTACATTTTAAATAAACTTTAGCATAAATTATTGATTCCATAACGATTTTTTATTTATTTTTATTTACATTTCGAATCAATCCCGCTCCTCAGTATCGTCGGTCGTAACAAAAATCAAGAAAACCTTAATCGGCTTTTTCAAAGTGAAAAGATTAATTTAAACAACAAACAACCAAGAGGAGCGAAAAAAATATTAACGAAGCCATGTTTTGAGTTTTTAAAAACTCATAAAAAACTATAAAAATTATAAAAATGCATAAATATTTAAATTGGAAATGCATTAAAACACAAAATATTCATATTCAAAACCAATAACAATAAAATCGAATCGAATAAAAAAAGGGAATAATTATGTGAAAGTGGGAGCATTTTCTGTGTGTGTGTGTGTGTGTGTATGTGCAGCTTGAGCTGCCGCACAGTCACACTAGCAGTTGCATCCACACATTAGATATTCTTTTAATCTTTGACTAATGTTTTAATACATAATTGAGTCATATTGTGTGCTGCGTTTGGAGTCTCAGGTAGCACCACAAATATTTATATGTAACCAATTAAAAAGATTTCCATAAATGAATGTTATCATCAATGTTGTTCAGCTTTTCTTTTGGTGTCATTATTTTTGTTGTTATTCAAATATCTATTTCTTTATTTTACTTTGTGTTGTTGTATAAATAAATTAAGATCTTTTCGGTTAATTTTCGTTTAAGGTGATATTGACATTGTGACAGAGTGATGTGTTTGTTACATTTACGGATTCGTTTGTTCGTTTGGACAAAAAGAATTAGAAACATGCGATACATGCCATACTCGTATTAGTGTAAATAATTAATACCAGTTGGTCTTCACTAAAGCAGGCGCGGATCGTGCTTAGACTTCGGCGTGGGAAGCGAAAATTTTAAGTGAAACACAAAAAAAAATGTTTAAATTTACTTTTAGCAGCACAAGAGAAATGGAAAATTTTTTATTTGTGGGGATATATTCATTCCCCCTGGCTCCGTGCCTGAGTTAGTATAGCTGAGTTATTCATATTTAAATATTGAGACTTTAAAACACATTTTTGTCACTAACATTTTGCTGTTAACACCCGAATAATAAATGCGGCTTAGAAAAATTATGATCGTCTGGATTAGTTTGGTCAGTTGTTTGGACTGTTGGTCTACAGGTAAATAGAAGCTACCAAATTTTGTTGTAGATCTTTTTTTTCGAATTTTATCAAAAGAGCGATACCGCTTGTTTAGAAAAATTAGAAAGCAAAAAAAAACAAACAGAACTATTTAATGGTTTCAATGATAAAAGTGATAACTCGTTTATTTTTTTTTTTCAAACTAAATACGAAATACAGAAAACATATTATAATTTTTTGATAATGTGTCAATGTTTCTAAGTAGGTTTAAGCCATTATATTACAAAAAAAAAAAAAAACAAAACAAAATAATAAAATTAAATAGCATTGGATTTTATCACTTAATTTGCCGGCATTTAGTTTTAATGCTGTCAGAATATTAAGAAAAAATAATTTTTTGTTTCATTGTATCGTAACAATACAAATTGTAGGACCATAATTAAGAAGGAAAAATAATATATGAGCATTAAGAAGATTTAAACGAGTATTGGAATTTGTTTAATTAATAGCGACAATTTTGACAAACTGGGCTCAAACTGTAATATACACTATGAGCACATATACGAGATTTATCTCGTTCCAAAACGGAACCGGTTGCCACAAAATGTTGGATATGAAAATTGATTTATGCGTTGGAATGCAAAAAAAAAAGAAAAAACTAGTTCTAAAGTTAACTTTTCTTTTCTTACTTTCAATAAGAGTTGTGTTTAAAAAATCAAGTACGAATAAAGCGAACCACACACTTGCAATATAATTGTGCAATTTTTCATATTGCAATATGATGTCGTCAATATGTACATATGTCATAATCAGTGTTGCCTGTTCAGCTAGATTTCGCGTTTTTGTTGTCCTTTAACCTTCGAAATTTACATTTTAGCTTCGTGACATTTTTTTTTTGTTTTAAATCGAAAAGCCTGCATTTTTTTCAGACTTGTATTTTCTGCTGAACCTATAAAACCATTTAGAAACACATTAAATTTAATTAATCCAATATACAAACGTAAGTACACTGACAAAATTACATTGATTGAAATACAACGAAAATCTTGAATAGAGAATTTTAATATTAAAATAACCCAAAGAATTCTTATACCAATAACGAAAATCTTATTTCCTCCAACTACTCTCGCCTCCATGCACAAAGTCCTGTTATGTGTACTAGTGTATCCAACGGTCGACTAAATCGACCACTTTCTAGAAAATAAAATTAAACATTTGTTTATTTTTCAAGTTACATGTGCAATAAGTGTGCATGTGTTAGTAGCAACTTTAAACGCTTATAGCTCCCTAAATATCGAACCAATTTAGGGATCTAGGAAAACGTGTTTGCCTATTAATAATATAGATAAGTTTGCTTTTTGTTCTCGCGATTGTGGACGTTATTGTGACTGAGTTGCTTAAGGCGCTGGTTTACAGAAAAGCTATGAATTCTGTCAGCTCAGGTTCAATACTTGAGACCGACATCAATAAAGAAATTAAATTAAAACAGCAACAAGTAAATAATAAGTAAATTGATTATATGAAATAAAAATGTTGAATTAAGTCTGTTCCAGAAATAAATAAATATAAATAAGCCCTGGTCGTTATTAATTTACTTCAAGATATGTAGGCTTGATATACAAGTACATACATTATTTTTTTTAATTAGAGATGTAGCACCTAAGCAATTAATGCGTACCAAACAGTAGGTGTGTTTACCTTCTTTGGGAAAGGAATAGTGAGAGAGGGAGAACAGATGGTGAAATGAGGAAGCTAAATTATTATAGGCACGTTGAATTTTTTTAAGAGAAATGCAGGGTGTTCTGTCTCGTCTGAAACTGGACTCAAGCCTTCTTTCTTAACTCTAAACTTGGTTTAAGAATAAACGTGCTTTTCGTACTTTTGACACCGATTTGGCTGGATTTGACTACAAATGCCATGATTTTTTTTTAAGTTACTAAAATCTAACGCAATCATTCCTTTTCCACGCATAAACTTTTGCTGTTACACCAGACCATTAATAAAATGGTTTGTAGTGAATGGCAGCAAAAGAAATTTCTACTTGAAATCCATGCTATTATTTTGGAACAACACAGATTGTTTATATATTGGTCTTATCAAAAATCTTCTGTTGGATGATGAAATCTATAAAGAAAATCTTTTGTTAGTTTTTTATTTAGTTTAAAAACAATTTGCCGCCAGACCAAAGTAATTTATGAGGAAAATAGAATGCGGCATGTGTGCATGACGTACATAAACATGAGTACATGACTTTATGTGATTCAGTAGCTGGCGTTAATGTGGCTTAATGAAGTGCCTCTGTGTGAGTGTGTGTGTGTCTAAATACAACAGCAAAAAGGACTCTAAATTTAGTTCTTATCTTAAAGTGTTCGTTCACTCACTACTTGTACAAAGTATCATAAATAATGTATCTGATGCTGTAGGTAGATTTAATGATGACAGTTATTTGGTTACAAGTTGCAGTGATAAAAAAAATTATAATGTTTCAATTTAGAGAGTTAAGGACAAAAGAACATCAACTCATTCTGTGTGGTCCTGTGGTATTTTATGAATTTGTAACAGTGTAAGTATGTAATAGAGAGTTATGTATTTGCTATTTAGAAAATACTTTATTTTTATGATTGTGGGAGTCTATTAAAATCATATTTAGTGGTCTAATTTACGAGTTGTATTTGTATTATTTCTGTACTTTTTTCTGCGTGACAGGATGAACTTTTTTTTTAAATATCTCAAAACCTATAATATAATTTGAAAGTTATTATAAACTTACAAACAACTTGTAAATATTATTTCAAAAGGGGAAGTCATTTAAAAGGCACACACTATAATTATTTTGTTGCTAACAACCACTTTAGATGGGCATAACTGCAGCAAAAGGGTGAAACCTGCGGGTATACTAAATACTATGCTTGATCTGTGTCTAAATTCATACATAAATAAATTAATAAATGAGGGGGAAACCTTTATCACTTGTACGAGTATGTTAGTTATGACAAAATACAAGCTTGAAGGGGTTTCATCAGGAGTCGAACAAAGTAACCCCCTCCCTGATATCATGGGTCATTTGTTCAATGTTTATTGGGTATTTGCACACTTTCTGTTTTGTGGAGACGTTAGAGCTCCAATGCAGCCGGTCTAGTAGTGATCCATGACATACAGGATTATTCAAGCACAAGGATCTTTTGGAAAACTAAATATAACGAGCTAAAATTTAGTATCTTTTGGCATATTATAGGTTTATTAGAAATAACTAGTAGTATACGATTTCACTCATATGACTTCAGCGGAAGGCTTTACAGTAGCTTATCCTGTCAGTTTAATCTTCAAATATTATCCTTAAAGATGTGGATAGTTTCTGGATTATTCGAATAGTATCGGTCTGTAACAGTACCCCGCAAGAAAAATTCTAACGGAGTCATATCGCTGCATCGCCAAGACGACTCATAACACGATTATCCAAATTAGAGCGTAAAAGATCTATTGTGTGATGATCTGTATCCATCCTGAAACTGATGATTGTCCAAATTCATATCTTCCATTTCTGGTCATGAAAAGTCCGTAATCATGGCTCTATGGCGGTCGCAGTTTACTAAAATGGCGTTTCCAGCAGGTTTTTCTAACCAAAAAAAAAATGGGCCAATGACGCCACCACTTCCAAATCAACGGTAAACACAGCACGACGACGAAAACCATGAGTGTTTTCCATCAGCAAACTAGTCTCACGAACTTTTTGCACAACACTCTGTACAACACTCGCGGTGGTTGCTTCATATCTGCCAAAAACTTCTTTGACCCAATTTTCACATGCAAAGCTTACTTTGAAAAAGCCTTTTCAATTTTCCTTTAAAACTTTTTTCACTTCTACACACGAAAAAGTTTACGTTGACAAGTTTTGTGTTTTTTTGTTGGATGAACATGCAAACCCAACACACAAACATGCATCCAAATACAAGTATGTGTAAACGACGAACGTAGAATAAAGATATTTTGCGAGTACAACAAAGTCTGTACTCACCCCCATTCTTCTTTCCCTTCACACCTTCAAGCTCAAGACTTTGCAAAGTAAACATTTTAACAAAGGCACATTTTTGGGAATACATCACTCGCTCTGGAAATACGTTTGCAATATTGTAACACGACCAATTTTCGTCCGCGGAGATATGAAACTGACTGATTGTCACTATTTCGGAAAGAAAAAATCGATCGGTGTGAAAATAACATGAAAGATACTTGTATTTGGACCACCTTGTAATTACATATGTATGAATACAATAATTACGCAATCATGAGCAACAAGTGAACAAGTATTTAAATCCTTCCAGTAGTTTTGAGTTTTTGTGCGATGCTCTCGAACTTGAATTCCCCACAAGTCTTAAATGTCAACTTTTCACGATCATGGAAATGTATCGCTGCATTTTGATTTTCTTTTTATCTAATTTTGCTTACATCTCATTTATTAATTTCTGATAGCACAGTGTACTTAATTTTATTTCACTTCTAATTCAAAATAAGCAACGCGGCGGGATTTATCAAAAGATCTGAGCAAAAGCACCTTTTATTAGAAAGAAACTCCATCATTCATCTGATATCATCATCTAACCCATTATTCAAGGATAAAAAAGTACCATTAGCAAATCCTTTCTTTATATATTTTCTTACTGCAACACACTCATCTGATTTGTTATCAAATTACTTTTTACACATGCTGCTGCTTGGGTTACACCATTTCAATAATCCTTTTACTGTTTTCTCTTCTTTCTTGTCTTCGAAGTATTGAAAGAAATTTTTCAATTAAATGAAAGAACTTTTGCACAACAACAAATAACAAAAAATATCTAAGAAAGAAATAATATTGTGTAATAAAATGATATCTTATTACTTAATCGCAATCAATTTGTCAAGATCCATTCATTCATCCATACGAGTGCTCCAAGTGCTGCTGAAAAGATCTCTTATCAAAGAAAGAAATTTTACAACAACAACAACTAGATCTTTTCTTTTCGAAATTAAAAGAATTTTTGCAAAATATAAAGCACTCGCACGAACATACTAAGAATTACATATGCATGTGTGTACATATTTATGTATGTATGCACGTATACATACGAGTACATACAATTGAAAAGTACCTTGCAGTTACAGCGTGTGGGTAAAACATGAGTATCTTACTAATTTCATAATTTCTATTAGTTTTTGCCGCCCATAATCAAAAAAGAATGCATTGTGTTCATTGGCAAAATGAACAAAAAAAGAAGTATTTACAAAACATTTAATGGAAACACATTTATGTCGATTCCTTAACACAGATGCCTGTATTTGAACTGTTAAGATGTTTTCGATTTAATCAATAATTTCGGCACCTTTTGGTAAACATGAGACAGTCTTTTATTTATTATACAATAATGTTTTGTATTGGATTGCGGATTGAAACCCCGTCCAATGAATGTTGAATAATGATTAAAGGGATTTCTTTGAGATCATTTTACTAACATATGATTAAGGATAATAATGACACTGTGAGAAATTGTTGGATCTATGAAGAGATATTCTGCATGCATGCATAACTATGTACAAATATGTATAATTATAGTTTTTCGGAAAGTACTGGCCTGTTGCACGATGCCGAACATTAACGCTCGCTGGAATACTAAACGAAGAAACTCAGATTTTTAATATTTTTATAACTTTTTTTTTTAATTTAATGTAAAATATTACATGGCGTTCGATATAATATAAAAAAGCGTTATGGGATATTGAGTTTTCAAGAGTTGTTAAGTCTCCCTTTAAGATGTCTCATCTTTCGAAGTCGAAAATGTTTTCTGGAGTAAATATTTCTGAAATAACTTGCCAAACTACTTAGAATAAAAAATAACAACGACTGATGACTTATTGTTTCCAAAATTAATTACGTCTTGCGAATATACGGTTCTGCAGCAAAATCCAGTTTGAGAAAAATTAATTCAATTAAAAATGCATCTATTAGATCTGCCTTAGGAATGATGAGATCTACACCCATAAACAATATGTTATTCGAATCCAATACCAAACCATTGAGTAAACAAATAGAAATCTGAACCATAAAATTATTTAGTTTGTTACTTTATAACTCCAATGCACCACCAAAACAGATCGCAAGAAAACTCAAACATTCTAAAAAGATACCAAAAGTACCTTCGACTATTTTTAAGGCAATAAATACATAAATGTAAAAACAAATATAAAACCTATACATCAGCCTTCTTGGAAATTAAACTCCATAGACACTTCCTTACACAAACAGCTAAAACCCGAAACTGGTAGATCTCAATTTAAAGCTTTCTTTTCGGATCAAAAATTAATAATACGGTAACATATAGTGTTACAACAGAAAATAGTATTATTCTGTATGTCCAAGGCCAAAGTGGTAAATTCGTGAAATGTTCGGACTCTCTCTCTCTCTTCAATCGAATCGATACGAAATACTACCAACAATGGATACTATGACTCCGAAATAAAAAATTTGTTAATAAAAAATTACTCGAACGTATGGAAACGGATATGCTGATTGTGCGGCAAGAAATGCCTCGAAATATCCCCTTATTACGACGCTGAACCTAAATCGAAAAGACTTAATGATTCTTATTGATAAGAACTACCAAACTAATATTCACAACTTCACATTTAATATAACTTCCGACTGTTACAAAAATATTAATTGCAACAGAAAAACAATACATACTTGACTTCATGAACCACATGACAAACATTAGCAGGATAGATTGCATTAAATACGAACGATTACGGCTGGGACATTCCAGAGTTACTCATAACACTCTATTCAATATCAACACTCCGCCATTGTAT
This sequence comes from Gymnocheta viridis, assembly GCA_956483585.1. Classification (NCBI taxonomy): domain Eukaryota; kingdom Metazoa; phylum Arthropoda; class Insecta; order Diptera; family Tachinidae; genus Gymnocheta; species Gymnocheta viridis. The sequence goes on from OY101440.1 coordinate 2,795,124, forward strand.
AATTGCAACATCTCTTACCCCACAACACCATAACACTTCCTCTGTGACTATTATGCAGAAACTCTCAATGCCCCGTAGAACTGTTTTACAAAACCAAAACCCTCTAAACCTCCTATCTCATCCCACCACCAATAATATCACACTTATTATAAAATTCCTTAAAATTTCTAATCTAAAATCTTACTCATAGGCATAAATAAATATGTTTATACACCCAATCCTGTTTTTACACTGTACATACGTTCCAGAGACCTCCGTGTAAAAAAAATCGTGCAAAAAAGTTATATATGATTATTTCAACCTTGAAGGTGGTCTAAAAGATTAATATTTCTATGAAACACAAAAAATTTTACTTCTTTTTCTTCATACAGTGTTGCTTTTATTTAATTTTATGATTTTTGAAACATAAAAACAAACAAATAATTCACAAGTTATTTTAAAATATTTCTTTGAAGGAACTGAATAACTCTGTAGAAATAATATTTTGAAAAAAAACAATAAAAAAGCAAAAAAAAAATTATTTATCTATAAGGAAAATCAAAATGTTTTATTCGGTGTTAGTGTCTGATAGTAAGGACCGTCTTTTGCGTCGCGCTGGATCAATTATAGTTTCGTACGAAGATATGCTAAGTACGTCTGCGAAATAAGCTATGGAACGTATCTATCCTACTTTGGAGATCTCTTTGTGCAGCTCCTTGTATCAAGCCATACATTCATTTATACTATTTGTTAATTAATTATTATTTTGATTGTTAAACGATTTTTCATCCTGAGGAAGCTATCAAAGAAGTAGCGAAATATCGATAATAAATTTAGAAGTTTTTTTTTATATAAAAGTGACCTCAAGCTCGTTAATCAATTAGAAAATCGAAATCGAAAAATTTGTTATTAATAACAAAAAGAATTATGTTACCACATAATAAGTTTTTAAAAGTATTTATGTGTGTCCAATCAAGTTATGAAAGTTATAAAAAATGGCAGCTCTTGTTTGCATATGTGCGTACTACCTGCACTGAAAATTCCCCAAAAATATTTTTACCCGTGTAAAAAAGTCGTGTAAAAACAGGAAAAGATTATTTTTCTTAACCGTGTTATTTCAAAATCGTGTATGAAAAGATATTGTAAAAACAGAATTGGATGTATGTATAATTATTTGCATTATTTATAAGTACATATGTTCTTAATAGTAAATATAATTTGAGCTAAATGCCGGTGAAGGCTCAAAAATAATTTTCTCTTATAATTTATAATTATAAGTTAAATGTAAATAAATAAAATAATTTTTTTCTCGAAGTGTAATAATCAAAGGAGAAACTAAACGAGAAGCTAACTAAAAGGGTTAATAAGCTTACAATATAGAAACTAATTAGCAAGACGCCTACTTTTTCCATGAAAAACATACATGTGTAAAAAGATACGATTATAATCGGGAAAGGCGTGTGTACATACATACATACATGGCTTCAAATAGCACATCATTGGCAAATTACAAATTTATGTACTCTAACACACACACACATACACATGTATCATTCACAATTAAGCTGCCTCCTGAAAAACGTATCCTCACATATGAACTTACCAACATACATATATACGCAATACTTCTCACAAGGATATATTTTATTTTTGCTTTGTTTGTCAAATTACAGAACAATCCGACAGACATCCTTCCTGTCTTTATGAAATAAAAATAAACTATTCAAATATTTTGACTCGATTTCGTGTGTTGTTTTTATTTGATTGCATTTTACTGCATACATATGTATGTATTTATTTATTTATTTATTTGTTAATTAATAGAGTTAATAATTTATTTAAGAAACGTACGTAATTACAAGCAAAACATTTAGAAAATATTTTACAACAAAAGCTAAGGCCAAAAGGATGACCTCTTATCCTGTATCATTAAACAAACCCCCACCAGCAAATGCTTTAATAATGGTGGTGATTGCCATTGGTCGCATGTGTCTCTCACTCTGTTTTCCTTCATACATACATACATCATCTATACATACTCGTACATACATAAATTATTTCTTTTCCCAATTTTAATGGAGAAATAATTTAAAAAAATACAATAAGTTCTCTTACCCGTATCTGCAGAAGTTTTCTTTTTAAAACCATGAAAAAAAAACAACTTTCCATTGTTAAACAGGAAAAAGGATACACATGTGTTGTATTTGTTTGGGTACTTGTATTGTTAGTATTTATTAAAATTACACAATAAAACACGTTGACCGAGGGAAACATTTACAAAACATCAAGTGAATACAATACACTTAATTATGGTTTAAACTTTTATTAAAAAACTGAATTTATAGAAAAAAATTAAATTCAAAATAATTGACGACACCGATGACACTGTGCGAAAGTTTCCATATGTGCTCAATTTTCTTGGAACAAAGTGCACATGTAACTACAGTAGTTTCCCGGCTTAACGAAGAAGCTGTTTTTATTCAATTGGGTATAATGTTTTTTCTGCACTTTTTCTTTTCGCGGGAATACGGGTAATAAAAAATCCTCATAGTCCCGAGAATTGAAGAAAGTTATAAAATATTTATATAATGTTTTATATTAATTGAGCTTTACTTCAGAAGTATTTCACAAACAAAACATTTTCTAACGAAAACAAAAAACTTAGTTAAAAAATACTTAAAGACTTATGGTCTTATTCACAAACGGTTAATAAAGTTATTGTAGGTTTATTGTTGGATTTTTATATGAGAAAACCGGTTTTAATGTTTATTAAGCGTTTGTGAATAAAACCATTAAAATAATTCAAACGATACTAATTCAAAGAAAATTAAAAATTTTTAGTGCCGAAATCATTAAATTTTTATGTATGTACATAAATAGAACTTTAGGCTCGGCAGTTCCCGGAAAAGCAGCAACATCTCGGGACGGGAGATCCTGAACAAAATCTTAATAGACTACATTGTTAAACCGAACAAATAAATATTTAGAAAACGTTGTTAGTGAAGGACAAAATAAAAGTTTGTGTTGATTGAAAGAGTATCCCTTTATTTCTTAGTTTAAAACCCCGCGTAAAGTGGGGACGTATTATCGAACTTGAGTGACAGTCAAAAATTCATCAGTTTTGAATGATAGTGCTGACTGTTCAGACTATCGATCATGTTCGACACTCAAACCGTCATTCATGAAAAATATTAGACACATAAACATGGAAAATACGAAAATTGAATGCGCATTATTGCTAACAAAAATTTTTTATAATGAGATATTTTAATGTTATCTTATTATCTAACAACTTTTTGTATTATTTTGTCTTCACATCTCACACAAGCTTGCATTTCATAAAAGAAATAGTATATAAATTGCTTAAAGAAATTATTTTCCGCTTCCTAGTTTTGTAGTTTATGGTACAAAAATATCACTTGACTGACACTTTTTGGTACACACTATCAGTCAAAAACCAATATGACCGCTGACTCTCACTCAACCGCAAAAATTTCTGTGGTTGAATGTTGACTGACGAAATTTGTGTTCACACTGTTGAACAAGCCGAAATTTGAGCAAAACTGTCACTCATTTTCGATGGTGTGTACCCCACTTAATTCTCGGCTCCATTGAAAAATGGTCCTAAACCAAAAATGAGAAATACATCAAAACGTTCTATTGAAACAACAATACGAATTTTATGTCCATTTTTCCTGTTTTTTTCATCTATTGTATTTCAAACACCGACTTGGTTGAGTAAAGATATCTGCCACTTTAAATAAGTTTTAAGGATTTTTTTTTGTTTCTATTGCGCTTTTCTTAATTTTTATATAGAAAAAATCTCAGCAGGATAAAAATTAAAAATAAAATAAATAAATAAATAAAAATAAAATAATAAAATGTTGGTGCTTATTTTTCATAAGTATATTATTTTGGGGCTATTATTGAGTTTGGGGCCATTTTTCATGGATTCAAAATTGTCATATGACCGTAACTAAAGCATTTTTACAGTGCAAGAAAAAAAAATTAAAAAGCAATATGAAGATTTTTTAGAAAATGAAGTCACAATAATTGAGAGTTTATATAGAAAACGAAAACAAATGTATAAATTTTGTTTTTAATATTAATTCTCACTCACAATTTTGTTTTCATTTTCAAAAAACAGGCGGTCAGCACGGGTCGTATATCGTTGAAAAAATTAATAAAAGGAGGAAACACTTGTTCCCGATTTATTAGAAGTAATAGGTTTTAAGAAAAAGCAAGTGTTGTAAAAAATAATTTACCAAAGATTTTTTCCAAGCAGACTTTTTGGAGACGTTCTATGTGTATGTGCTACGAGCAAATATGCCATTAAAAAACATTTTTCACTCCAAAGAAACTGGCAACAAGCAATCTAATTTTTGAGCACAATTTTTTTTTGCTTTGCGAGAGGACATGTAATAAGAAATGAATACTTTATGTATTTGAAAAGAAAAATACTTACATACTTATGTAAAGAAGTACTTTTCGGTTTAGGGAACAAACTCGGCATTTCGCTGAGGTTCGTCAAATCGGAAAACTACTGTACATACAACAATCAGTTACCAGTTTATTCTCCTTCTCTCACCTTTAATATTTTTATTAGTTTATTAAATGGCATGACAATAACGTGTTTCTTTTTTAAGCGCTGGTTGTTGGAAGGATAATTTAATTGAGCACAAGTGGTAAGAAGTCCAGTGAAGATGGTTCAATGCTGGTGCAAGTACTTATTTCATATATTCACACTGATACAACACGTTACGGTCTTACCTACATACACACACACAATCGTGTACGAGAATGCCTTTATCCAAGAAGCAGACGTTCCAAATAAGGTTTTGATATGCATTTGTTAACGTTTGATATCCAACTTTATTTCAAATCTGTGTTTGCCGGGTATTTAAATGGATGTATGCATGTGTGTGTGTGTACTTGCGTACATACAAAACAATGTACGAGGGGAAGTCAAGAAGTATTATTTTTAGTTTAAACTCTATTTGCAATTTAATTTAGAGAAACGTACTTACGTCGTACATACGAATGTCTATTCTAAGTTTAAATCAAAATGAGGCTTTTTTTAGAGTTTAGAGTCGAAAAGGGTCAGAAGGAGCTCAGCGGGGTAGCAAAACCAAAATTGATACAATGCTTCGTATAAATACCGTAACAGCAAAACACGTTTAAATCACAAATTCTGCTGATAAAATTGTTGATTTATAAAAATTCTATCTCGTGATCCGTAATAGATAGACACTTGAAATTTTCACAACATACCTACATACATATGTACATACATACAACAGTTAATGTTAAAGAGTGTCTTAAAATAAGTACGGAACCTCTTGCATGAGACTCTCACTTCGCTGATTTACGGCTATTCACATGTTACATAGCCCACTCAATGGGAGGTGGCTGAAAAATTACGTTGCCAAGTGGGAGGTGCTTCGAGTAATATGTGGATCACTTATTCTCTTTGTTTAACATCCGATTCGTGCACTTGTGTTTGCTGGCATTGTCGGTGTCACATAAACTTACAAAATCTTCAGTAATAATGCCATAATTATATGTATAGTACATTACGGTGGGCCGGCTTGTAAGGGCAACAATTTTTCGATTTTTTTATAGCTTTTGGCATAAGGAAATAAAAGATCCACTGCGACATATTATATTCAATTTTTTTGTTTTTCTTAACTTTTATTTTTAAGGTTTTTTTAGTATGTAGATAATAAAAAAATTGTCTGATTTAATTTTGTTTGAATATTACCTTTCCAAGGTGACATACAATACATACAAATATACATTGCCACATGCAATACAATATAACAAATGAGCAAGTGAGAATAGAAATACCACTAGCCAGGCTTGCCATTTTAGCACTTTTAGTGCTAGATTTAGCATTATTTTTTCTGATTTAGCACTGAGTTTGAAAAAAATGCTAAATGCCAGTTTAGCATATTTTTATAATTATTTAGAATTTATTGCACTTTTTTAGATCGCAGAATTACTTTAAAAAATCACATCACATACATAATAACATCAAGTTAAGTATAAATTCTCTCACTGTATAAAAACGTGCAAATATGCTACATTTTCTACAACTTTGTGGTAGGTTTTTTACATTTTTGCAATGTACAAAAACAAAACAAAGAATTGTTATTTCCGGTTATACGAATAAGAGGGGGTGTGAAATCAGGCAACGTATGCTGCCATACTTTACACCAGGGACTCAAAATAACTGCTGTTATTTTTTAAATATTCAATTGATCAAAGAAGAAATAGCTGGAAAAATGTTGGTCCTGAATAACAATTAGAAAAAGGTAAAAATCTTTTAGTCCTCTCATAATTGCTATGAAAAATCTCTATTCATGTTTGTCTTTTCTTACCAATTTTTTATTTTCTTTGGTCTTTACATAGCCATTATTTAATTAGGGCTTTTTAGAGCTTGCACACAGTAAGTATGTGTTGATATAGATGACAAATAAAAATAAAGGTCGCGAGAAGACCCAGAAAAATAAAAATCTTTTGTTGTGAAAAAATAAAGGTCTTCTATAAGAGTTAAATTAAAATCTTTTATAATAGTTATCAGAAAACCAAAAAAATATTCCTCTTTTTTAACTGTTATTACGAAATTTTTATTTTAAAAAGCCTTGAATAATAAACTCTTTGAAGATTTTTTTAAATAAATATTAAACATAAAAGTTATTTCCTTGTTTTAGATATAACAGGGGGATTTTGTAAAGAATCGGTTCATCAGAAATATACAAAAATAAGGAAGATGCAAATAATATGGCTGATATTTTTAATACTTGAATTAAAATATTTATGACTACAACAATTTGATCTCATATGTATACCATTAAAATTTTTTATATTAAATAAAATAAATTTTGTATGCAAATATATTTACATAACTAAAATATTAAATCAAATTAAAAAATTTAATATCAGTGCCTTATATAAATGATAAAAATTATTTAAAAATGTATAAATGTATTATGTACATATATATATACATATATATATAATTGAATAAATGGGCTTGAAGGACATCTTTGAGTGGCGGATGCACCTCCTAAAACATAACTTATCACTATGAAATTTTTTTATATATATTTTACATAAAACTGAACCGATTTGGGGTTAGAGAATATAAGAAATAAAAAAAGTAACGGTCATTCTAATGTATGTATATGAACATACTTTGTCCCATTTCTGAATAAAACCATACACAGAAGTCGGCAACTCTAGAATGCAGAATTCAACTTTGGCTGCAAGTTATTTAGTTGATATTTAAAATTTTTGCTGTAGACACAAATTTTTTGAAGTGCGAAAGGCACTAATTTTTTAATTTTGATAAAAGTGTAATATATTAAAATCGAAGTGTGTTGTGTGAATGTTAAAAAATAAGTTTTGTTTCAAAAACCATTCATTTATTTACGTATTAGTTTAACTAGAAAATAAAGTGTATAATATTGCCAGGACATGATCAAACAAAACATATCAATTGGCTTGTGTTGTTGTGTGTGCTTTTATAAATGCGTACATATGTACATATGTATGTACATAAATATGTGGATACATATTGTAAAAAAATTAAATAATAGTGCGGCCGGGCCCCCTACGCAAGGTATAGGAAAAAAATACATAGTGCATAATAAAATAAGTAACAAATACTCAACCCATAACCACCTCCCACCCGTCTTGTGATGCATAATAAGTATGTGAACACCCCCTTAGTATGGAATGCAAGCTTGGACTATATGTATGTATGTATATACAAAGTAGGTACATACATATTTACATAAAAGCTGTTCACAAATTACGTAACACACCGTTAGCTAAAAACTGTTACGTAGTTGAGAACTTATTCTGAAAGTTTTTCAAAATACAAATCTTGCATTTATTAACAATCTTATAGCAAAAACCACAGAATATTCCAAGTCTATGGCAGACAACTTTTCATGGCTTTTGAATTCTGTTGTGGATGTACTACATTGGGGTGAGTCTCTTATGGCATAAAGAAACAAAATTTTTGCAGACAGTGCCGAAATGATGCCAAATTATGATTCTAAGAGGTTATAAAGTTTGGTTAAATTCGAAATTAATCTTCTGCCTCCGGTTCCAAATAGAAATTCTTCAAAAATGAAGTTAAAAATAACTAACAGCATTACATACTTACATGCAAAGTTACACTAATAAACATTATTAATAAATAAAAATCTAAAATAAATAGTAATTGTATTTATTAAAGATAAATTTGCAACAAAAACTATTTAAGTGGAAGGTTTAGTTTGTAGCAAAATTCTTTATGCTGTCGAATTTCTGCATAGTTTTTCTCTACTCCATCTGTGCTTTGACAAATCCTTCCAATATTGTTTCCCTACATAGAATAGCAGAAGCCTTAGTCGCAGCTTTGACTGATCTTTCTACTGCTTGTTTGTGTGGGACTTGCCGTAGTTAATCCAATTCTCCTTGATCTCTTTGTTCAACAAAGAATCGGAGGTTCAGTAATGTTGTCTGCCCAATAAAAAAGTCAATGAATCAAAGTTTACTCTTGGTAACTGATATCCATATACACAATTTGTTCAATGATGCTAACCTAAGTACATAGCTTTCAAAATTCTAAGTAAAGCTAATCTCTTAATGTGTTGAGATGTGTATCCGACGGCATTGAAAGCAACAAGTTTTCCGGGTATGCGAAGTATGTAGCTATATTTTTTAATTACTTGGTCGATAACGGCATTAAAATTGCTGGTAAATAGCTGGATGTTGCGATCCATATTTAAACCCGGCATGAGTTTTAATAAGAACATCATACCGGAACGTAAACCTTGACAACATACGTTACAAGAGTAATTAGGTTTAGAGAAACAGTCTTTACTGAAATATACAAACGGACGATTTTCTTAACACGGTCATGAAATATCACGCCTGATGGTTTGTTTGCTAAATCCCTAGAAAAATTGTTGAAAATGTTTGAACTAATTTGTACAAGTATTTGTGGGCCTTATGATGGTTGTCGAATTTTTAAATTTTTTTGTTTGGCGAAAGCACATTTAAGAAAATCTCGTCACCTGCAAGACGAAGTATCAAACAACATTTTGCTCCTAAGACGAAGCTCTTCAAAGGTATTTCTGGGTAAGATTTCTAACGATTTTTTTGTACTTTCAATAATGGTCTTGTAACATTGCCTGAATTCCTTTTGGTTTCCTTGTAATAGACGAATTATTTCATATCAGTTTCCATTTGATATTTTATGTCAACATTTCATCATAACTTAATAGGTTGACAATACGATGGCTTAAAATCACATAAATCAACGAATAAGGGGTACTTTCAGTTCTGCCCCTAGTTTGAGTACGTTCCATGCTTCTGAATGCGTAAAGCAAATTACTGTTATTTAGCTTCAGCGATGAATTATGATTTTTTTGTTAGACAAATTGGTTTCAAGGACAATTCATACCAGAACAGCTCAACAGTTCGGGTGGCATTGTTTTATCATTTTTCTTTGTCAAAATATATCTTTGGTACTTTTTTGGGTTTTAAACTAGTTTTGAATATTTTGAACATCCAATAATGAAATTTGCCAAATCGAATCCTCTTGTAACTACTCGGGGAAACAATTATAACACTATTTTCAACTAAACGAATTCATATCATAATACGCGAGCTGATCATATTCACCCTTATTCCAGTTCTCAACATCGACATCACGTCAATACAATACCAAAAAATTGGGGCTTGTCTACCCGTTATCGAAAACAAGTGAATACTATTGATAGGCTCATGTTATTTTCTAGACCTTAGAGAACAGAAATAGACTATCAGTAGAACAAAATTGTTCTTGAGAGCGAGTAAAAAAGCCCCAATTTTTTGTATTGTATTGACGTGATGTCGGTGTTGACAACTGGAATAAGGGTGATTGTTTTGACTTTAGTTGTGTTATTCTTCTGCGAGTATACTCAATGATTTATAACGAGGACAGGAGGAACTAAAAATTGCGGTGGCCTTACATAAAAGTACGCATTAAATCTGATATAAATATCTGGAAAAATCCAACTTTTTCAAAACTTCCAATTCCATCCGGAGGCAACAGAATTTAGAACAATGTAATAATACTCACATATAGATTAACCGCACCATTTAGCAACTATTTATTATCGCTGATTCTTCAAAAAAAGACAAAAATAATTCTGACCCACGCTAATACATAGCAGAAACCTTTTCTAGTCATTTTGCTATAAGATAAACTGGACTGACTATAGGTTGACAGGTCGCCGGTGAAAAAAAAACTAGGAAAGAGTACCAGCCCACTTGGGTCCAAATTAATTATGATCCCTTTGTGTTTGGACTGACTATACATATTTCTCTTTATTGCGGAAATTACAAAAAGTCAATAGTGTTTTATTGTGTAGTGTAATGAAAAAAGTTGGCGGGCCATCTTCAAAAACAACAGGTAAGATGTTTTATGTAAATAATTTTTTTATCATACAAAAATTACTTTTTAGTTGATTCCAAGGCGAATTTATTTTACGGATGGTGTAGAAAGCACAGCTGAGTATTCCGCAATGCTAACTGTATATTTCATAATTTTTTTTATTTGTGTATTCTGGTGCTCTCAAATGATTTTATTTCTATAGACAATAATATGCTGCACTAAAGAAAGAAATATTTGTGTTTGTTTATTAAAAATATTAAATTAATTCGCCTTGGTTTCTGCTTGTCGCCACTCAACGCAAATTCATGACAGGTAGATTCCCCTCAATTCGCTTTGAAAAATACCAGCTTTCTTTGTCAAAATCAACGTCAAACACTATATCGTCATATGATTTCAATAAAGCCCTAAGTTACAAAAAATTCAAAAACGACTTCTTGGTAGATTTCGATCCACCATATCAAAAATTTTATTTATTAAAATTGTACTAATTCGCCAATAAGATATAAGCTTAAACGAAAAAAATGTTGCTTACATTTTCATATTAGATAGTTTTTTGCTTGTCCTCTAAAATTTTTTCAATGTAACCTGGGCTTTATTGAAATCATATGACGATATATAAATTAAATATAAACAAATTTTAATAAACAAAACAGATCAAAATGCAAGGAGCAATAAACAATCAGCTGAGCTGTCGAGACCACCTGTTATGAATTCGCCTTGGTCGACACTGTACGAACGAGAAGCTTCTGGAAATATGTTCCCTAAAACAACCGATTAATTGTTAAAACGAATTCGTTTTGTTTTCAAAACAGATTACATTCACATAACTGTTATTATATACTATAATATAATAATTATTATTATTCTACATATTTCCCTCTCCGATATATGTACTTCTGTAGGTATTTTTCAATTTCTTTTACTTAAATTTATTTTTGTTTTTTTTTTCATCTTACAACTCAAATAGAATTTGAAATACATTTAATAACTAAATACATATTGTAAAAATTTATTGTATACATTATCTAAATAAAAAGTCAGTTAAACATATACTGAGTACATATGCATACGTACACTTAGTTCATCATTAGTTTTAAACATTATGCAAGTTTAATTTCAGTCTTAGGTTTACCAGTAGATTCCTGAAAATGAATGAATAATAAACATTATTTTTAAACAAGTACACGTAAAGAGAACTTTCTTCCTTTGTAATTTAAGAAATTTTGCAACTCACATTAGTTTTGATTTTAATTTTGTTCGGATTCTGATTTGTAGTATAACTTTGCTTACTTTTATTATACTTTGATTCATCTAATAAATCATCAACAGAATTGAACATATTTTTCATTTCATTAGTTATATTACTGTTGTTGACTATGGGAAGTTCTTTAGTAACGTCGGGTTCAGCCGACAAGGGTGCTGAAGCGGGCTCTTCGGTTTTCTTAACATGTAACATGTCAATTTCTGTTAGAGTGACTTCGGGTTCCTGCAAAATTGTATTATTTATTTTGTGTATAATTATTCCAAAAAATATTAAAAGTGTATTAGTTTAAACCTTTTCAAGAGCCGCCTCTGATACCTCAAGATGATAATTATTTTTACAATAATCTCTTAATAGCTCTATACCCGTATTACGACAATTTCCATAACGATTTTCCCAAGCATCCAGAAGGCGATTATAGTAGCGTGGATGTTCAATAAATTTTAAATATTTGTGCGTGTCGGGAGTGGGAAATATGCGCTCCAGAGGGCTGCAACGATTGAATTCATCCTCAGACACCAGCAAACAACGGACATCATCCGGATTGAGATTTTCTAAAATAGCATCTAAATATTCTTCACGATATTCTATAGAGCGATTGGTAAAGTGGTTATGTTTTCGTATTTCATCATTTCTTAGGCAAGTAGTAAAAATGCGTTTGTCATGGCAAAGTGAACCCTTTAAATTTAAATACTCCAGTATTTCTTTCTGACTCTTTTCATTAAGTTTTGGTGGCACCTGATACAATGCTGTATTTAGAATTGATTGTATCAGAGGACCTTTTACATGCAAATCCAGAGGCAATTCTGAATGTAACGATGGCGATATATTAATTTCCAATAACCACGGTATAAGATTTTCATCTAATAAAACATCAAATCCAAATAGTTCGTAACAGTTGTAACGAAAATTAACATTCTGCCGATATGTGCGATTAAGACCAGCTTCACCACTTATAATCGCTCTGATAACTAAATTACGGAGAGTGGCCCATAAGCGCTTTGTGTTAACACCACGAGATTCTAGACAAGACCACAAGGACTGTAGAGTCCATTTATGACCCTGGCAAGCATGAACATTTTCGTTTTTTGAGTAGTTACTCGAAAACTTGTTTATACTATAATTCGTTAGATGCATACATCGTTCATCTAGATTATTCAACTCAGAACTATATTTGACTGTGAAAAATAACAAATTATTTGATTTGTAAGTGTTTTTTTTCAATGTCAAAGACGTAAGAGAAAAACTTACCAGAAGCGAATCTAGCCAAACCATCTTTATACATATAGATACGTAAAGGATTTATGGAAGTCATGACCACATATATTCGCATATCAAATTTGTTCTCATTTATTAACAGGGGACGCTCTATATATCTGTAATTTTTAGTTTATTATTAAACTTTGATTTAGAGTAGAAAGTAAGCTTTTACTTTTGCACGACTAAAGGGCGGTCTTTCGGAAATTGAGACCATTTGTTCACAATACTAATACCAGTGCCTCTAGCACTAGCAGGCGGTTTAACTATCCACATGGTTTGTCTTGAAGCACTTTTGGGCCAAACTTGCCTTAAGTCCTCTAAATCCTCAGGCATTACGAATGATCTAAAAATATATATAACGAAATATAATTGATTTAAGAATATTTTTATTTAAAAGTTGCTTAAGATTAATAAATATATATATGTAGATATTTAATTACTTTTGCATAAACCCAAATTCTTTGTTGCCAAATTTTTTCATATTCTGTTGTATACTGCGCCATATGCTGTCCTTTCGTCCAATGCGAAACGATCCTGGCATATGATTATATTTCTGATGTGAACGTATTGTTCGGAAACCAGGACTTTTCATATGTTTCTCCCACACAGCCATCCAGTCAGTCGTGTCTAAGACAGATTTATGTATATATTTCATTAAAACGAATACATCCATGCATCCCCAAACAATACATACTTTTTATAATACGAAAGCCCGAATTTAAAACGACACGTTTAACAATTTTTGGCATAACGGGGCTTAGTTTCCATTTTAAGATTTTGTGTAACTGAGGAGGCATACCAGGTCCAGCTTTCGCATGGGAAGAGAAATTTAAGTATGGCGGCACATTTGGAAATAGACTTGGCGATAATATACACTCAGGAGTATTATACATGCAGTCGTTGGTGTCGTGATCTTCATTGTTTTGTTTGGCAGTTTCCTTTTTTAATGATGTTCGATAATGCATATGTTTACTTTGATGAGTTTCTTCGCCATCTTCAGCAAGATAAAAGGTATCACCAGTATATTCTTCCTCTGAATCACTACTGTCCGAATAGGTGTTGACATCATCAATATCTAAAAAAAAAAGTTTATAAATTATATTATACAAAAACATAAATTGATTATACATTATTTACCCGCACAGGGATCATCGTCTGCCAGGCCATTACTAATGAGATGAGCCGCATCAATGTGGCCATTGTTTGCTAAAGAGACACCAACATAATTAATATAATCATTCAAATTTGATCGATCTTATCATACCGTGCATTTGACTTTTATTACTATTGTTATTGCGTGCATCAGGTGTCAAATAATTAGCGGCATAAAAACTCGCCTCATAAGCAGTGGCCGATTGGGGATTGATCAAACCATTTTGTATTAAAATCTTTTCTTTCTCTTCGTAATGATGACCATTAAGCAGACTACTTGCATGAAATTGATTTACAATAATCTTCATGTTATTCTTTGCGGGTGAGGTGCTCATGGTAGTGGGTGCATTATTATTTGTATTATTGGAAACGGCTTTGCCAGCAATACATTTTGTGGGACTATTATTGCGAACAATACTTGACACCTGAGTATGAACAGCAATTTGAGCTGAACTAGGACCTGATCGTTTTGCACTGCGTGAGCTTGTGTATTTTGCACCACTAGCCGTTTTAGATGGCATCTCTTCTCGTGGTCTCTTTAAATGCAACTTTAGTGAGTTAGTAAAGCAAAAAGGGAGAAGCGAAATGATGTGCAAACGTACAAAAAACACATAAATAATTACAATAATGATGATGGTTGTTAACAAGTTGTAAATTTTTGTTTTTATTATTTTTAATATTGGGGTAATAAAAAATCCGAAAAAATGCTTATGTATACAAAACTTAATACTTATGTTCTTAAATAACCGAAATAAAACAAACAATAAAATTTATAACTTAATTAAAACTCCTGATACCTTCAGCAAGAAGGAAGTTATTTAGAATAATTTCCAAACGCAAATGTTAGTCAAATAGTATTCGAATAAACCAGGAACCAAAAATTACTACATAAATATGAATAACATATTTTTTATTGTCGATAAAAATTATGTTTTCAATATATTTTTGAACATTACTAATGGAAAGCTATTAAATCCGACTTCAGTGGGTTAATTCAATATATTTTATTACAAATGTAATACAGGAAAGCTTAACAATTCCGAAAACATTGAAGCAGAATGTAACAACATGCAGTTTTGGGAGGCCACATCATCCTCCTATCAGCCTACATCCGTTTGTTTTTATTCCACATAAGTAGCTGTCAGTTGTTAAGAATATCTAATATTTAAACGAATACGTTTATGACAAAGAATATAAGCAAAGCAAGTTGCAATTATTTTTATTTAATAGCGTCATTAGTAAAATAGAATACGATATTAAATTTAAAGAAATTTAAATAATTTCTTTATTCTCAAATAAATAAATAAAGCAAGCAAACAGGTGTGATAATTCAAATAGTTTTGATTTAAAAGCGGTTTCTCAATTTCTCTCCCAATTAAGACATAAACAGAAGTTTGTCAATACATACATAAGTAAATTGCTCACCTGATTGCTCGCTGCAGACTCTGTTGCTCCCTCGGCTAACGTTGTGGCAGCACGTACTCGAAACTTATTTTCATTTACTATATTTCGTTTTGCATTACTCGCACTACAAGCACTATTTATACCGCCGCCATTAGCTTGACCTGTGGGTATTGTTGTTGGCGTTGTAGTTTTAGCATGTGTAGCATGTTCTTCAATATTGATATTATTATTATGTTGTTTTGTTACATGTGAGAATTTGTTGGCACAAACATTATTGATCATTTCCAATTGGCAACCTTGTGGCGTATGAGCATGATTATGTGAACTGAGCAATTGTTGGGGTATATGCTTTTTAACATACATGGTATCCTTGTACATTTCTACTTCTTCACGCCACGTTTCATGAAAATCTAGTATTTCCAAACCCTTTTTACTCCCGCTGCAGTTTCCGCTCAGACGATTGTTGGTAGCGTTCTCTTTGGCATGCTGAAAATGGTGACTATGATGATGATGATGTTGGCCGTGGCCGTGGCCATGACTGTGTTTCAATGCATTATGAACAAACGACTGAGCTGTTCCCATATTTGCTGTTGTCATTCCAATTCCAGCGCTACCTTCTTTTAGCATTGAGCCAGATAAATGGGTTTGTTCTTGCTGTTGCTGCTGTTGTGTCACACGTTTTTCAATTATAGGAGCCATAGTAAATTTTTAAACTTGCTATTAACTTTTAATTTTAGTTTCTAGAAGAATAAGAAAAATGTATCGCACAATTTATTTCTGGATATTTTCTATTACATATAATTTTATTTTATATTTTCTCGATTCATCAAATTGTACTTTTCGTGAATATTTTAAGTTTTCAATTTGTACTGTGTTTTCGAAAGGGGGTTTTTCCGTTGTGGTGCAACTTAAGAGTTAAGAAATGCAACTGCAAATGAATTAAACTATTTTGAATGTTGTGGCAAAGACCCAAGTTTTCCACTTTTTCTACACAAGCTCTCTATGCAATCCGCTTGTGATTATCATGACGAGAATAGAGCACGCGAACGCATCGCCAGACAATTTGTTGTTATTTGCGATTAAATCAACAACAAAACAAAACACTCACCACTACATTCATTCATCGATCGATGATAAATCGAATATTTTGATTTTGTTCCATTTTATTTTTAATTATTTTATCTTTGAAGTTGATTTGATCATGGTACGAACACAATGATGATTTTTTAAACAACGTAAAGAATAATTCAGAATTATTTACTCAAAAATCACGCTTTTTTTAATTACAGTGGATCGCATAATATGAACATCCCAAAATATGAACACTTTTGCTCTACCACTGACTAATCGAAAATATGAACTTTTGTGCAGACACTTTAAAATATGAACATATTTTAAAAAATGTCTACAAACTTCAACCGTATTCATTAAATATTTGAAATGTCTTCTTTAACTGTGGGATTGAGGCAGAAAATTAATTTATTTGTGCTTTATATTTTTGGTTGACATTCAAATTGCTACGAACAAATGAATGAAAAAAATTCTTTTTTTTTTAATTAAAACAAATAATAATATATTAAAGCAGATAAAACCTTCATACATGTGGTAAATAGATTAACTTTTGTACTAATTTTTCATACCATTCGGAAATATAAACAATCCCGCAAATATAAACACGATTGATTTTAATTAGTTCATGTTATCGTGTGTTCACTGTATGACGTTGTTGAAGTAAATTATCGATATGTGCGATTAAATGTAATTTAAATTTAAAACATTTTATAAATAAGCAAGGCTAATTACTAGAGTCCGACCGAACGTTCGGTATCGGAGTTCAGCAAAAACTTACGTTCGAAGAAATTTTCGCCGAACACTGAACTTTGCATAAATATTTTTCACATGTTGTGTATCATCAAAGATACGGAAATGTGAAATCCTGTAAAATATCAAAGGGCAAAATGTACAACGATGTCAAAATACAAGCTTTTTGTGCCAATTTTGCTTTTATTAAAAAAAAATTGTGAAAAATCTACCGAAGTATTTTGAATGCAAATTATGCTTTTTGTTTCAGATAAATACGGTACAAAATTCATACAAAAATAAACTGATAATTTTTTTTTTTATATATTGGAGAAATTTGAATAGAAAACTTCAATAACATTAATTTTAGGTTGTTTTTTGTTTCTACTGTAAAATTTTTAAAATGTAAGGTAGTTTTCCATTTTAGGTAACGATGTGTACATTAGGGCGGCTATGAAATTTATGACAAACAACTATTTGCGGAATTCAAGTAAACAGCATTTCATAGATACATATTTTTTTAATTGGTAAGAAATTCTGAACCCAGCTAAATGCTGAATTTAGTAAAAATATTTTTGAAAATATTCAAAAATGCTCGTTATGCTTTAAATACGCTTAAGAAAATATAATCTTATGCTAAATTGTGTATGTGGGTGAGTTTAACAAAATTTTTATGTCCAATTGGTCTCAAATTTTCATCCTGAGCAAAACAATCTTCACAATCCAGCAGTTTCTTATTTAAAATTTAAATTTTAAAATCACTGAATAAAAAAGAGTATATTATTTTGTTTCGCCTTCAACTATAAACAAAATAAACAAATAATATTCAAGCCATTTACATATGTAAACTTTGAAGAATGCGTCACCAATGGGGCGGAGATGATATGACTGATTGACACATTTACAACTGTTTGTTGTAACGAACACACGACAGATAAATCTAAAAAAGAACATTGTTAGAAAATAAGTATGGTGCATCCCCCTAACGTCCTAGACTACTGCAGTCATAAGTATAATAAAAATTGTTAGAAATTTAACGCTTCTTGGCGAGTTTGTTTTTTACAATTTTATATTAGAAATCGACATAGAATGTAGTCTTCACTAACGTACTTCTTTACGTATTTACATAACTGGTTACCCTAACTCTAGCTCTACTTTTAATGACAAAATTGTTAAGACGTAGTTAAACTTCGTCACTTACATACTATGTGATGCTAACTTGATGCCCATTTTTCGTATACATAAGGCTGTTTTCCATAGGATTGCAGTTTCGATTCCTGCCAAGACTGTTGCTGAAAACAAAAAGAAGCTTAAGCATTTTGTATTTTTTTTCTAATGGTTTTGGCAATAAAAATGGAGGAACATAACACAAGTTAACACAAGGAACACGTTGTGCTTTTTGAACTGAAGACACTTTAAAAACGGCAATCCATTCACCATTTGCTCGATGGATATTTGTTTTATATTTACATTTGATGCTTTTTATAATTGTTCTAATTCAATGAAAAAAATTAGTTCGTTTTTATGCTTACTAAAGACTTTTGTATTTTCGCAAACTTACTCCCGCTTCTTAATGGTCTAATAAGTTTCAAATAAATTTTGAATGTATATCTAGAAAGCTTTCAAATGATACCAATATTGGCAATATTCATTCAGAAATGTAGGGGAAAATCAGCATATACTATGTACAAATATATAAAAAGTGAACATGTCCATAACTCGAAAACTGAGCGTTTCCCAGACTGTTTCAACTTAATATTTTCTCCCTATTTTTAAATTGTTTTTATTACCTTATGTATTTTTTTAATTGATTCGTTGGTAAACTAGATTTGTTCCAACTATTTTTTTGAGTTATGACTACGTTGCAGCAAATGAGTGATATATTTCCGACTTTTTTTTTTAAACACGTACATAAGTGCCATTTTTGGAAATTAGCTTTTTTGGTTTTAATGGTAGAAAGTAAAATTTGCCACCATAAAAACCAAAAGTCAATTTCGGAAAAATGGTGCTTCCATGTTTTAAGAACGCGACGATATACATATGTATAGTTCATTAACGAGATATTTACATATGTACATACATATTTACATACATATGTACATATACATATAATTTTGCTGCATGCCTACCATAATACAATAAACAAGTTAAATCAGCTGATCGTTTTTAATATATTTCCTGGGTGTCAAACTCGATATGAAAAACACAAGCAATATTTCTTATTATTATTATGTACATACATATACATGTATGTATATGGAATTTAAGAAAGAAAATAAAATCGTTTTTTGTTGAGCTAACGGATTTACCTTCTTTATTGTATCTTGATGTCTACAATGCACTTACCCTCCTCCAAACCTTGCTTAACTAATTTTTTACACACGCCTGATAATTTTGCTAAATCTGTTTGTGAATGAGTTCTTTCGTCGGCTTTTTGACATTGAATTTTGTAAATAAAAAAATAAATTTTTTATTTTTTTATTTGTCCAAGTTTGTATCACAAATTGTTTTGATAACTGTAGCAAATCGTACTTGAACTAATTTTTCATTCTACACAATTTAATTAAAGTTCAATATTGAATTTAATCAATTGCAGTTGGCAGCAACAACACCCAATTATCAAACAAAATTTAACAAACCGCTAATATGCTGCATGTTTCTTTTTTAATGTTCGCTTAATTTCAAGACTTTCGTCAACTTTAATGAATGAAAATGAAATTTATTTGATAAATTATTGGTAAATTTGTGAACGTTTTTTTAAATAACACCACGAACGACAGCGTTTTACCCTGTGCCACGCGTTCCATTTCTCAATCCATTTATGCCAATTATTTAGTAATTTTTCAGTGGAACAGCAAATTGTGCAAATGTCACTGGTGGTGTTTTATTCACCATACTTACCCACTAAACCAAAGTGAATGTTGATTTCTATTTACACTCAAGACATTTCTTGACAGACCTTTTGGGTACAGTGGTAAATTCAATAATTGGGCAATAAAGAAATTTAAGCGTTCAAGCATAACCACTAGGCATTACTTTTTAACTTAAAAGTTTTCAAGCAAACAAATGATGCTGTTGGTTTTTACTTCTACAACTATGTACTTTATTTACTATTGCAATAGTTTGCTGACTGGTTGCTTTGATTTACTGCATTTACAATCCTTCTGTAACTTGCTTGAAGCTTTCACAAGAAATACTTACTTTTTTATTTTATGCATTTTTGCATTGCGGCTTTTTTTGCTACCAAATTTATTTTATAGGGGATGTTGATTTTATAACAAACACCGCCTGGCTGGCATAAAATGTCAAAAATAGAAAAAAATATTTTATTTCTTAGCATATATTCCATATACCCTAAACAAAAATATTTATTTCATTAGCGCGACTTCTTATTGTCGATAACAATGCCTGTAAAATGGATTCGCCCTGCTTCCGTACTGAAACTAATGTCGGAATTATTGTAAATATTACTCACGCTCAGGTAATTGCAGCAAATCACGATAACGGCGCCCACCATTGCCTGAGTTCATAAGTGATCTGGCATCGCCTTATACAATTCACCACACTTTTGATACACTTCAAAACATAAACAAAGTTGTTAGTTTGAGATTTTAAGTTTTTTTTAAGATTTTGTGTAAGAACTATTGAATTGGACATTAAACCAAATCAAAATAAGCAATGTCAAAAGTTTATTTGATACCCGTTGCGGTGTTTTTAATATTTCAAGTTACATTTATCGGCACGTAAGTATAGGAAACTCAAAAAATATTTCTATTAAAAACTCTGTTTTCTGCTTAGTTATATAGCGGCTGTCTTACAAGGTCATGTTGTGCCTACTGTTCCCTACATTAGTGACGCAGCCACTTATTCTCCAGAAAGTTGTGTATTTGGACAATTAATTAATATTGGCAGCGTGTTGCGTGAGTAGAGTAAAAATTTCTGTGAAAAGGAAATACAATTTTCAGATTTGTGAATGCTTATTATGAGTCATTAGAAAAAAAAACTTCATATGTATATATGTATGTAAACGTTTAATTCGTTGTTCTAGTTGGAATCACCATTTACGTACGTTATCGTCAAATTCTACAGTTATTTGAGCATCACTCTGATTTGGGTAACAATTTATTACGTTACAATCGTTTGGCTGTATGGTTTGGCTTAGCATCATGTTTGGGCATTAGCATTGTGGGAAATTTCCAGGAAACAAATGTACGCATCGTACATTTAATAGGAGCATTTTGTTGTTTCGGATTTGGCACTCTATACTTTTGGATGCAAGCTTTAATTTCGTATATGATTTATCCCATAGCGGGCACTAAACGTAACGCCCATCTGCGCTTGGGTATGGCGGTATGCTGCACTATTTTGTTTATATTATTAGCTGTGACTGGAGTCATGTCTCACATATTATTTAAGGGTTTGAATCCCAGGAAGTGGTATGTAAAAAATCTTTTAAAAAAGTTGCGATCGTTTAAATAAATAGATATTCTTTAGGTATCCTTCTGATGGTGGTTGGTATTTCCATGTCATTAGTTCTGTTTCTGAATGGATCATTGCTACTGTCTTCTCTTTTTATATTCTTACATATACGGATGAATTCCGTGATGTTGATGTAGATCATCCCCAACTACGTTTGATCTCGTATTCCCTAACTTTACAATAAATGAGTTATAGTGAATAATTATTGAATTTCTAAAATTGTATGTGCTTTCTCATGCATTTGAGAATACAAAAGTTTTTGTATATGTTGCAATTCGCCATGTGATGCGGTGCTTTTAAAATCTTTTTTTTTTTATTAATATCATATTTTTCAAAATCAGAAAGTTTTTTTGAAGAATGCATAGTTTTATTCATTAATAAATAAGTGTATTGAATATCTTTAATTGTTAAGTTAGTCTTAAAACTTCCTTATATGAATTGAAGAATATCAAAAATAATAAACGAATTAATAAATAGATAAATTTAAATAATTTTTATACAACACTCGTTTGCAAGAAGATTGCCGTAACTCAAGATACTATATAAACTATAATCTATAATTATTGGAGGTGCTTTTAATCCGCTTGAAACATCGCCTTTAATACTATACAAAAATTAATGTTTGCTGCTCCATTTCCAATATAATTTTTTCCAAAAATTTAATTATTCATATTTAATAATGAACCTTACGCATTAATAAACTAATTAACAGCATTCCAATGCCCATTAAACTTAAATTCATAAAAGTAGAGTAAACCACTGAGCTTGCATTCTTATCATCATTAACACAGTCAGGCTGTGATAAATCCAGTTGACTAGATAACTCTTCCGGTACATCCAAATATACCCGATCAAATCCAAAGGAAAATATTAACCTTCTCAGCTTATCAATATTAACAAAATCATTTTGCGACGACCATATTGTCAGAGTACAATCATTCGTGTCCTTTAGAGCTGTTAACAAATCCTGAAGTTCTTTTAAACTATTTGCGGCAATGCCCGCACGCACAGGAAATGTTATAGATTTTCCCGATCGTGCAACGTTATTGTTTTTTATAGCTTCCAACATTGCGGTAGTGTCTTCACGTGTATAGGAGCCGTTATTAAAAACAGATGTCCATTTGGTTGTCCAACCAATCGATAACACAACCTTTTCGAATTGAGCACAACCAGCAAAAAAAATTTCAGGTTTTACAGGCCTAGTGGCTGTCTGGCTTACAGGACCTTTTATAATATCGGCATTAATCCAAATGGGATAAGTCATCTGCTTAAAATAAAAGGCTTACTGAAATAAAAATATTATCTCGCAAACAAGTTCCAAACCTCCGGTATTTTCTCTTTCAATATCTCTAATGCCCCTTCAAAAACTTCACTTGATTTAAAATCTAGTTTAACACCTTTCATTTTCTCTGCTTTATCATTGTGCTCTTTAATTTGCAAAAGAAATGAATCCAATGACAAATCAGAAGATTTTGCTGGTGGATGTGCCATTACTGGTAAATCTGCCCCTGTATTTTCTATTTTCCCCATAACTATATCGGCTTCTATAAAATCAACGTTACCTTAAAAGAGATTCGAAATAGATTATTAACTAAATATTCCGATATCATGTTAATTTTTTTTAGAAACGGGGTTTGCAAACCAATTTACGAACTAATGTTTATTTACTCGCAATTGTCTTTTTAATTTTTAAAAACAAGTGTTTTTATGAGGGACCGCATTTAATGATTATCTTTCGAATATACATATACAGCCAAAAAAATAATGAAAGAAATATGCTGCAAAATTAAGAAGTATGTACACCAACGAAATCGTTGTTACGCAGACTACATTGGCTGTAATTTGTATTTGTTTAAGTTTTATGGAGAAAATGAAAATTAAAAAAATGTTTATGAGTTTTAAATTTAGCTTGGAAAATCATAGTTATTTCTTAGGGCACTGCTACACGTTCAATATATATTGACTGCGGTCTATTATCGCGGTATTTTTTTAACGTCTAGTATACAATATTGACGCAAGTACTCATGGTTCACTTAATATTTTAAAATCCGGAAAATGGATCGCAATACAAATATCACAATATATGTACATATATATGTATATTGAATGTGTCAGGCAACAAAACTTATTTGTCAAAATTGTCTGGCCTAAAACTAATATTAGCTAATTTAAGATACAATTTATCTCCAGATAAATTGAATTAAAAATAACTTTTATATTATAAACCGAAATAAAACGTAGTATTTTAACTTTTATTTTCTAAGCAAAAATTAAACTTAAGAAATCTACATAATTAATAGGCGAGTAACTATTATGTTCGAAACAAATAACAAATATTGGATAATAATAATTAAAGTGTTACGGTCCCTGTTTTTTGTAATTTTAAATAATTTCATTATTTCTGTAATCCAAGTAAAAAAGAAAATAGAATAACTTTTAAGAAATTAAAAATATATGGATATTCTAAAACTTTGACCTTTATGTCGGTGTATCTATCTGTGACACCGTGACTTTTAGACGGCTCAAAGGTGACTGACTAGATAGAGTGTATATCTAACTTTCTCACCAACTTACAGCAGAAGTATCTTTTTGACGAGAGCCTTTAAAATGTTCAAACACAATGTCTTAAATGTCTTTTCCGCCTGGAATACAGAAACATTGGCTTGAAAACAACATTTATTGATACAGGAGAAATGTGATTTAACATAATAACTTTATGCTTAATGAATTGTTACTATTTATCATAATGATGATCGATACTTACTGTTTAGAGCATCCGATAATTGATTCTGGCTATTCACTGCATGTGCCCATGTTAACGCCGTCAAATTTGTTTTGAAACCTTTTCTGTTCGTCATATTATTTCTGACAATTTTATTTTGGTGTGAGTCCATATCAAAAGATCTACTTTTGGCTAATTTTTGTTTGGTATTTGGTTTGGTAGTAAAAAGGATCTAGAAACTTTCAAATTGATTTTTAGACGCGAATCACGCTTGTGCAGCAATCGTTTGATTTTAAATTGGAAATGTTTGTCTGTGCATTTACATATTACATACATATGTATGTAAGTGCATAGAGATTGCTTCCTACTTAAGATGTTTATAAGCAGTTTAACACACAATCATAATCGATAGAATTGATTCTATTTGCCATTTTATCTTTATTTTCGATTAACTCGATTTAAAAAATTGATTGATTTTTTTACATATGATTATGTATGTTGCATTAAAGAAGCGAGAGCGATATGAAAACAGAAATTCATCTTTTTGTTGAAAAATCCCCAAAAAAAATCCTCTAATAAAATTTATTATTCTGGCAACGCATGCAAATCAATTGGAATTGGAAAAAATATCACTCTCCCAAATGACAGCAACAAATCCAATTAGTTATTAAAAGCAATAAATTTGTATGTGTGTACATGCATGCATACGTGCATATATGCACATACATACTTAAGTATCGTCGGCTTAGAGTGTAAACCTGCTATATTATTAAGAAAATATTTAACAACGCAGCCATAAATATAGCCGCCGATAGATATGTACCTATTGCATGTACATACATATGTTAATTTATATAAACTGCAATAATTATTAAAAATTATATACCTACTCGTAATAATAAAATTACATTAAACATTTACCCAGAAGTAAAAAACAACTTAATAATAACATTTTAAGATAAAAGAAGCGATTTGATAGTTTAGCAATAATCATTTTGCTCTTTAATTTCAAGTTAAACTTTTATTTGAGTAATTGTAAAAATAATAAAAATACCTACATACTTATGTATTACTTGTAGCAAATTAATAAAAACCTCTCAACCACCCCACGGAATTTTAACCTTACAACAAAGGAGACTAGAGATGAAACGACACTCATATTATTGTAGTTGTTGCTATTCTGTCTCTATCGCACGACAATCTGATATTACATGTTATATGATATTGCTATTTCTTTTCATTTATAATTTGATGTGGAAAAAAGCTGATTTAATGTAAAACATAACCTAATTTTTTAATCTGTGGTCCACAAGGATGATCAACAAGGTACTAAGTAGCACAGGGTAGACCAGAGATGAAACTATGAGGTTATGTTTCGACCTAAATCAGCTATTTTACCCATCAACTTTTCGTTAAAAAGAGATAGGAATATCATGTACGATAAAGGGAAAATAAGCAAAATAAAATGAAATCATTTTGCAAGTAATTAAATCACAAAGGAGAAAAGTATAACAAATAAAACTTTTTACAATTTATAATATAATAAGTAATAAATTATATAATACAGAGGAATTATTAATTTATTCTCTTATTGATATGTGTGCAGTGAGAAATGTGTCGTATTAAAAGCCTAAATGGAATATATTAATCATGTGGGCGTGTGTTTTCACATGTATGTATTTGTTCAACGAAAGTGCTTATTGAAAGTTGCTGCCAGGAAAAATATGTGACATGAACTATTTCAATTTTCCTGTAAATAGAATAATAATTTATCTGTTTAATATTTTTGCGGCAGAAAATGTATCAAAACAAAACAAGACAGAGATATCAAAACAACAACTACAATAGCATGCCGTTTCGTGTCACATCTGGTCTACCCTATGGTAGTAACACTAGAACAGGTGAATACCCGGAGTACATACCAACTGTATGAAATTTCGCTGATGTTGATCAAATACTCATTTTATCATAGTTTAATTCAAGCTGTCAAACATCTTATACTGTTTTACATGGTGTTTGACATTTCTTAAAGATTCATCTGTGTCACCCTGCTTTTCATTTAGTTTTTATACTGTTACTGTTTAGTTTTTATACTAAACAAGCAGCTGTTCGCTTATGATATACTTACATATTTCCTGAACGTCGAACTCAATAAGAAAAAAACTAACAATATTTTTTATGTATGAAAGTTTGATAGTCAGAAAACATAATTGCTTTTGTTGTACTAAAATAAATATAAACAAATAAAAAAAACTAAATAGTTATGTCAAAATCATACCAACAATTCATTAAGTATTATTATTCATAACATTTGGAAATAATAATAATTTAATTTGAATCTCAAATTGAATTGGGAGAGAATATTCCGAAGAATAAAATTTCTAAATACGTCAATTGAATCTCTAATCTCGGAC
Source organism: Gymnocheta viridis (assembly GCA_956483585.1). Lineage (NCBI taxonomy): Eukaryota > Metazoa > Arthropoda > Insecta > Diptera > Tachinidae > Gymnocheta > Gymnocheta viridis. Next base: position 2,822,030 of record OY101440.1, read on the forward strand.
CCAAAAAGTGTCTCTTAATGTTAAATATTTTTTTATTTATTTATTTTTAACATTCTCATAAATATGATACATTGTTATATAAAATTATTAATAATTGCTTATACTATTTTACAAATAATGAAAGCTTTTTAATGTTATCACGAAAGTTAAGGAAAATTTCAAATTTTCTCACAAACTTAATACTAGTACAACCCGAATTTGAAATTTTTGTTTTACAAAAATAAACAAATGTGGTAATTAATTATTATACTCGTACAATAAAGTTGTTTTATTATTGCGGAATTTCAAGAAATGTTATCTTAACAATTCCAAAATATCAAATTCTAATAACTAAAAATATAAAAATGGCTTCATAAAGTTAAATGTTTTTTTTTTAACTTTCACTTAAAGTTTAATAAAATTATGGCAAATACGTAAACTAAGCTCTTTTTTGTTTTTAAATATTCGCAAGTATTACATGCATAAGCCGTATTACATAAGACGTATTACATAAGACGGCAAGTCGGATGGTATTAAAAGTGTCTTGCTATTCTCTACGGCTTAGAAAATGGCAAGTGGTTACTAATATTGTGCCGTCAGCAACGAAAACATATCAGACTGAACAGTATTTTATATGCAGGTTAATTTAATACAAAAAAGCCAGCTTTTTTTGTAGAATAAACAGAAACATTCCCAAGTGATCACAGGATGGTAGATCAGAGATAAAACAATGAGGTTATGATTTAGCTTAAATCAGCCTTTTCCCCATCAGATCAGATTACAAATGAAAAGAGATTACAATAACAATAACTACAATGCAGTCTCGCGTCATCTCTGGTCTGCTTTGTGACGTGATGTTAATTTGATAATATTCAAACTTGCGTACTTAAATTTTAGATAAACAATCGTGATTAGAAACCTATGAAAAAAATGCAAATTTACAAATTTAAGCCTTAAAAAACGACTTAGAGAAGAAAAAAAATAGTTTAAAAAATATGATTTTTAATGCTTATTATTGTTGAATAATTTCACTGAGTTATGGCATTTATTGGTTTCCTAATAATATTTGTACACACACAGATTACAAGTAAAACAGCGTCTAGTAGCTGTCAAGTTCCATATAAACAACATAAACAAAACTTCTGATGTGTAGAGTTTGTTTGACTGTTATGAAACGCAATTGTTTTTGTCGTAGAAATGGGCCTACCTGTTTCATCATCATGGTACAATTATTACCAGGTATTACATGTATATTTTTAGTTGGAAGTTTTGTTACTGAGTTTAAAACAAAAATAACTTTTACATTGTTGTTTTAACAGTCAGTGACAAAACTGCCAGCAACTACCAGCAAACAATATATGTATGTATATATTTAATTCTACTGCACTTATGTGGTAATAATTGTGTTTACATGATAATACATGTGTTTAATCTCCCTTGTTGATATCTAAATCAAAAAGGTATTTCAAAATGGTTTAAAAATAATTTTATACAAATTTACATGCTTAAAGAATAACTTATAAATTAAACGAAATATCTTATAAACTGCTTATCACATCTGATGAGGACGTTTCATTGAACAAAGTATCATTTAATAATAATGGACCTTCGTTTATTAAGCAATTGGCACGCAGCAGAGTAACACTTTTATTTTCCAATAAATTAATTTGCTCTCTCGGTCGGTGAGGCGGTGATTTTGGAATACTGACTGTAGCACTGGTGGATAATGGTCTCAGCAATACAGTTTTTCCTTTGGGATCATTCCACAAATGTGATATATATTTTGTGGGGTACCAAAATATCATAATGATACCCATGGCCAATAAAACACCTGTTATTATTTGGCCCAATAATACTATAAGGGGTATTAGAGCAATATCAGATGCGATTTCTGGAGCAACACGTAACCGTTCTTCAGCCCACATAATGGGAATAAATGTTCGGGGCAAATTCCTGAAAACACTACAATTGAGACGCACAAATATATTTAGAAATGCTATTTATGGAATAATAATATGAAAGAACTGTTCGTGTAAAATTTTTATGTACGAATCAATGGTAGAAACGTATTAGATTATAGTATAGTATTACGAAATATTCTCCCCTATTCCGTAACTATTTCTCAATGTCACATCAAGACAACACCAAAAAATAAGCCCTTCTCCACTCGCCGTCGACAACAGTTGATGATTTTTAACAGTCTTTTGCTATTTTTTAGATCCTAGAGAACAGTAAGAGGCTGTTAATAGCAGTAAATAGTTGCCGACAGCCAGTAGGCAAGAAATAACTTATACGTTGACAAATAGTTACGGAATTAAGATGAATAACACTGCATTCAAAGGCTACAATGTTAGTCAATTACCCAGTTACACTACTTCACTTCTATTTTGTTCACTTTCTTTCACTGTTCCAGAAATATATTCTAATTAACGCTCTCGAGTTTAATTCAAATAATTATACATGCTAAATAAAAATGTTGTGGTCTTTAATACACTAAATTTTTGTCAATGTGGTTCAGTAATAAAATACTGACGTTCACATATAAATTAAAAATTATTTAATGGTACATAAAACAATGTTTTCAAAGTGACAGGAATTTTCTACTGGACCTAAAAAAAGTCAATCATAAAACCAGTCAACCGTTTTTATTCTGACATCTAGCAACCACCAGGCTTGTTTTGATCAGCTACTACGAGGACACTTTGATCATTTCGGCGTAAAATGCTCAGTTACAGTTCACAGTTACAAAACGGCAGAAAAACTCGTTCGGATTGTGCTTGAACCTCGCCAAACAGTCCTTTGAAATGGTCATATGGTTGTAATCGCGTCACCCATCGCTCGGATGGCTTTTCATATTCAATATTCATGCAAAATGTACTTGCTCGGTTGAGCTGCTTAAAGCAGCTCATGCACTTTAATTCTCCGATCGTTCAATAACATTTCGTGGATTTTATCAGCATTTTCTGGAGTCACGATCTCTTATGAGCGACCTGTTATGTTGGTACGATCACAACGAAACTCAATAAACCACTTTTTAACCATTGAAAGTGATCGTGCAGATTCTCCGTGGTATTTATTAAGTCTTTATTTGGTTTCTGTGATGGTTTTTTTACCTAAAAAATTATTAGCCTAAATTCATTGTTTTCCATTTTCGTTAAAATTAACGAGATTGTGTACTTTCAACAGCTGCCAAAAGCAAAATCGCTAAAATTTAACAGGACCAGTCTTAGATTTAATGTTATTGCTTTGGAAATACTCGTATTAAAAATCCCGGAACTATCAAACTGCCCTCGTACCATGTCCTATTCCTAAATATTTGGGTTTTATGTTATTTATCTTACGCATTTTTTTATAATTTTCAAAACTGTAGATTTATGAATTGAATATGTAGCATATTGAAAAAATCATTCACTCTTATTCCAGTTGTCAACATGAATACAAAACGATATTGTTTTGCCTTGTTTACTTCAAATTCTTATTCCAGTTGTCTTTATCGGATATTATCGATGACTGTCAAGACATGACAAAAAAATTTTACGGCAATATTGTTTTGAAACGACTTTGAATTTGTCGTCGCCATTTGTCATAACGACTTGACTTTATTTGAAATATACCTAAATTGAAAAATGGAAAAAATGATAACAAAAGGTAAGGAAATAATGAGCGAAAATAGTGGAACATAAAAATAAAATTTCTGAATAGGTTTGGCGAGAATTGAAGTTTAAAGTACTCTAAAGTAACTTTCAAACCTTTTCAAAAAAAAATTATAAAATAATTAAGCAATACACTGAAATTAGTGTTCACTTGCTGTCCGGCAGATTAAATATGTCGAATTTCTGTCTCAGAAGCTTTTGTTCTAATATGAGATTTCGTTTTCTTGTATTTTCATCATCACTCGAGTCTGAATTTATATCACAAGTAAAAACATTTCAACTTTTAATAAAATTTTTGTTCAAAAATATTTAGAGATGTGTGTTTAATATTTTGACATAAACGATAAATCGTCAACATCGTCGTCAGCCTGTTATAGAATGCAAAAATGTTATTGAATTGATGACGACGTTGAAACAAAACGATATTAACAATAAAATGACGGCGACGTTGACGACGAAAATTGGAATAAGGGTGATTATTTATTTTTTTAATGTGATTTTAGTCTTAAAGGGGTGGCAAGATTTGAAAAACTAATTATGCGAGAAAAAAACGACAAAATATTATCGAATATTTTTGTTTAAATCATCTTTCATGCTGAAGTATAAACAAACGTATCAATTGCTTTTCTAATAATTAAATAATAACTGCTTTTTAAAAACATATTGTATTTTCCACAGCAATTTTTATATTTATCTTGTAAAAAGTCTTATTATTGAAAACAGAAATAATACAGTAAATTGTAAGAAATAAGTTTCTCTTTTATTGTCATTCACTGTATGTACAACCAAATGCCTGCCCCAAAACAGCAGATTGTCCTTAACTTTGTGTTATTGAAACAAATATTGAATGATTATTCCAAATAAATTGGAAAAGATTGTCGTCGGTGACTTCTTCTAAACTTCTTATAAGAAAATTAATAACTCTACTCATTTCAATCATGCGTGATTCGTCCAAATTTTAAACGAACAGTTCTGTATTTACTTACCTTATGCTTTCTACCGGTTGTAATAGATAATTGGCTTGAAAACCACCACCTACGTCCATTGGCACTCCCGCATTTGGTTCAAGAGTCATGAAAAATTCATGTTTTTCCGTTTTAGGTTTTAAACCTTCGATAGCCTCCAAATATACAGGATCAGCCTTGTAAAAGTGTGGATATGACATGTAAATAGATGAATTAAATTTACAAGGTGCAATGTTAAATACTCCGGACGCTTCACATTTGCCATTAATGCAAAAACATTTATTTTCGGGAAATAAAATATGTAAATATTCACCATTATCTACTGATCTTTCAGTGCCGCTAAATTTATAGGCTGTTACGCCATGTATAGCAACAGTTTCTGTATAATCCAGAGGAACAGCACGGCATATGTTGGGTACATAAAGAAATTCTGAATCCTGAGGTGTCAAATTGGGTGGAAAGAATTCCCCCATAGAGCCTTTAACTCGGCCACATTCACCTCCAAAGACACCATTATGGGTCTTGTAGTTCCACTCATGAATTTGGCCCATTTTCGAAATATCATCAGCACCGGTAAAATATTGAAATGGCCCTCATAATAGGCACTATTATTGCGCTACAAGTATTAAAAATAACTTTGAGATTCTTATTCAGGCCAAAATTTTTACGTTGAACTTTGAATTACCGTATACAACCATCCAATCCGATCGAAAGGCACTTCAACAGAAGTCGTTACTTTCGAAACAAGACTGCCAATTGTGACAAAAGGATCTTGATATCCCGCAAATAACCACTCATTGGCTGTTTTAGTAATATAATAGGTTTTCTTATAAGCACTTAGCCCACGGTTGAGAAAGAACTGTTCAAAGCTCGATTTGTATCGTAACCGTAAAGCAGCAGACTGTAGAAGCCCAATTAAAATTTGTGTTTCTCTAAAAGACAAATGCATATTGAAACTTACGTGTGCCACTGTATCTACAGTTGTTATTTTATCTTCCAGCGTACCATTGCTACCCTCTGAGTCAAAATAAAATGAAGCTTTTTTACGAAACGATACCGAAAAGTTCGCATGCCATTGTATATCGACTTTGTCGGGTGCTTCACGAAATCTATATGGTCCGAGCTGTTCAAAACGTGGCTTTTTCTTTGAGCCGTTATAAAAGTCTTCGGGATTTGTCCAATTGAATAGGTAAACGTCAAAGTTTAATGGTAATGGAGATACTTTCCAGCCTTCATAAGCGGGCGTCTTTTCACTTAAAGCCATTTCCTGCAATATGATTTTTAAAAAATATAAAATATAACAAATATTTAAGCTTAAGTTGATTTGAACAGCTCAACTAATTATGTACATACGTATAAATATTAATGAATCTAATATATCTCGAGCTATAGGTCAATTTTTTTATAAAAAACGTTTATGAAATTTTTATTATTTAACTGATATTTCGCCACTTTAATAATTTATAAATATTAATGATAAATATGTCCACAAAAATATAGATGGAAAAAGCTTGATCCATGATATCGCACTGATTCCTTTACAGAGAGTCAACTCAAAATTTTTCAACTTTTACTTTTTGCAAGAAATCGATGTACGATGATCATATCTACCCACTGTAAAAATCTAACATAAGTTTTTCTACTGTTTCACCAAAAAATATACAGTTGTATCCCTCTTCTTGATATAAAAGTGGTATAAAAAAAATTTTTTTGCATCCACTGAAAATTTTAAAATTTTGAATTAAATTTCTGTTTAGTTTGTTCAATACTCCGGTTATATAATTGATATTTCTAGTCACTAGTAACCACCGTGATAAGTGGTAAAATCCAAATTTTAAAATATAACTTTCTTAATGAAAAATAATTTGAAGTTAACAAAAATTTCTTAATTAATGAAACTAAAAAAAAAATAATGTCGAGAAGGTCCTGTGTGCATTGGTGAACGCATTATGTTCACTCAGTGGTGTTTTGTTAAAGGTAGCTATGAAGGGGCAGCACCTTATATTCATAAATGTTTTATTTAATGTCGGCAATTATGTATGGAATACAATATCAGATAAATGTGCACATTTTTCATTACATTCTCACACATTTCACGCGGTATTTCATTAATTTCATCACGAAACGCTGGCCCAAAGCATGCAGTTGTGGCGTTAAAAAGTATCACGATATCGCTCCAATGATTCCTCCTGACCAAATTGCACACCAGACTCACTTTTAATGGATGGAAACGTGACTGATGAACATTTTACACTGTCAAGTTATTTTTATTTTTGTTATTAATATTATATTATATCAAATAAAAACGTCGACAACTTACTAAATTCATTATATAATTATTTTATCACTGTACAAAATCCTATCTGATAACATATTGGATATTTTTGAAAAATAAACCTTTTATCGTTCATAAAATTGAAAAAAACGCAAAAATTAAAAAAAAAAAATATTATAAATGAGATTGTGCCTGGTTTTTTTAAATAAATTGTGGAACAAACTTTTTCAAATGAAAAGTAAAAGTAATAAAAGCAACTAAAATGTATCAAAAATTCTTTTAAAAAAATAGCATATTGTAATTTAGGATTCGAAACCATGCCATCGGTAGGTATACTATTTTTTGAATTTTTAATACATTTTTGTTATTTTTATTTCTTTTACTTTTTATTTGAAAAAGTTCGTTCTTTGTTTTAAGAATTTTTGATAGCTTTAAATTATTTTCAATATGAAGATAATAGTGTAACATTTTAACCATTAGACTAACAGATTTATGTAATAGTTGGCGATTTTTTTTATTAATTTTGGGAGAATTTCTTCATTATTAAATCTTTTCTTACGTTTCAAATCATTTCTTTGTTTAGTCGAAGACCACTGGCTTTTTGATGAAGACGTTGAAACACTTCTTGGATGTGAAAATTATATAAGTGCTAATAAGTTAATAAGAATGTTAATATTTTTAAAATGCACCCCAGGCAAGAAAGAATTACAAATTTGTTACCGAATTCAAAATTTATGGCTGACTTCAGAAACGTAGTTTGCAAAGCAACACTAGAATTCCTTGTAAACTCATGCTTCCAGTGTTGCTTTGGAAGCTGTGTTTATGAAATCAGCCTTTACTATGAAATAGAGATTAGAACCAACAATGCGTGATCGTGATTAATTTTTTATTTCCATCACGTGAGGGTGCGTCCGTGAGACGGTGAGTGGCAATTTTGTTTGCTTTAATGTAAGACTTTATAGTCCGAATTGTCCCTTATTTGAATAAAATAATAAAAATGTAATATCCAACTAGGACGTTCATCGTCTGGTTTTGGTTTTACTAATCACCTAAATTATAAAATAATTAAATATAAAGGAAGATTAATTCCTCCTTCCTACAAATATTGTTAAATATTATTGATATATTCTTATTACTGCATATATGTGTTAATTTGGCAGTGTCATTAGTAATATATTTAAATGTTTAAAGTATTTCTTACAGACTGTCTTCATATTGGTTTTTTATTTAAAAGTTCATCAATTACATATATTTTTGATCTCTTATCTACATATATTATATGTACGTACATACTAGGGATGCCAATCCCGATCCCGAAAATCCCGGGATTCAGCGAATACCAAATCCCGTGATTTTAATTATTTAATCCCGGGATTTCGGGATTCACTCAATCCCGAAATTGCGTACTAAATTTGTTTTGACTTTTTTTTATAAGCAAATTCGTCATGATTTTCTTCCATATTCACCGTAGGAATACAATTGATCTTTTATATTTGTTTGTTTCACTGTCAATGAAATCGAAAGATAAAATGAAACTTTGTTATTCTTTATAAAAGCGTCTAACAGTTATAAAGAAATTTTAATGTAAGAGTATTGAAGATAATTAAAGAAAATAAATTGCAAAAAAAATGTCTTTTGAAATGCACAAAACAAAAGCAAACCCAAAAGTTCGGTGTGGTTTTATTTTCTAGTTGATTCTTCTGGTGCACCAAATGCAAAATGCAAACTTTGCAAAGAAAGTCATCCAGATATCAAATTAGCAAGATATTATTTTTATTTGTTTTAGGTCCACAACATACAATTCTGATTCTGATGACGCCTATACAATGCACAAATTTTAGAAAATTATTGCACCAAAGCAACAACTTTGCCTCGCACTTCGTATACACCTGGCTATTTTGGATGTGTTTTACAAACCAAATGAAAAACTTATCATAAATGAATTTATCATCTTTAGAACATTTAAATTTTTAAATTTTTGTAAAAGAGAAATAAAAACTGATTAGACTAATCATTTTCGTATTTCAACAGTTATTGATAAAGTCAGAAAAATTTTAAAAATTTGTAGAAAACGAAGTCTTGCAAAAATATGTTAAAGAGGAGAAAGGTAAAGAACTTAAGCGTATTTTAGACATTTTTCATTACATTCTCACACATTTCACGCGGTATTTCATTAATTTCATCACGAAACGCTGGCCCAAAGCATGCAGTTGTGGCGTTAAAAAGTATCACGATATCGCTCCAATGATTCCTCCTGACCAAATTGCACACCAGACTCACTTTTAATGGATGGAAACGTGACTGATGAACATTTTACACTGTCAAGTTATTTTTATTTTTGTTATTAATATTATATTATATCAAATAAAAACGTCGACAACTTACTAAATTCATTATATAATTATTTTATCACTGTACAAAATCCTATCTGATAACATATTGGATATTTTTGAAAAATAAACCTTTTATCGTTCATAAAATTGAAAAAAACGCAAAAATTAAAAAAAAAAAATATTATAAATGAGATTGTGCCTGGTTTTTTTAAATAAATTGTGGAACAAACTTTTTCAAATGAAAAGTAAAAGTAATAAAAGCAACTAAAATGTATCAAAAATTCTTTTAAAAAAATAGCATATTGTAATTTAGGATTCGAAACCATGCCATCGGTAGGTATACTATTTTTTGAATTTTTAATACATTTTTGTTATTTTTATTTCTTTTACTTTTTATTTGAAAAAGTTCGTTCTTTGTTTTAAGAATTTTTGATAGCTTTAAATTATTTTCAATATGAAGATAATAGTGTAACATTTTAACCATTAGACTAACAGATTTATGTAATAGTTGGCGATTTTTTTTATTAATTTTGGGAGAATTTCTTCATTATTAAATCTTTTCTTACGTTTCAAATCATTTCTTTGTTTAGTCGAAGACCACTGGCTTTTTGATGAAGACGTTGAAACACTTCTTGGATGTGAAAATTATATAAGTGCTAATAAGTTAATAAGAATGTTAATATTTTTAAAATGCACCCCAGGCAAGAAAGAATTACAAATTTGTTACCGAATTCAAAATTTATGGCTGACTTCAGAAACGTAGTTTGCAAAGCAACACTAGAATTCCTTGTAAACTCATGCTTCCAGTGTTGCTTTGGAAGCTGTGTTTATGAAATCAGCCTTTACTATGAAATAGAGATTAGAACCAACAATGCGTGATCGTGATTAATTTTTTATTTCCATCACGTGAGGGTGCGTCCGTGAGACGGTGAGTGGCAATTTTGTTTGCTTTAATGTAAGACTTTATAGTCCGAATTGTCCCTTATTTGAATAAAATAATAAAAATGTAATATCCAACTAGGACGTTCATCGTCTGGTTTTGGTTTTACTAATCACCTAAATTATAAAATAATTAAATATAAAGGAAGATTAATTCCTCCTTCCTACAAATATTGTTAAATATTATTGATATATTCTTATTACTGCATATATGTGTTAATTTGGCAGTGTCATTAGTAATATATTTAAATGTTTAAAGTATTTCTTACAGACTGTCTTCATATTGGTTTTTTATTTAAAAGTTCATCAATTACATATATTTTTGATCTCTTATCTACATATATTATATGTACGTACATACTAGGGATGCCAATCCCGATCCCGAAAATCCCGGGATTCAGCGAATACCAAATCCCGTGATTTTAATTATTTAATCCCGGGATTTCGGGATTCACTCAATCCCGAAATTGCGTACTAAATTTGTTTTGACTTTTTTTTATAAGCAAATTCGTCATGATTTTCTTCCATATTCACCGTAGGAATACAATTGATCTTTTATATTTGTTTGTTTCACTGTCAATGAAATCGAAAGATAAAATGAAACTTTGTTATTCTTTATAAAAGCGTCTAACAGTTATAAAGAAATTTTAATGTAAGAGTATTGAAGATAATTAAAGAAAATAAATTGCAAAAAAAATGTCTTTTGAAATGCACAAAACAAAAGCAAACCCAAAAGTTCGGTGTGGTTTTATTTTCTAGTTGATTCTTCTGGTGCACCAAATGCAAAATGCAAACTTTGCAAAGAAAGTCATCCAGATATCAAATTAGCAAGATATTATTTTTATTTGTTTTAGGTCCACAACATACAATTCTGATTCTGATGACGCCTATACAATGCACAAATTTTAGAAAATTATTGCACCAAAGCAACAACTTTGCCTCGCACTTCGTATACACCTGGCTATTTTGGATGTGTTTTACAAACCAAATGAAAAACTTATCATAAATGAATTTATCATCTTTAGAACATTTAAATTTTTAAATTTTTGTAAAAGAGAAATAAAAACTGATTAGACTAATCATTTTCGTATTTCAACAGTTATTGATAAAGTCAGAAAAATTTTAAAAATTTGTAGAAAACGAAGTCTTGCAAAAATATGTTAAAGAGGAGAAAGGTAAAGAACTTAAGCGTATTTTAGACTGCAAAACTAGGTAGAATACTCTTTTCGATATGTGCCAACGATTTCATGAATTAAAAATACCCGTAAGGAAGTCTTTAATTGATTTAACGGATTATGAATACAAATTGATCAAACAATTAACAGATATTTTGAATCCTTTAAAAGCAATAGTTGAAGCTTTATGTCAAAGCGAAATTAATTTTTGAAAGCAGATTCTGCCCTTTATTTTATTATAAAAGAAGTATCAAAACTGGAATGCACATTAAGATTTGTTTTGTATTTTGTTTTTTGAATACTAAATATTTTTGTTATATTCAAATATATAAAATAAATATAAAACTTTTGCTTGTGAACCTTTTTCAAAGCCGTTTTTTTTAAATTAATATTTATAATATTGAATGTTACAACGTTGTATTTTTATTAAGCTTTCGCTTTAAAAGACATTTATTTTAAATTTTTTGTTTCAATATCTATAAAAAGAACATAACTCTTAATGTTAAAAAATCGGAATCTCAAAAAATCTCAGAATACCCGCAAATTTCGGGATTCGGAAAAATCTCAAAGGACCGGGATTTGATTTTTGGAAATGCCGAATCCCGGGATTCGCAAAAATCAGTCCCGATAGGCATCCCTAGTACATATATATATAAATACCTGCTATCAACCATATAAAACAAATTTCGAAAGCAAAGTTTTAAAGAAGTCAAAGAGAAAGTATATTTTAATGTAAATAAATACTCAGAGGCAAAATAAAACAACAACCTCACAACAAATACGTACTATAATATGCAAAGCAAATCTAAATAAAAATTGATTACGCATAAAATCGACATCAAAGAAATCGTGCCATTAATATTAATTAGTTAAGCCAATTTGTAGCATATTATAATATCAAGCATTAACAGCGAAAATAACAAATCTGTCATTGATATTGGATTAAAAAGAATAATAGTTATAGTAATACAAGCCTAATGGTGTTTTCTTTCCTGCCCTTTTTATTGAAATTTGCAATATAATGATTAATTTAAATAGTAACTTTGTCAGATATTATTATATCATCACTTACGAGCAAAATTTTTGTCTTAAGAAAACTTTGAATAGCAATTTTTTTTATAAAAAGTAAAAGACATAAAAAATGTTAGAGTTGCTCGAAAATTTGACAAATAAACAAATGAATTAATTATAAAAGGCAAATCATATTTACATATATGTATACATTAGACCTTCTCACTTAAATTTTTTTTTCGAAATTCCTTCATGAACATCAATTTTCTTAATTTACTCTAAAACCAGGAATTTTGGTGTATAAATAACACTTAAATATTGATGAACGGAAAGTGGTCTCTCAAATGTATTTTTTCCAAAAAATGAAAAAATCTTGCTTTAGTAATTTTCCTTTAACTCAAGCAGTTCTTAGCGCATTTGAACTTAATTATATACATTAGAAAGCTTATAAAATTTCCTAAATGTTTCTTGAAGCAACATTGCCATTTGTTCGATGGTTTTTTATTAGTATGGTAGGAAATTTTAAGATATTTTAATTTTTTCTGGTGCAAATAACAGTAGCATTAGGTTAAGAAAAACTAAAGCTGTAAGCAGGCGAAATGAAACGACTAAAGTTGTTTATTTTAAAGTTGCTTCAATTTCATAAATACGTTAGTAAAAAGTTAGAAGACATTAATGTTTTTTTTATTAGGAATATGGACAGATGGAAGATCGAAAAATATTTTTGTGTTCTCTGACACCAGGTCAAAGATTTTGAGGTTAGCTTCTTTGAAAAAGCACTTATAACGAAATAAATGGTCTCTTGGACTATTTCTATTTCTTCCAACGTGAATGTATTGGATCAAAAAAGATACGCCAACCACCATTTCATTTAAATACCATAAGTGGCGTGACATTATTTCCAAAGCAGCCTCCGCCACACAGTGGGGCCTTTTGAGTTTTTTCGTTGCAAAAATCATAAGTTTTAAAGTGATAAAGATATTTAAAAATTTTAAAAAGCATATGAAGGAAGACTCCTCAGGCTTCAATATACATGATTTGCACGGTCATAGGTTATCCGCGGCTGTGCGCACAGTGTCGGCATTCGACTGTTTTTATTACAAACATCATAACTTTAAAAGTAATAAAGATATTTTAAAAATCTATAAAGCAATTCAAACGTAACTGCTTCCGCTTAAAAATAAGTAACCTTTTTAGATTTTATGGCCCCAGCTGTCCTGCGGTCGCTTTTATGAAGCAGATCTCTAGGGTACAGCTTTTAATGATTAAAATTTTTTTAATTGTGTTGATTTTCATACCTACAACGCACAGTGTCATGTTTTCATAAAACGAGCAGTCAAAAACAGAAAGAGTTATTGTAAAAAGTTCGAATTCGGGTCCCATTTTTTAATTGGTAAAAGGTAACCAAATATAAAATTTTAGGTCATTCCTATATATCCTGAAATGAAAAATGTGATGAAGTAAACAAAAAAGATCGAGCTTTATGAAACTTTGTATATTTATTGAATTTCATACATTAAAAGGTTTGGCTAAGTTTTATCAAAATCGGAGAAAAAATGTCCATGTTCCAAAAACTCAAAAAAAGCGAAAAAAATCTCAAGCTTAATGTGCATCAGAATTTTTTTTCGATTAGAAGAGAGGACGTAAATAATATCCTCCATAGTGCTGTCGAATGACAAGAAATAGAATAAATTTTCGAATGTAAATAAAATTTGGTACATTTTAAAATTTTGGTATATTTAAATTTGTAAGCGGGGGCTCGGTAGTATTAATTTTTATGCAAATCATATTAAGGAGGTACTATGTTTTGCAGCCATTTCTGACATCATAATTTTTCAAAAAGGGATATATAAAGGGTAGCCGATTTAAAAAAAAAAAAAAATTACAAAAATTGAAAAGCATATTAAGAGATTTTTATAAAGTTTGGGATGCTTCTGGAATCTTATTTTGTCTTAGATCTTAGATTTTTTTAAAAGGATGTATGGGAGGTATCCGCAATATTATCATAGCTTGTTGATACAAACTTTCACGCAAATTTTTATTTCGCTAAGTCTTCTCCTTCTATTTTTTCCAAATTTTGTTCTACATCAAAGTACTGTGCGACTGGAAATTACAAGAGCTTCTTATACACCACAGAGCGCTTGTTCATTTCATAGTATTTTGCGCGTTTAAGTACATAATATTTATTATTCATCTTTAAATACTTATGGCCTTATTCACAAACGCTTAATAAAGTTAATGTGTACATTAAACCATATATGGTTTCCCATATAAAAATCCAACATTAAACCTACAATAACTTTATTAATTGTTTGTGAATAAGTCCATTAAACTTAAAATTCTTGATAGAAATTGGTGTGGTTGTAGTAATTTTACCCTTTTTACGCCACACAATCGCACATTTTTAAATACTGCTATGCCTTTAAGTGTAAGGTGGTATAAGGGACTAGCACCGCACGTGTAGATTCGCTAGCTACTTTGGCACCACCTCTAGCACCGCTACAATTTACCACATATGTATTTGAGTGGTGAATTTAACACGAGCTTGTCATTGGAGGTGGCGATTGACCCATAATCTTTGCATAACCTTTATCCACCCAAAGGGTTACCTACAAGTTTCTGTATAAAGCACCAGTTCTAAGGTGCAGATCTTGTGCTAGTCACAAGTAGCTATCAAATTCTTAAAAACATGCGAACATCGGAAAAATTGCAATATTTTATATTGATTAATAAACGTCAAAAAATTTAGAAAATATAATTTCTATCGCGAAAATGGAGAAAACTGTTAAAAATTTCAAAATCACGAAAAAACACATAAATTGTTGTCTCAGATTAACGATTTTGAATGTTGTACATACATTCATATTGCCCCAACTAGTTCTTTTTCAAAATCGAGTTTTTTGTATATATCGGCAGATCGCCCAAATAACGGGGACTCCAAAATACATTTTCCAGAATGAAATAGTTTATTTTTGTAGAGTTTAGAAACGAGTGTGTTGTGCTGCGCTATTCATAACCACTTTAATCCAAATGTTTCGATGAAGTTTTTGAATCTCTGATGATACGATGACAGGATTTTTCTTAGCATAATTTTGTATTAGTCTGTCTTCCATACATGTCGTGCTTCTTGGTCTTTAAATTCCCAAAATAGTTTCCTAACTTTTATACTACTCCTGATATTTAGGCATATCTTAAAATTTTTCTTAATCGGACAAAGTTTCTAGCGATTTAAAAAAAACTTTTAAATTACGATTTCCATGCTCTTCTAATCTTTTTTTTATTTTTTTCGTTTGAAAAGTGGGATAATTAGTTGTACCTTAAAGTTTGTTAATAATTTCCATAGATAAAGTTCCTTTGATGTTTTAAAGAGTTAATGGTTCGATTTTTGCGCGTAATGTAGTTAGTACATTACAAGGAATATACATATGTAGTCATGTCGAAAACTCATTAAAAATTAATAAACAGAAATTGTAAAGGAATTAACATATGGATGATTAGTATACCAATCCATATGTTAGCTTAGCAGCAAGTAGGGTGCACAATTTGTTGACAATCATATAAAAATTTAATATTATCACCTTAAAAAATAAGAAACAACCAGCTCTTTCTGTTGTTTTAATATGCATAAATTATAACAAAGAAGTGAACTTTTACATGCATATAAAATATGTTCAGTATTACGCACTTAACAATGTTAAAATACAAATATTAAAATTATTGGTGTTGATTTTAGTTTTCAATTCAATTTCATACTGTTAGCCAACTAAATAAAACGTTTTAAATTACACTGACAAATATCAGTAAAAACAAACAAACAAACACACAATTGATTTTTAAACATCCCAGTTGGCCAAGTCTTTAAACCATCTTTAAAGAGGGGCACAATAGTAAGTCGTAGAAGCATACTGATCGCAGCTTAATATAATATACGACGAGACTTATACAAATGGCCGGGATGTAACAGAAGACGAAATGAGCGACAATGTCGTTCAGATTGTCGTGAACGAATACATATATTTTGTCGTCAAGGAAAAAATCGAGTCATCATTGAAGAATGCGTTTATCAAACGCAAAATTTTTAACAAACATTTATTTTTATTAACTGATGTTGAGACAGGGATAAGAACATGGGATGGTATACTTAGTACCTACTACGCTGCAGCACCATCGACTGTTTGATTTAAGCAGAACTTAAGATGTCTTTGCTCAGCTAGTTGTGATGACATAGTCGCTCAGATTGTCCTCAGCAAAGTTTGATTGACCCGCCAATGGTGACCTAATGGTCAGTGAGCCCGATTTTGTTAAAAAATTTGTATAATTTTAGTCCTCGGTATTTTTTTTTTGTTGTAATTTCGAGTAGCTGCCGCATATCGCGTCCCCCACCATCAGTTCAGTGCTTAGTGATCACTATTTGTGTATTTTTTTTACTAACCTGGGGGTCGACTCTAGTTCTGTGAAACTGTGAAATGAAAAAAAACTTTTCATTTTCGTTTTCATAAGAGGTTTTCATATTATCATTTCACAATTACACAAATTGCGATTCCCGTTTTTTTAATGAAAAAGTATTTCATTCCATTGTAGCTGTGAAACTTTTGTATATATTAATAAAAAGTAAAAGTCAAATGCGATATTGAACCGCATGTACTTAGTTTGGCTGAAGGTTTTTAAACCATTTTTTAGCCTTTTTTATCCGATTTTTTCATTAAAAATATTTCGTATTACTAACAATGAAAATGCATATACTATACTTAGGCTTTAAACTCATGTAAAAACCACCACAATAAAACAAGAATAAAAAATCTGGAACTTAAACAGTTTTATTGAAAAAAGGATAATGTACTAAACGATAACAAATATTTAAATCATTCTAGGGCATTGAACAGACAAAAAATAAATAAAATCGAGGGGCGATCGTAACCTCAGTTGGCTCTTGATACAAATTTCACGCGCCCCACTATTTTTTACCGTGTAGCACATTATTATTTTTTCAATAAAACTGTTTAACTTCAAAATTTTTTATACTTACATATTTTATTTTCAAGTTTTTAGATTTTATGTGATGAATAACAATTTTGTCGTACAGTATTCTTTGAGTCAAGCCCTTTCATTTGATACCCGTATATAATAGGTTGTGAAAAAAATATGTAATCCACCATTTTGTTAGCAGCCGGATTGGCCTTGCAATTTCTTTCAATGTGCTCTCTATTCTACTACTCAAGCCCTTCCTTTTAATAGCTAAAGTGAGAAAGTTTTAAAGTATTATGTAACCCGACATTTTGTGTAAATATTCATCTTTTTCGAAGATTATTGTAATTAATTTTTTAAAATATTACTTATCGTTAGCATTGTCCAGATTTTTCTATAAATAATTAATTAAAAATTATATTTGGTTCCCGCTTGCGCGCTTGCCTTTCGACGCTTTCTCCATTTTTTTACCGTTAAAATGAAAGTGTAAAAATATGCGAGAATATATGCACTGTTACACAGAACAAGAAATTGTGAAAACAGTTTGTTTCATTCCACTTGTTCTTTTTATATGAAAACATTTGAATTTATTTATAATTTTTTCACTAAACGAGAATCAGAAACTATGAAAATATGAACAAACTTTTCATTTCACAATTTCACAGAACCAGAATCGACCCCCTGGTGTGTGAGACCGTGTGCTACCATGTATGTAAGAAAAATAATAAAGGACTAATTTATCAAGGATTAATTAAGGACACCAATTATTGTTTTTTTTTTGCAAAGTTTCGAATGTAGAAGCACTAAAAACGTTATTTTATTTTATGAATATGAGATTCTTTTTATTTTTTTCTGAATTTAAAAAAACGTATTTCCAAAAACATTACTATTTCTAATGCTCTATTTTGTGAATTTTAATATTGAAATAAAAGAACTTATTGATTAAATATCTCTGTTTTATTTTCAAAGTGCATAAATAAAAAAAATATGAACTATTAGTTTCGAAAAATCTTCAGTTGAAAACCCCGGTGCATGAGACCGGCGTCACCATTATCAAAGTAAAATTTGTGTCACCATTGGCGGGTTAAAGACAAAACGGGGGCAACTGTCGCACAGTATGACTTTTGGCAATTTTAGGTGACCAAAATTAATAATTCTCATTCCGGAGCAGATATCGGAATTAAATTTGGTATGCATAATGTTTAAGCATAACAGAAACTTTGTAAAAAAAATGGGCATGGTCCGTGCACTTTCATTAGTAGCCTCCTATCAAAGTGAAAAAAGTGGGCTGATAATTTTACTGGATCCTCCTATTTATATGTATTTCAATGCGCTGAATCCGAATCTGATGTTCCTTTGGCTCTTTAATACGTTAAAAATGAAGAAAAGCTGCTGTTTCTTGAAGGAGAAGGTATTAATAATCTTTGCTGAATTTTTCTTTCCTGTTGATCTTAATTAAATTTTTGTAGCCATGAATAATGAATTTCTACAAATCATTGGTGCTCAAGAGCTCTTTAGCTTTCCGCCTTTTTGAGCGGTGAGACGATTGTTAGAGTATCGTTATTGACCATGAATCAAGAGAACAAGATTGCGCATTGCGCAGGTCAGTTATTTTGTTGTGTTTTGACGTAGACATAGAATATGTGTTGTAAACAATAGCACATTTTTTTGTGAAAAGCAGGCCGAAATGTAAAACTTTGGTAGCTCGAGGAAGCTCTTCCTTAAATAGCTTCCAGTCCAAATTCAAAAGGTTTACTCCACTGCATCTCTTTTCTGTCCATTTAAATTTTTTTTGAAATCGATGCACCTGTTTAGAAGTTAAGTTATTTCCAGTTTTGTGCCAAAAATTTCTTACGCTTTTTAAAACAAACACTCATTTGTATTCTATGATGACGTAGATGCGCAGTAGAAATATATTTTGTACGGCTGAGTGCGCAATCTTTTGTTCTTGATGTTATGTTTGTAAATAAGAAGGTTTTGTGTTTTTACCTGTTATGTTCTTTTGATGTGAAATTAATATTCATATAAAAAAATAAAATATGTACACGGCCCTGAACTAAATGGTAAGATCTTTATTATAAAAAATATATATTTTTCCGTTTTTTTCATCGTGTTTTTCTTGATTAGTTAAACATAGGAAGAGATTCGAGCGAATTATAGACTCAAAAAGTTCTACCTATGTCGAAAAAATTAACTGCCAATCGCATAAAAAATTAAAAAAATAATTTAAAATCGCCGACTTTTACTTTATTTTCCATAGAAATTTACATTGTCTTTAAAAAGAAAATTCAAATTTATTAAAATAAAATTATAGTCGACTTTAACAAAATATGTTTTTGTTGGGCCTAAATATTTTTTTCTCAAACTATAATTTAATGGTTTCATATTTTGATTTTAAGTAGAATAACAATTTCCATTGATAATAAAGTAAAAGTCTACTTTAAAATTGATCATTTGTCAAATACAGTTATTGTTTTTTTTTTAATTATAAATAGTTTTCCAAAAGTATTTATATATTATTATTGTAATTTAAATAAAAATATGCTAAAAAATCAATTGAACTTTTAAAAATACATATGTAAGTATTGAAGATAATTTTAAAACTCAATTCCTAGTTTTGAATTTGAAATTCTATTTACAATTTGTGAAATTCAATAAATAACTTTTGAAATTTATTAGATGATATTCAAGATAGAGTTTGCAAATATAGAGAGCAGTTCTGAAATAGCATTGGTAATTCGTTTATTCAAACTAACATTAATATCATTAGAAAAACGACCTTTAATTTGTGTTTTTGATCATGTTAGTATTTTAAGATACTATTGATAGTTCAACTAGCCATGTATATATAGATATATAATATATACTACATGGCTTTTCGAAAAAATTCAACATTTTTCGTTACGTTCTCATAGTTTTTAATGTGTATTTTCCGTTTTTGTTACCTTATTTAAAAAAAAGTGATATTTTGAATTAAAAGTTATGTCACCGATCTGATATTTTTAAATGTTCTTATGTTTCTTATTAAATTATTTTAAATAAAAATGTGAAGTATTGAAGTAAAAGTTACGTTATCAATAAATAAAAATTCAACTATTTAAAATAAATCCAATTTTAATAAAAATAATAATATAAATGATAATATGCATAAAAAACCTTTAAAACAATAATAAAATCACTAAAATTGCTAATTTAAAAATCCTGTTTTATAGCTTCTCTTGATTTCATTTCTTTTCTTCTTTTTATGAGGACACTTTCGCTCAGATTGCCGATAAGAAAACCTAATCGATGGACGCCAAGCCGTACATGAATCGTCGAATAAAATGTGTTCCACGATTTGGCCAACAGGGATATTTTGTTAACGCATTAACAAAAGATATTCAAACATCGAGGCTCCATTCACATTCAAATATCGGAGGGCCATATGACAAAAAATTTGGTATTTTATTATTATAATATAATAATACAACGGAAAAGTTTTGTTTTAGAAGCAAATGGAAAAAGACAATTGGATGATTACAATTTTTGATGGTTTCATTTACAACACTTCACTTGCAGCCGTCAAAGTGTTGATTTGGGATCGTTAAAACTTGTTGAAGAAAAAAATTCAAAGCCATTTGTTATTTTAAAACATTCAAGAGTTGGTAGTAGTTTTTTTAGTAGTTGAACAGACAGAGAAATAACTAAATAAACTAATAAAAAAGTGTGAATAGTTAAAGAAAAAAAGTATTAACTAATAATTTCACTTTGAATTTAGTTCAACCAAATATTTCGTTAATAATAAAAAAGTGTATTTTAGCACTATCTTGCGAATCTAATAACAAATTATTTAAAATTGTTATAAAATCTGTATTTAATTAATAAAATAACAAATGTTTTTGTTTACAAAGTTCTCCGTTCGAATTTCGTTATTGTATTTTTTGTTTACTAATATTCTTATAAATCAAACAAATTCCCAATTTATTGATGAAGATGATGATGAGAGTAACGAAGATGAAACAGAGGAGGAGAAGGCAGAACGTAAAAGTATTACAGAGGATTCATATTTATCGGTGGTGAGTAGTTTTCACACTTCTGTACGGCTGATTAGTGTCCGTATGCTATTGGTAAAATATTTCATTTCGGGTGTTTAGTATTCAGAAGTAGTAGTATCCCCAATCTTATCCTATTTTTTTCATAAATCTTCCAACTCATGTGGCATTGTGAGCGTCGGTTTCATTTGGAATGACTCTATATGTATAATATATATTTAACATTTTCGCCATAATTATATATTATTAGGTAGAAAAATATTAGCGTGTTTAAAAGTCGTATACTGCTCGAATGTAGATACATACATACACATCTCAATGGAAAAATAAAAAAATATTCTTCCTTCAAGAGGTGAGTAAACAAGATATTTCTATGAATTTTATGCACAAGTTGAAGAAAGATACGAAGAATCGCGTTTGTTAAGATAGGACTACGTTGCAATAAAGGAGCGATATGTATGTACATATATGCAGTTTGTAAAGTAAACTCATTGTTGCTTGTGCAAAGGTGTAGCTTTTACCACAGAATATGAAACAGAATTCCTAATTTTGATGTTTATAAAGCGCAGTCTCATGTCCATTGAAACAACCACAAACAAGCAATCAATTGCTACGATAATACGGAAGAGACAACTAAATTGGAGACATTAAGGCCTGCTTTCTCTTTTATGTACGTACATATGTATATAAACGCAGTAATGCTGTTGCAAGCAGTCGGGTCTAATTTATAAACTATAATTTTTACTAGAGTTCAGAAAAATACATACACTGAATAAAAATCTCGTACATAAATGTAAACAAACACAGCTCAAACTAAAGAAGACATATTTTCATACCACGCCCGGTGTGCTTCGCTACATTCATACACATAAAAGTAACTCAGCAAGAACAGTGAAAGTCATTTGACCGGCAGTTGTGATGTTACATATATCTCTATATAAATGTACGATCACACGATTGTCGCAAATACAACAATCAGACACAATTTAAATGTGCTGAAATGGTGCACAATAATAATATTGTCCCAATCAAATATACTTACTGTAGTCACATGATTGCCCCATTTTATAAAAATTTGATTGCCGCAGATTGGCGAAGAGTGAATTTGTGTCAATAATTGCCGCAGCCCAGTCATACGATTGTTCTAAAACTGTTATGGTAGCTTTTAGTTTCTTTTGTTTTGCATGCCGTTTAGTTTCTTTAGCATACTGATGTAATTTTGCATCATACCTTTTTTATTTTGCACTTAATAAATTTGGCTAAAAAAATGAAAAAATAAAAATAAAAATATTTTTTTTAAATAAATCTATATGTCTAAATGCGAAAAAAAATCATGCATTTGAGGGTTAACGCTTCAAATAAGTTTAAATTTATGGTACACAAAACAATTGGCACACACGAAAAATTAAACTAATTAAATAAATAGCCGCGTATTGGCTACTTTAATTGCCGCACGAGAACACTATAAATATTGGTACATTTTTAACATTTATATTGGCGCATGGTTGTCTATCAACCGTTCATACGATTGCCGCACCAGAGTTGCATTTGATTGCGGAAAATCAGTACAATATTGTTCTCGATTGCCGCAGGGAACAATAAAGTGTGAAAGTACACGATTAGCATACAAAATACAGATAATTGGTGGATTGCTGCAATCGTGTGATCCTACCTTAAATTTCTAACTGTTTGTTAAGGGCAATGTGGAAAAAGTGATGTAAACTTTTGTCTACGTGTGATTTTGCATCTTTGTCTAACTAATTTAAAATATCAACTATGAAACATATATCTCTGAAGTGCTTACTCTGCCGTATTTTTACTTGTCATTGATGTTGCATTTGGTAATCAATTCTGTATGATAACACTTGATTTATAACCCGTCATTACAGGAAACAGTTTAAAAATACGTATGTAGGTGTATTAGGAAAGATGATTAGGATTTTTGAAAGAGTATGTTATTTATGAGCAAATAAAATAATTTACAGTCTTTTAAAATAATTAAGTTTTTGGAAGAACAATTAAAAAATTAAAATAATTATTGTATCATGCCAAAATGGGTATCCTTTGATAAGTATATGCCCGAAATATTTTCTTGTTGGTATATGCACAATATTTGTTTCAGTCTAACACATATGTTCGAGCGGAACATTAAATAAATTTTTTGCATGTAACAATCAGTGTTACCTCTAACAAAAATTTTTTCTCTTCACGCATATTTTTGCAAAAACTTCTCAAAAGAATTTGTATGTTATATAATTTTCTTTAATTGCAGTTAATATGCCTTCAAAGGCTCTTTTTGTATTTCAAAATATGTTCTACTTATTTTAAAACATTATTTGTAAAACTTCCTGTAACTTAAGTATTATTGGTTAGAGAATACAAAAAGTTTTAAAATTAAAAAATATAAAAAGAAACTAACCCAAACCAAAATCAACTAAATTAGTATCTTAATACGTGAGAAATTCACAAAATAAAAAATTACGCTTAATTATTATCTTCATATATATATACGAGGGCGGATTGATATTGAAGCTACCTAAGTAGAAAAAAAGCATTTTTTTCGAAAACCATTTATTTCTCGACATAGTCTTCTTTTAGCTCAATACACTTAGTCCAACGATTCTCCAGTTTTTGTATCCCTTCCAAAAAATATTGCAGGTATTGTTGCAGTGCTTGTTCGGCCGCGTTTAAATTCAGCAATCCAATATTTTACCATATAATCTGACGGAGCAGACTCACCGTAATATTTGTCGAGCTTTTCTTTTGTCTCTTTCGCCGTTTTCCCTTTCAAATAATAGTGTTTAATCACTGTACGAAATTCACTTTTTTCCATTTATCAAGAAACACTAAAGTTGCTCACTTCAAACGACTACAACAAATAAACTAATCGATGAATTCGGGTGAAATTTTAACAGCTGACGTTTGACAGATCGTGATTTCTAAAAAAAGAAAAGGTTTTGTGTTTGTGCTGCCATCTAACGCTAGGTATCTTCAATATCAATCCGTCCTCGTATATATATACTATATAAATGAATGTTTGTATGTTGGTTTTTTTGTATATTCCTTATAGGACGCCAAACGGTACAACCGATCGTTTTGAAGTTTCAGAACTGTCTTACCGATAACAGGGAAATTCAAATAGGCTATTTTTTTAAGGTTTTGGTGGGATAAGGCACCCACCATACAAAGTAATTTTGAATTTCCTCATATCTGTATAACTAAAATAGTGAGACTCTCTAAATTTACTGTGAGCAGTTCTTAAAAGAAAGTGAAACATCCAGAAAAATCTCGAAGGTATTGTATGGGGAGGTAACTATTAATTTTTTTCATATCTGTAAAACTATCAAAGTGAAGTTTTCTAAATTTGACGTGTGCTATTATTCGAATAATGAGCGATTCCCAGCAAAATATTGGCGGCATCGGGATACGGGTACCCACCATAGGATGTAATTATTAGTTTTCTCATATCTGCACAACTATAAGAGTGAAGTTTTCCAAATTCTTCGAATAACGAGCGACTTCCAGAAAAATATTAGTGGTGTAGGAGGTAACTATTAGTTTTCTCATATTTGTACTACTATAAAGGGAGAATTTCTAAATTCGATGTTCCTTTTTATTAGAATAAAGTGCAATTTTCAGCAAAATATTACCGGTATAGGAGGGGTAAATGGGTACCATGATAAGAGGAAATTATTAATTTTGTTATATCTGTACAACTATAAGACTGAGGATTTCTAAATTCGGTGAGTTTTATTCATAGAATAACATACAATTTAAAAAAAAAATCTGGCCGTATAAGATGAGGAAAAGCTTACCCTACATATAAAGTTATCGATATACATAAAGAGGAATGTGTGTTTGTATGTTTATTTGATTGTACCTTATAGGAGAGCATACCTCTAGACCGACCTATCTGAACTTTTTGGCAACAATTAGCTGGTACTCTGAAATGCATTATAGGCTACTTTTTCCCAAAACAAGCCTAATTTGACGCCAACAAAATTATGGTACTCCTTTCACATAGTTTTTAACAGATTCTATAATATATACAAGCATAACTTCGCCATTTGTAGACCAATTTTCAAGTGCTTCTTGTATATGGAAGAGGTCCTCTCAAATTTTTTAAAATGAAGTGAGGGGGAGGGAGGAGTTTTGAAATGTACCCCCTAAAAAATACCAATCGCTTGCACCAATAATTGGTTATCAAATAACTTCGTCATATGTGAACCAATTATCAAAAGAGAAAATAAAACATCTGAAGAACACCAAATACGCTTTAGAATTAAAGGATCTTGAGCAACACGATGCATGATTAGCAACTCAGCGACCTCGAACTTCAACCTCAAGGACCTCTGACGAAGGGACCATTATATCGGGCATTCCCATGATACCAACAGATTTGCCATTTGACTTCAAAAGATTGCAATTTGCTTTTCGGTTAGTGTTAGCAATGACAATCAATAAAGCTGACGGTCAATTCCTGCAAGTTTATAGCTTAAATTTGTCAATTCCATTTTTCTCCCACGGACAGCTTTGCGGTGTATGATTTGTTTATGCTCCACATAGACAAGATAGAAATGTTGTATATCCTAGAGATTTACAACAGTTGATTTACATATAATAAAATATTTTTTTTACTACATAAACACATTTTATTTAATTTTGAAATGATGGGGGGAGCAAAGCACACCGGGTTCACATAGTATAATATAATATATATTAATATTATAAGTTTAAAGGTAAGGTAAAACTTAACAATGGCAACGTTGGTATCAAAAATTTCATAAAAAATTCTTGCAAATGTTTAGTATAAAAGACGTGTTTGTGTTAGTTGTGGTCTTCAATTTCTTGTAGGGTAACATTTATAAGTATAAATTATTGATTCTTATATCATACTTCTGGAATTTCATTATTTTAGACACGGAAAGCTTACTTTGAAAAATCTTACTTCTGCTGGTAAAATAACAGAGAGAGAGAGAGAGAGAAGAATACTTCATCTCTTTGTAAAGGGTGGTTAAATTTCAAGGGCCGATGTTAATTTTGAATAAAACACAAACTATTTAGGAAATTATTGTAATTTTATTTTATTATGATGTATTGGTATTACTCAATTATGTATGGAACAAAATATCGGCCAAATGGGCGCCGCGACCTCGGCGGCACACCTCCATCCGATGGTCCAAATTTTCGATGACGCTGAGGCATAATTGAGGTTCTATGCCGTTAATGTGCCGAATTATCTGATCCTTTAGGTCTTGAATTGTTGCTGGCTTATCGACGTAAACCTTTTCTTTCAAATAACCCCAAAGAAAAAAGTCCAACGGTGTCAAATCACATGATCTTGGCGACCAATTGACATCGCCATTACGTGAGATAACACGGCCATTGAATTTGTTGCGCAAAAGAGCCATTATTTCGTTAGCTGTGTGGCAAGTGGCACCGTCTTGATGAAACCACATATCGTCCACATCCATATCTTCCAATTCGGGCCATAAAAAGTTCGTTATCATCTCACGATAGCGAACACCATTCACAGTAACTGCCTGACCGGCCTCATTTTGGAAAAAATACGGCCCGATGATGCCGCCAGCCCATAAACCGCACCAAACAGTCACTCTTTGTGGGTGCATTGGTTTTTCGACAATCACTCTTGGATTCTCATTCGCCCAAATGCGGCAATTCTGTTTTTTGACGAATCCACTGAGGTGAAAATGTGCCTCATCACTAAAGATGATTTTCTTCGAAAATTGATCATCCACTGTTGCCATTTCTTGCCACCATTCTGCCCATTCACGACGTTTGGAATGGTCAAGAGGCTTTAGTTCTTGAGCCAATTGCACCTTGTAAGCGTGTAAATGCAAGTCTTTATGCATAATGTTCATCAACGACGAGCGTGAGAGGTGCAATTGTTGGGAACGACGACGAGTTGAGGTGGACGGCTCTTCAGCCACACTATCGCGAACAGCAGCAATATTTTCTGCAGTACGAGCTGTACGAGCATGCACTGGTGTTCTCACATCTTCTACAGACCCGGTTTGCTCGAATTTTTCCACGATTTTTGCGATTGTACGCACATTTGGACGATTAAATTGACCAAAAAAATTACGAAGTGCACGATATGCATTTTGATTTGAACGCCCATTTTCATAATAAGTCTGGATAACTTTAACACGTTCTTGGATTGTGTATCTCTCCATGGTTCAAATTGAGTAAGTCTGAAATAGAGAAATGTCAAATAAAATTCGGAAAAAAACTTGGCGTTTAGGTGTGGTTCACATTCAACATCGGCCCTTACAATTTAACCACCCTTTATTTCTCCAAGCAGAATTAAGACTTTACAAAGTAAACTTTCCGCGTGTAAAAGTGAAGACAATGGGTTTTGTTTAATCTGCAGAATTCCAATATTATTTAATCAAGTTATAACTCTGCAAAGGACCCGATTTCAATACAAAGATCCAACCAATAATTATACAAAACTAACTGCAAGCAAATCCTTTCGAGTACTATGAGGAATTATGCCGTATTTGTGAATAATTTTATTTCATGCAAGGTCCACATTTGCTTGTAGCCCAATCAACCAATATATTGAAATGATCTTTGGTGAAGTTTTGTCGCTTGGTAGGAAAAGGATAGTGGGTTGTATCTTTAGACCTTATAATAGAATACCGTTAACGAATCATACGAGTAGATCTTGGGGCAAATTACAGCATTCGATATCCAACGAAATTTCCATACAAATTCAAACAATTTTTTAAATACATTTATATTGTTACATAATTCAAAAGTAGATTTAAATTTAACGAACATCAAAATACTGCGATGATTAAGCACAGTTTAATTAACCTTGTGTGGCAGTTTGAGAGCACTAAAATTAAGAATAACGGAAATAAAACATTCAAGAAAATTCTAGAAACAGCAACAAGAATTTTCAAGATTGATCCAGAAATCTGAATGAAAAATCAATTGTGGTGACGGTTTAAATTAACGTGAAATTCTTTAGTTAACTCACCATTAAATTAAAATATATGCCTAACAGTATCTAGTTCCTCCGTCTCTACAAAGAAGTGTCTAGAAACTGCCTTATCTTACGCTACTGCTATATAAGAAACTGCTGCCTTGCCGCAGGAGTCAGTTGTGTAAAACCTATTGCAATGTAAACATCTCCAAAGACAAATTACTTCGTGTATTTCATTTTAAAGAGTGCGATCAAATAAATCAAACAGTTTTAAACAAAACTCTATATCCGTTTGTGTTTTAATATTATTTTTGACAAAGATCCCGAGAAAGGAAACGTTATCGGAAAGGCCCAAACGTAACAGTATGATCAGATTTCTGCCCCGTGTTTTTCGAAACATGATTTAGTATTCTTAACTTGCAATTATAAAGTACACCAAATTTACCAGCGTATTAGTTTATCTTGACTTAATGCATATAAACTACAAGCTTTTATATGAAAATAATAAATAATAATATAAAATATCGCCTGGACTGATATTTACCGTATGACTTCTGTTGATGAACAATATTAATTTTTAGAGCATAACGTTTAATATCTTTTTCAAATAACTGTGCCTTTGAAACATAAAAAAGTACTGACCATGCACATATTATAAAACAAAGGTATTTATCGTATACTAAATGGAAGGTATTTAAAACCAAGGAACTTAAATTACAACATTCTTTCGACAGGAAAAACGTCAATAGACATTTAAACAGGCGAAACAGCAATATTTTTCTAATCGATTTCATAATGCAATTGATTCTATCCAAAACTTGGAGTACTATTCGAGAAATAGGGATTGGTTAAACATACAATAATAGTAGTGACTGCCATGTGGATTTAAACATGTTGAACAGAACATTTACTAATATTCCTGTTATTCATACAAATCCCAGTCTTCTAAACTCTATGTCAGGCTCGTTACGTACGGATGTCAAAAGATTCAACGGGCATTTTAAACTTAGTTGTGCTTCTTAAAACGATGTGGCGTTAGCGTGCGCTTCTATTAAGACATATTAATAGCCGTGGACAATATGCAGTCTAAATTTATTACAGTTCTTGCGGAAGTAACCGAAAATATACGACAAGGCTTAGAAAATGGAAACATTAACTTTTTAGTCGTTTCAGACCATTCTAAGTCATTTGATACAATAGACCACGGCATACTTAATAAGAAACTGCAACACTTTTTTTATTTTGACAACAACTCAACTAAACTCGTAGTATCTTATCTTGCTTACCGCTCATAAGCACTATTTGATGCAGTATTAGCAGACGCAATAGTTCTGCTATTCACCACTGTAGGAGGTGATCTCATGATCACCGATTTCCTCAAAAAAAGGTTTGCAATGTCTTAGTTCTTGCTATTAATATTAATATTGTTTGTATCCATATTAATTTTGATCCAAGCTCCAGGCCGCTATCTCTATTCGATGTGTAGTCACGTTAGTCTTCTAGCCAAATCCAGATCCATACGAGCCTGCATCAACAACTTAATGATGACAAACTTCGAACGTACTTTGAGACTCGCCAACTTCTAAAAGGACGGAGGCAGTTAACATGGGAGTCGTTTCTATAGAATTTAAGTTCTACATACTCAGGTCCCAGAATACAACAACCTTCAGCCAAGGGTTACATCTATTCAATTTCGTAATTCCAGGAATGCCATAATTAAAACCGTACTGGACTTGGTCTTAATGCTCTTCAGAGGGGAGGAAAAACGCATCCACCCTTAATACGGGTTCGGATGGTATTCAGAGACTTGCTCAATACTGCTACAGTCACACTTTCTTTGGGTGCCAAATACTAAAGGCCACAACAAGTATGTAGGACATCTAACTAGAGCACCCTGCATTCTGTGATAAGTCAGGGCCCACGGTTGCCCGTTTTTCCTGAATTTTAGAAACCGTTACCGGGTTTTCAAAATTTCAAACACGGGGTATGCAAGAGAATCATATTTGCCAACAAATGTACAAGGATAAAAGGAAAGCATTAAAGATTGCAATCCGTACGAGAAAGCGGAGGTGCTTCCTTTATATATGCGATGAAGTAGAGAACAATCCTTGGGGACTTGGATATAAACTGGTAACCAGGAATCTGAAACGCCTCGGACAACAAACCCCTAGAGAAACGTTAATTCGCAAAGGAATTGTAGATAATCTGTTTCCTCAACAGAAAATCCCTTCATGGGAATGCAACTATCCTACTGAAGTTTTCAACTTTCCTGCGGTTACGACATCTAAAATAGAAGTTGCTATCTCCAAATTCGAAGACAAGAAGTCACCGG
This sequence comes from Gymnocheta viridis, assembly GCA_956483585.1. Classification (NCBI taxonomy): domain Eukaryota; kingdom Metazoa; phylum Arthropoda; class Insecta; order Diptera; family Tachinidae; genus Gymnocheta; species Gymnocheta viridis. The sequence continues at coordinate 2,852,643 of OY101440.1, forward strand.
TTGAGATTGTATTCCAAATATAGCACTAAAAGAGTCCGTTAAACTTTTTTCTGAGTATTTTCTAAAATGAGTTAGCGAACGCTTGAGTCCGGGTACATTACTGGCAATATTGAAAAGACAAAAACTGGTACTCTTGTCTAAAATTAATAAACCCCTAGACGACCTATATTCCTATTGGCCACTGGAAAACTGCTGGAGAAAATAATATGTAGAAAATTTAAAGCGTTTGTTGAAGCTAGCAATGGCATATCAGAATGCCAATTTGGCTTCAGAAAGGGTAGATCAACAGCGGATGCTACTATCGTACTGATAGAAACTGCTGCACAGGTTATCCAAGGAAAGAGCTGGAAAAACGGCGTAAAGAACGAATGTGCCATTGAAACTCTAGATATCAAGAATACATTTACTTCAGCAATTTGGGACCGTATTGTTAATGCATTAGCTCAACTAGATATACCAAGATATATAAGAGCTAGTTCGCGACACTGTTGCTGGAACTAGGAAGCACAAAATATATTTAACCAGGAAGTAGAGATGGGTGGTTCATGAACGAACTAGTTCCATTGAACCACTCACAAAAGTGAACGAAGTAAGCTGTTGAGCTCTTTCAGCTCCTTAGTTCATGTTTCTATTACATTCATATATCTTCTTCGTTTATGTCTCTTTTAAAAATTAAATTTTGTAAGTCAATGCCTGATGTATTCCGCATATTTGCGGAATATTTCCTTTTGTATGGTCTTTACAGTTCTAAGACACATGCGTTGATAGTAAATCCTATCGTTATCCTTTTCGTCTTATTGTCATACATATATGTACATACATACATACATATATGTATGTGTATCATATAAGCTAATTTTAATTGTTTTAATTATTTTTTTACATACAACAATTTCTACAGTTTTATACTAATTAAAATTTTTTCACCGAGACAATATTTATGTTAATAGTTTTGTATACTTGTTGCCCTTGTTCGTACATAAAACTTTTGCCCCTTTTCTTTGCAAATGTCAGATATACTGATTTTTTATAGCCAAATTCTTTCATCTTTGTATACTGAACAACTGAACTAAAAGAGCGTCGTAGTTCAGTTGAGTGCGCTGAGCTGAAAAAAGTCGACCAGGAAGGTTAAACATAGTTGGGTTTGCAGACGACATAGCAATAGTGAAGCAAAGGAGTTACTAGAGCCCGAAAACATTGCAGATGCCAGTATGCAGGTCTTGGCTCAGATCTTTGGGGCTGTCTCTTGCTGATCATAAAACGGTAGCGGTTCTGATAAATAGTCGCAAAACTAGAGAAAATATAAGATTCAATTCTAAAATATCTTGGAGACGTATTTTTTCAGGAGCAATTAAAATATATAGGGTAAAAAGCATTAAAGATATGCTCTGCCCTATCGTGGATAATGTCAAACACAAGAGGTCCAAAGTACCTACAGAGGTAGTTGCTCACTTATGTAGTAAAAAGCATTATCGTATAGGCATCACCAATATGATCAGGTTTACTCAGACACCCTACATATGTGAATCTGATATTCCCTGTGCATAAGATGGCTGCTCTGCGAGTGTGTAGCGCATTCCCAACTACATATTACCGACAATGCCGCTTTTTTCATTGCTAGTGTAATACCCGTGCCACGTAGAACGTTTGGGTCAGTGTACCGAGGTGTCTTAGCGTGTTAAAGTCTCACACTTCTTGCCAACTCCAGAGTTACGTTATTTCGATTTATTGCCAATAGAAGGTCCATACATACACATACATACATACGACATTAATTTTTATAGCTGGGTAACAAAATTAAATTAAGCGTTAAGAATATTAAATTAGGTATGTTTCGTGATAAATTGAAAAAAACATTCAATATGAGTCTATTCCAACTCCATCATCCACTCATTTGTATGTCCATATAATAGAGATGGGATCGTGAGTGACTTTTCACTCACGCTCTCGATAAAAAAATTTCACTCATGCACGCTCACGCATCACCTTATATTTTTGGCTCACGTTCACTCACGCTTCCGTGAGTGGAAAAAAAAGTTAGTCACAATCACGAATACTCACGCTCACGAAATACTCACGAAAAAAACGCAACCTATAAGTATTAATACATTAACATTTCTGAATGCAAATAGAAAAATCTAATATACAATTAGAAAATTCTGCAATAAAATACGAATTACGAAAACAGAGAAATATATAGTTTTCTGAAACAATTTGTTTGTTTTGAAATACAATTTTTCAATTTTGATACATGGGTAAGTCTCAGAAACAGTCCACCAAACAAAATTTTTTTAAAGTGATCCAACTTATTTTTTATGGAATATTAGACAAAATATATAACTTTATAAATAAATAAATAATAATAAATTTTATGAATAAATGTATTTCAACGATCAATTATGTACAAATTATTATCAAATCCTACCCTACCTCAGATCTTCTAATTTCGTACCAGAAATTAACAATTTTTAGGTATTCGTATCAATACTATTTTGTAATGATGAAGGCCCGATCGAAAGCCATATATTTATACATTCAATTCACTTCAACTTTATATAAAATATTTTGTGTTTACTATTTTCGAAATTTCAGATAGAAATATAATAAAAAATGTAATGTGACTATGTGACGTATGATGCGTCAGAAAGGTCTTCTCTTCATGTCTTCTGAAAAAAAGCGACAAAATTTTTTGGCTGCAAATAAGTTATTTTAGAATTCTCTTATATTCACCTTTCTTTTAGGAACTATACTTTGTGTACTTTATTATGCAAAAAATTACGAAAACACACTAACTTTCAAAGTTACTTCCATTTTTTGTAGCGTGCAGAACAAAATCTTATGAACAATTATTTCTCAACAAATACCCGCTAAAAATTTATAACTTAAGCCATTAGAAAGTACACTTATATCCTACTAACCACCATACACAAGTTAAAGGTACTTCTTTTGAGAGACCAAACAATTTTTATATATTAATGTGAAAACGCATACGAATGTAGGGCTCGTCACGCAGGATTTACACATGCATATGTATGTAAAATATTAAGATTAAGTAGGATCTTCTACTTTAGAGTTAATAGATAAATAGATTTATGCAGAAATAAAATTTTGTCAACATTTTTCCTGTGAAGTCTGTTTCACATCTCTTCAAGTATTCCTCCTGGCGTTGAAGAAACTCCTTCGCTTGTAGCTGAGCTGGATGGTACACACAGTATTTGTTTAGCCAATTTTTGCAGAATTGGAAGATCTTTAGCTTTTTTCGAAAAATTTAAAATTTCTAGGTCTTGTTCGTCTGTGCGAACGCGAATGAAAAAACGAAAGAGAATTCTAGATGTTTTTCTTCCAATTTTTCGCCAGTGAAACTCGGAATTATACTGCTACTTTGACTCATTCATCCATCATTCATTCATCAGTACATTAATACATACCGGCACAACGTTTTATGTCTTCATGACAAAATTGAAAACCACGTACCTATTAAAAATATGAAAAAAATTCCAAAATCGAAAAAATCACGCAAAAAATCTACTCATGTACGCTCACTCACGTTAAGTTTTTTTATACTCACGCTCATGCACGCTCACGTGATTGAAACCAAAAACTGCCCACGATCATGCATGACCACGCGTGATTCACGCTAATCACGTGAGCGATGCCCATCTCTACCATATACCCTCAACTTTCATTCAAGCATAAAATTTTTAGATGGTTAGTTACGTTTTTTATTTTGACTAACACATTACTCAAACAGCTTTAACTACTGACGCAGTTCATATATGTACATATGTATGTATGTATTTAAATATTTATTTTTTCTTTCATTTTATGTAACCAATTTCGTTCCATTAAAACAACTACAAAAATAACATCAAGGATAAATTAATTGCTAAATACGGATATCCAGCTGAAGTTCACACTGTCACAACGGATGATGGCTACATTTTAACTATGCATCGTATACGGGGCAAACAAGGTGCTCAACCATTTCTCTTGCAACATGGTCTTGTTGATAGCTCAGCAGGTTATGTTATAATGGGCCCCAATATAAGTCTTGGTAAGAATTCATCTTAATTTTTTATTTATTGTAGTTTTAAACTTTTTATTTGAACATGGAAACTGAAGGGTGAACGAACAGCGTTTTTTTACAAATGAATTTGTTGCATAACTGACCGAATGCTCACTGCATAAGCAATGAAGAAATTTTTTTCGAGTTGGTTGTGATAAAAAACGTATTTGAAAAAATAGCTACACCAATTTGATAAACTTTAGTTAACACATTCAGCCGACATACATACATATGTATGGATGTAACAGTTAGCACACTCTTGTGTTCCTCTATAAAGAAAACTTCTAAAATTCAAATGCGTATATGTAACTATTTTCCTTTTAGTTGTTTTTGCAGAAATAAATTTTGTTTACTTCATATCGTTGGCTTAATATAGAAGAGGCTATGCCTGATTTACTTGAAATCGCGTTTTTAATAATATGTGGTGTATTTGGAAGTGGGTTGATGATATTGTGTGTAGAGATGCAAACGACACATCGATGTTTTCTAAACATCGATATATCGTTCAAAAATAAAATAAATACTTACATATGTACATACATCTGTATCTACATCGACATCGTTCATTGCAAGCCGTGTTGCCAGGAGCTGGAAGAAAAAAGGCTAAATCGGCTTTTGAAAAACCTAAATTGCCTAAACATAGAAGGTAAAAAAATTTTATTCATAACTCAACGTTTTATTTATTATTAATAAAAAAATCCATAAAACATGTTAAAAGTTATCGAAAAAAGTCAATACATATAGATCTCTGTTATTATTTTTTAAGAAGTCAATTTTTGAAATGTTACAATTGAAAAATTCATTCTAATTTCGGTTGTCTTTTACATAAGTCTGTTTTCTTAAATCTTTAAGATTTTTTAAATAAATTTAGTATTGTTCAATTCACAAGCTCGTGTTATCGTCGTATGTGTTGTGTAATCGTCTGTCTACTGTATAAGTATATTTTTGTTGTTGGTAATTTTCATACAAAAGTCTGTTATAATTATACGTTTGAATATTATTGGGGTGTTCACACTGTGGTCATATCAGTCATATTGTCATAATGTCTTATTATTTTACAATGGTTTAAAAAAGTTGTTGTTGTGCTTCAAGCAAAAAAGTCATAAAATAATAAGACTTTTTAAGGTATGTTTTTGGTTTGTCATAAAATAACAGTAGAAATCTTAGTCGAGCAGCTGTAACTCCTTATTCGAGCCGGCAATAATATTAACAAGCCGCCGCTACAAATAACACAAAATGAAAACAAGGCAAATTCATTACCAGGAGGCGAATTAATTATAAGTTGGTTGCAGTGGCGAATTCACGTGAATTTATACATTAACTGTCCTGTCAAATTTTTTACATATTTTCCATGGTGTAATAATATAAGGTGCTCTTATCAAACAACAATAAAAAACAACATGCATTTTGTTTGTGTAAAATTATCACAATATTGTCAAAAAAAGCTGTATACAAAACATAACAAAATGTGGTTTGTATGTATTTAGTGGTTATGCAAAAACAAAAAGCATAACGTAAACAAAAATATTCATAATGGCGGCCAAAAATGTAAACAACTTTTGACAAGACCGTGAAACTTACCATTTTTTTTGCAGATTATTTAACGGTCAAAACACAATCCTACAAAAAACCATATTCCTTGTTGCGCACACCTGATATTATTACACCATGATATTTTTCGGCGCCATTTTAATGTAATTTTCGTGCAAAAGGCAAATTTATTACGACTACAATAAATCAACAACAAAGCAAACAACTGGCATTTTGTTTGTGTAAACGGTGAATTCATTATATACGCTGTCAAAATTCTCCATGCATAAAAAATTACATTAAAATGGCGCCGGAAAATATTTAACAAATTTGAAAGGGCAGGTAATGTATAAATTCACGTGAATTCGCCACCTCATAATTAATTCGCCTTGAATGAAAATTATGCGTTTGTGTAAGCTATCTGCCTGGCAGCTTATGGATGTTTTTCTACTTGCCGCCGTAAGAAAAAATATTTCGGCTCATTAGTTTGTTCTTCCTCCTCTTCATCACCTAGAAAAGGGTGCATTTAAATTTGAATACATACATACATGAATTTTTTTGTTCATATTTACTTGAGGTAGCCATTATCACGTTTAACATGTAATTTTCGCACAAACCAGCTATTATTTTACTTTTTTCACTTGATTTCGGCATTTTGATATGAAATTGTATTTTTAAATGTTTTTTTGTATCAGCTGGCACAATTATGACATAGCACACTAAATTATGACGGGGTTGTTCAAACTTGTCATATTTTGGTGTGCTATTATTTTATGACATATGACTTATGACTACAGTGTGAATACCCCATATATGTTTTATAAATGGTTGTATTGAGGACATGTATGGAAAAATTTTATTTGTAAAGGTAAGTTTAGATGATATGTTGATTCAGCATATTTATGCTGAAAAATTTCTTAAAAGTCACCCACATTGCAAAAAAAGCGGAATTCCGTTAAAAGTTGCAAAATTTGGAAGAAGTCGTAAAATATTCTAAAACGAGCTACAAATGCAAGGAATGTGGAAAACTTGGAAAAAAAACTACGAAAATTCGCAATAACTTCCAATCATTGAGAAAATTAATATCTTTAATATCATTTAAAAGTCGATGACACAATAAAAATATAAAAAGTCACCCACATTGCAAAAAACGCGAAATTCCTTGAAAAGTTGCAAAATTTTTGAAAAAGCCAGAGAAATTTGTAGCCATGTTCCCGTATAGCCTGCTGTAGTGAATGTGTTTATATTTTAATTTATCTCGATTTTGTACTTGATATTTCCGCCGACGACATCATTTGTGTTTATTTTTATTTATATTAATAAATTTTATTGCAAAAATTATACATACATATATACAAATAAGTACATGAGTTGAATAATAATTAAAAATTGTTGTCAAACTCACTAATTTCACAGACAACATTGAATTGACATTTAAAATACAACAAATTTGTTTTTTAAACGATAAGCCATACGACTGAGCTTGTGAATTGAACATATTTTGTATAAAACAAAAAGTTCGATTTTGTCTTTATAATATCGAATTTTTAATAACTTTTTAATTCATAAATATTTAACTTATATATTAAAAAAGAATTATATATAATCGGGGTTGTCACAGAAACCAATATAGTCGGAATTGGACTTGAAAACACGACAAAAAATACTTTTGTATGATGAATTTAAATGTTATCGGTTTTATGTTCAAAGCAGATTGTAATTTTAGGTTGCACATAAAACCAATTACATTGAAATTAATCATAGAAAAGTATTTTTTGTCGCCTTTTCAAATCCAATTCCGAAAACATTGGTTTTGTGACAACCCTGAATGTTATTATTTATGCGTTCGGAGCAGGAATACCGGAAAATTTAAATTTATTTACCGATTTCCCATTAAACGAAAACTCTAATTATAATACATGAATTCATATATAAAATTTTCATATACATATGTACATACATACATACATATATGTACGTACCACGTGTATACGCTCAACTATTTGCAAATAATTAACTCATTGTTAATACGGTTGATTGTATGCGAAATAGCTTTACCTGTTTAATGGTGCTAGATAGCAACCATATTGTTAAAAATGTAATGTGATAATTTTTCGAACTAAATTGTTTGTTATTGGTTGTAATTCAAAGTTTTAAAGTAGATTTAAATTTAAGGAACATGAAAACATGATGGTTAAGTACAGTTTAATCAACCGTGTATGCAAGATTGGCTGCACTTAACTACACAACAACAGCCTGAAATACAAAATAACGGGATAAGAACATTCCCGACAGTTCTATAAACAGTTACGAGAATTTGTAATATTGTACTAGAAAATTGTATCAAAAATATGGATAGAAACTTTAAGTTTCAGCGCCATCGATTAAAGCGAGTGAAAATCATAACATGCTGTTTTAAGTTATTCATTATCTACTTTGGACAGCCATCTATGAGAATGTACAGGAAATTCTACTATTATGAAATACTATCTACATAGCTCATTTATGAGCTTGCTGGAATAATGCCTTCTTTATAAGACGTGGATGATGTATGGAGGAAATAATAAGTATTGTAAAAACCTTAGTATCGTGAATTTCAATAAGCAAAGACAATTACTTCGTATATTTATTCTTAAATAGTGTTATAAAGTAAATGAAAAGTATTGAGCATATATGTACATACTTATATACATATATAAATATGCAAAAATAAATTTTTAGATCCCAATTTATTTTGTTTATTCCACGGGAAAGGAAATAAGCAATTATGTATATAAGTACATATTTAAAGTGGCGGTCGAATTTCGACCACTAGGCGTTGGTTGGTTGGTTGGTTGGCGTACTCTAGTATAAATAAATCTGCTTGTGTTTTTATATTATTTTTTGACAAGTTAAAAGAACCTGAGCAAGCAAACGTTTACGAAAAGGTCGAAACGTAACAATACACTATTATTATTTTGATTTAAAAATTTTACAAATTGAAATTCGCATGCATATGGTAAATAGGAAACATTCGTGAATACAAGTATTTAATACACCACTAGTAGGTACAATAATTTAAAAAAACCTAATGTTGTCTCTTATTTAAAAAAAATTAGTCTAAGCTGTGCAATTAATTATTTGCAATGATAAAGTAAAATATGAACAACTTCACAGAATCAGGTATTGAAATATTTCGTGTATGTAATGCAATTGTTCATTGTATTGGTGAAAAGATTTAAGAACATTTTATCGTATGGATGACATTTTTTTATTGATAGAAAAGTTCTGCATCGAATACAGGCATACATTTTTTTGTTTGACTTTGAATTAATTCGACCTGTTTTATTTATTCTAGCCTACCTTCTCGCCGACAAAAATTTCGATGTCTGGATGGGCAATGCACGTGGTAATCGATACTCTCGCAATCATACATCTTTAAATCCAGATGAAAAAAAATTCTGGGAATTTAGTTGGCATGAAATTGGTATCTATGATCTGCCAGCCATGATTGATTACATTCTTAAGGCTACTGGATTCAAAAAAATACAATACGCTGGGCATTCTCAAGGATGTACAGCATTCTTTGTTATGTGCTCCATGAGACCAGAATACAATAAAAAAGTCATTATGATGCAAGCCATGGCTCCGGCTGTGTATGCGAGAGAGACAGAGGATCATCCTTATATTAGGGCCATTAATTTATATTTTAATGTAAGTAAAAGAATTTAAGGCATCTACATGCAAAGTGCAAAGTTTAAACAAATATTTAAGAGCTTAGTGGGCAGTTCTATAACGGAAATGTTTAATGGCGAATTCCGTTTTCTATGTCTCATGACAGAAGAAACTGAAAGATTGTGCATAGAAGCAGTGTTTGGCATAGTGGGTCGTAATTGGAACGAATTTAATAGAGTAAGTATTATTTGTTTTACAAAATTAAAAATTAAAATATATATATTTTTTTTAAGAAAATGTTCCCTGTTATTTTGGGCCATTATCCTGCTGGTGTGGCTGCCAAACAGGTCAAACATTTCATACAAATCATCCAAACTGGCAAATTTTCTCCTTATAGTTATAGCTCTAATAAAAACATGTTGCTATATAAGGATCGTGAGCCACCAACATACAATCTCTCGGCTGTTACAGTACCCACCTATGTCTACTATTCTGATAATGATTTACTCTGCCATCCTAGTGATGTTGAGGGAATGTACAGAGATCTAGGCCATCCAATTGGAAAATATTTGGTGCCACAAAAAGAATTCAATCATATGGATTTCTTATGGGCTTTAAATGTTAGAAAATTAGTCTACTCGAAAATGTTGGTCACACTTTTAAAAGGACGCATCCCAATATGAGTGTCCATTCTGCACCTGGGAAAGAAGTTCCGCAAGTATTGCTATACTTTCAACTAAATTTTAAACTTCAAGCTATGATTTCATTTATAGTACCCGGCCAAATTATTAGACGCACTGCAAGATTTCATGTAAAATAATAATTACCAATTGATATTATACCGTTTTATTATTTTAAATTGATTTGTTTTCTATTTTTATATTACCCAATCATTTACCGATTTATTTGACATAAATAAAACAGCATTAATTTAGAAAAGCATAAGTTTACTAAAGCTATCAATGCCTTAATTGAGAATGATGATTCCACGCATAAATAATACTTTCTAGGAGCTGGATTTTGTTGGTAATCACATCTTTAGCCACGTCTCTTTTCATCAGCTCCCACTCATTTTCAATTGGGTTATTATCAGGGCTATGACCCGGCCAACCGAATAGAGGGATCTTTTTTCTCTGCAAAGCAGAGCAGTGTGGCAGGAAGCTCCATCTTGCATGAAAGTGAATGGAGAAAGCGGCTAAAAATCACTTTTTATGGTCACCGATTGTAAAATGTTAAAATTCATTCGAAAGTAGATACTAGTGCATCTACTACCCAATGTGTAACATATAGTTTCACACTCACAATATTCACAAATATTGAAAATTAATCGCCATTCGTTTTTTTTGTGTTGATATACATATGTACATATATACATACATAAATAATTATTTGGTTAATTACTCAATTATATATATAAATGCATATGTATATACGTATGGACATATTTACATACAATTTTCACTTTTTAGAAAAATCTCTTTTTGCCGACCACACAATGCGTGCAGCATTATTTTTCATAAGTTCTTTACAGAGCATTATACTGCTAATTGTATTTGTTTCAAGTTAATTCTTCAACTTTGTTTTAATTAAAAAAAAGTGTTGAAAAGTTACGTTCAGCGGCTGCAGATCTATTTGGGAGCAAAAGTAAATTAAATACAAAGCTAGCAAGATCTCCAAAGCTTTTCTGATTTAGTCCGTTTTAATTTAATTAATTTGGTCCCAAAATAAATCAATATTTAGGTCTGCGGAAAGATTCATTTCTGTTAACCGCAACAAGTTCCACTGTGTAATAATGATATCAGGGTCACAATCAGACATCTGCAACAATACATAATACCCGCGAGCCCACTCGCTTTTTACTAGGCTCGGATACTTTTAAGCACTCGCTTTTATTGACTTGTTGTTTTTCGCTCGTTCTTCAATACGCCCCGATCTTCATGCACACAATAACTTTTTACTAGTACATGTGTTGATTGCAGAAAGAAGTAAGAGCGCAAAAAAAAGTAAATACAATATCACAACCACTCAGAGCAAAGTTTCGTATTTTATCTATTTTCATACTCGGTAACTTCTTTGTATTCTATTAACACGATTTGGTGTTACGATGATCGCAACAACACCATTCGCGGCATATTTGTTTGGTATATACTTGTGTATTTTCTATTCGACATTGACTGCAGCAGCGGATGCCAGATTTGATGATTTGTCATAGGTTTGCCGATTTTAGGCGTTTTGATGATTTAGTGCCTGTTTTATGTATTATTATTTATTTTAAGATCAAAAGCTCGTGCAATTATGAAATACATATGCATGTGTATGGATAGGAACTAGTAATGCTTTTTAAAGGTACGAGTATCTTCTCTTAGATAAAAAAACTTACTTTAATAGCAAAATAAGCTATGAAGAAGAAAGGAATGAAAAAATTTTATCATTTGGGGTTTTTATGATTTTAGGGTTTTCCAATATGTCATGGTTTTTTAAAGTTTTATTTGTGGCAACTTGCTCTTGAATTCCTAAAAATTTTTTCGATTTGTAAAAAATGAAATTGATGTACATACTACTATAAAAAAAATTGTGATTACATAAAAATCTGCCCCTTTTAAATTCATAAACCTGTGGCATTCGTAATATATTTTAACAAAGATTTTTTTATAATAGCTTTTAAATACATTTTATCACACAATGAATTTAGCCTAAATATACGATCATTGATTTTTTCCTAAACCTTCTGGCAACGATGTTTTAAGTATTAATACGATGAACGAATGCTTACGAGTAATACTTATGAGCTCGGATAACTATAACTCTACTCAAATTCATACACAAGCATTTTTTATGTTGTTCATCAGAACCACGAATACAATTGCCGAATGTTGAAAAAAATATTTACGAAACAATACTAAACAAACAACGTGTATGAAATTTATACGATCCTGTAACAAGCTCGTATGCTGAAACCAGCATTATATCTCTCTGTTTCACAACTTCTTTTCATGTTAATACCTGTTGCTAGCGGAGTGGAAGGCACCGACCGCAGCAGCACAGGTAAAGCAAAAAGCTCAGCACACGCCTGCAGACTTCTTCTTGTGGGGCTTTTTGAAGTCGCGGGTTTATGTCAACAAGCCTCAGACTCTTGCAGCTCTTAAAGACAATATCCGTCAAGAATGTGAGGACCTATCGCCGGAAGTTTTGGCCAAAGTAATGAAAAATGCCATAAAAAGGGCTCAAATGACAATCAACTGTGGCGGCGGCCATTTACATGACATCATATTCTCGACTTGATGTAAAAAATTAAAAGACCAAATAAAAATAATCCACAAGAAGAATCAAAGTTTTTCATTTTTTTTTAAATTACAGCCAAAAAACATCGGAAGGTTATTTTTGGGCCACCTTGTACATTACAAAGTTGATTTGGAAGATTGGAGTCCGAAAGAAGACTTTGTCAAGAAATATATAAGCATATTTCCAAAATATTTTACTCAAATGTTATACAAAAATAACTTTTTAATTTAAAGTCCCAAAGTATCTGATATAAATACTCGTATATGTTCATGAAATGTTATTTCGTTTTTTATCTATAAATTTTTAATAAAACCTTATAAAAGATGTAACAACAACAGTTAACTTTTTTATGAATGTTTTCAATATTTTTTTAAATTATTTCTTGTAAATAAAAGTTCTTTTTTAGTAAAAAGAAAAAAATAAACTTAAAATAGTGGTTTTATCTTGAATTTTTTAATATCAAAGAGTTGGCCCTATTTAAAACAAATCCTTTTTGGTGCCACCTTTATTTTTTAAATCAATGTCAAAATTAACTCTATGGCCTATTCTTCACAACCCATGCATTTTTGCTGGCCATTGTGGCGAACTGGAATTTAAAGACATTAAAAGGTGCATTGCCGTCAAAGCAAGGATGTTTTATTCTGATAGAAACTTCTGGAACAGCAATTTCTTGAAGTTTCTCATTTCGGCTAAAAGGTTCTCAGGCATTTCTTTAACTTCGGCTTTAACCTAAGCTAGAAGTTTTTCGTTGTTGACTCTAGACGCTTCTCTAACCTCCGTATTAACCTCTTCCATTTTTCCCGTAATAGCAGCCTACAATGTATTCAAATCCAAACTGCTTGTTGTCTCGCTAGTATATATCTCTATTTAAATGTTTACCTTCAAATTTGTATGTACCGAAGTCGATTTTACGCCACTTGAACTCATTTATCAGCTGCTTCTGCAACTCAGCCTTATTACCTGTTGTCATGGTCCTTATAATTATTTAATATATCTTAATTAATTATCCTTTATTTTATTTTTATACCCTTCACCAAAAAATTTGGAAAGAGCATATATAGGTTTGTTATTCCATATATAATTTCTTCATTATTCATTTAAGACCCCATAAAGTATATATATTCTGGATCCTTATATATAGAAAAGTCGAATGAGCGATGTCCGTCTGCTATATTTTGGTGTAAGTAGAATTAAGGCCTCACACAACATAGAGACATAAATTTTAAATCATTCTCTTGGAATTTTTCATAAAATTGTTCGGTTTAAAAATAACAAAACTCGGTCCAATGATTAATGAGATATAGCCAAAAGACTTTTTTGTTATATTTCCTATTCTGTTGTTCTTTTATTGCCGCAGCTGTCATACGGTCAATTTTATGAAGCAGACTTCTTGTATGGAGTTCTACGAAGGTTTATACTGAAAATAATTGAAGTCGGCCCATTAACGGATAAAATATGGCCAAAAAAATAGTATTTGAAATAATTTTACTTTTAAAATTTTTTTGAAAAAGTTGCGTTGGGATTCATACCAACAACAACTGGTTGGAAGTCATAAGCGCTTCTTATACACCACAGAGCAGTTGTATTTTTCATAGTAGTTTACGCGTTTAAGTACATAATATATCTTATTTATAATAAAATACTAACACTTTAAATGCTTGATGGAAATTGTAATTTCGTCCTTTTTGTCACACATTCATCAATACTGAAATGCGTTCATGGCACGTGTACATATTGTGTGTATATATGTGCATATTTAAACAGTCGTAAAGTAAAGATTTGTTTTTTTTTGTTTCTTTAAACATTTTTTGTACGTTTATTAATATAATATTATGCATGCATATTACAGTATTTATCGCTTATATTTTCTTTTCGTATATAAATAACCATAATTATTTTTTATATTATTTATATTAAAGAAATGTAATGGATCGTCAAGACACTATGTACGCCTAGATATATAAAATCAATGAAATTGAATTTTATTTTTGTTTTAAAATTGTATTAATTTTTCATTTTTTATGACTATTTGTGATTTCAGAAGAAAGGCAAAATTGGTGCTTATATCCTGTTTTATACTTGTGTGGACAGAATAATAATTTTAATTATTTTCTATATTCAGGTGCAGAGCGTACCTCTCTTCCCGGCTAGAATTTGATACCTGTTCCGAAATATTTTTTAATTAAAACTTTCAGTATACATATTTAATTTGCTATTTTCTAATTTTTGGATTTTATATTCACAACTTGGTACTTTATTGTTGCTTTCAATATAAACTCCCATAAGAAATGTTTCTTTCATTCTATAACAATAGTGAGTTAATCTTCAAAAGCACTTCAATTAATTGCCTTTTCTATAAAATAAAAATAAAGGTTGATGTAAGAATTTAATTTGATATCAAGCTCCAAAATGTAATTAGCAAAGAAACTAAAAACTTGAAAAACCCGCGAAAATGGCGCATATTCTAAAAATTTCGACTGCAATATTGGAAATTATTCCCAAAATTTATTAAAAAACAAGTAAGAGAGATATATTCGGCTGTGCCGAATCTTATATACCCTTCACCAAAGTATGGAGTGACGAAATAAGTCACAATCACGAAAATTCGCGCCCACGAAATACGAAAAAATAATTTTAATGGAAAAAATTACATTAAAGCAAAAAAAATGCCACTCACCGTCTCACGGACGCACCCCCACGTGATGGAAACAAAAAATTAATCACGATCACGCATTATTGGTTCTAATCTCTATTTCATAGTAAAGGCTGATTTCATAAACACAGCTTGCAAAGCAACACTGGAAGCATGAGTTTACAAGGCATTCTCGCGTTGCTTTGCAAACTGCGTTTATGAAGTCAGCCATTAATTATGAATTTCGTAACAAATTTGTTTGTATTTTTTCACACATCCAAGAAGTGTTTCAACGTCTTTATCAATAAGCCAGTGGTCTTCGACTAAACAAAGAAATGATTTGAAACGTAAAAAAAGATTTAATAATGAAGAAATTTTTCGAAAATTTATTAAAAAATTCGCCAACTATTACATAAATCTATTAGTCTAATGATTAAAATGGTCCAATATTATCTTCATATTGTAAATAATTTAAAGCTATCAAAAATTCGTCAAAAAACAAACTTTTTCAAATAAAAAGTAATAAAAATAACTAAAATGTATCAAAAATTAAAAAAATATAAATAAATGGTTGGTCAGGATTTGAAACCGTACCCTACCCGGTGGCACAGTTTCGAATCCTTCACAACACAATGCTATTTTTTTTTAGAATTTTTGATACATATTAGTTGTTTTTAATACTTTTAATTTTTATTTGAAAAAGTTTGTTTCACAATTTATTTAAAAAACCAGGCACAATCTCATTTATAATATTTTTTTTTATTTCTTGCATTTTTTCCAATTTTATGAACGATAAAAGGATTATTTTTCAAAAATATCCAATATGTTTTCAGATAGGATTTTGTACAGTGATAAAATAATTATATAATGAATTCAGTAAGTTTTCGACGTTTTTATTTGATATAATATAATAATAATACCAAAATTAAAAATAACTTGACGGTGTAAGAAAAAATTTTAAATTATAAAATATAACAACATATTTTAATTCATTATTTTAATTTAATTTTTTCTTTGAAACTCGTATGATGTACGTATGGATGTAAACTAGTTGTATTCTGATAGTTGTCTGTTTAAAATTTTGTTAACTTTTCCATATACTTATCTGTATTGCGGTTGAACCAGACAATAATGGTTTTGGTTCAATATAATCTGTATATTTCTGATATAGAAACACAATTGAATTTCAACCACAATTGATTTAAAGAATACGAATTCGGTAATTTATATTCATCCTGCTAAGAAAACATAGATTTAATTAAAAACATTTTTTATTTAAATCTTCTTCTGCGTTTACTGTGTAAGACTGAGAACTAAATATGAAAAATTACGATAAAATCGCAAAGAGAAAGCTTTTTGCTCTCAAATCCAGAACGAACGTAAACAATTTTTTAACTCATCTACAAAAACGTGCAGTACAATTTAACACGAGGTTTGTTCAAATGAAAAGGTGAATTTTGAATTTTCGCGTATTTCCATCATTTGTGTTTCCTTCTCTTTCCTATGGCTGATCGATCACTAGGCCTAGTTCTAAATATCTTTCTTGAATTATTTTTTTTTTGTTTTTTTGCTTGTTTTCATTTTTCTTATTTTTTCTTACTATTTCGCCTAACGGACCAAAATCAAATCATAATAATCACAATGTGAACATATATATTATGCCCACAGCCAAACCGTTTCACAATTTCGAGAAAAAAAAAGCTATTTTATACCTTTCTAACCAAGGTAAATCAATTTAAAAAGCAAAGTACTTTTGTGACCTGCATTATATAAATTTAAGTTATTTTAAGTAGACGAAATATTTTTGTGACCATTTTCTGAAATTGTCTAACAATTATAAATTTTATTTTTAAAAATATGCGTATGCATCTAAAACCGTCTCATAAAAGCGATTTGATAAAAAAACTAAAATACTTCAAAACACAGCATTACCGAAAAAACATTTTTTAACTCTTTTTACTAAAATTTTGCAAAAAATATTTGACCTTGTGTCAGAAAAATTATTCTGGTGCTCACGACCGGATCGGGATGGGTGTATAGGGCTGTAGAAGAGAGTTTGCATTACAAAAGAGACATTAGCACACTTTTTGAACTTTTGCGAACTTTAGAAGTTATGTTCTAATAAGTGGGAGAGCTTAGGAAAATTTGGACCTTTTAAAAAAATAAAAAATTTCTAAAAGTGATAAACACTTCATTTTCAATAACTTACAAGTTAGGAAAATAAACAAAATTGATTTCGTTTGAAAATCTTTCAAAACAAAAAAGTTATATATATTTAAAAATCAAAAGCTTACTAAGAAATTTTTAATTTTAGCGAAATACTGAAAATGTCTATTTTGAATTACCCTGTTAACTGTGATATAGATGAAATAGAGTTTTCATTTTTTGGCTCCCCAGGTATAATAGAGTCTACTTTCGAATGAACTTTAACATTTAACAATCGGAGACCATAAAAAAATGAGTTTTGGCCACCTTCTCGTAATATGGTCCACAGTGCGTCGTCGAATACATCGAACTTTTACGGCTCTCGTTCCAGCTGTAGAATTCATAAATGTTGTATACTCCCTTTTGACATCTTCTATCAGAGTTACAATTTGCAGTATTAGAACCGAGTTGTTTATGAAAGCTGTATTGTCAGAGTCGTATTCCAAAGTAGTATCATCAAACAAATCGATTCCTTATTATTTGGAATTTACAGAAACCGTATCTAAGAAACGATTTTTCTTATATTTATCTCGTCAATATATTTTGTTGATATTTTAAAGTATTAAATAAGGCAGATCAACGAGGTAGTAACACTAGAACAGCTGACTAACCTGCCAATTGGGTAAAATTTCATCGACAAGCGTCATATTAGAAGCATGGTATCACAAAACAAGGAAAAACCGCTCCCGCCCAATACATCGAACTTATACTGTTCTTAAATGTTGTTAATCTGTGAAAAATGCATTGTTTTTTTAGTTGCGAAAAATTATACATCACATTATATAATTTTTCCACAAAGCATACAGAAGTGACAGAAATGAAGAACTACATATATATGTTTTTTTGCGACTCACTCTATATACACAAGCGACGAAAGAAAAATTAAAATTTTTTATGCATTTATTTTTTGCGTACGTTTGCGAAGTATGTAATATTTTGTGTTAAATACAAATCCTACGTCTGTCAAGGCTATTAGTGTTTAGATCAGTGATGCAGCGCGCCTCTGCTGTCAAGAAGGCCCATTAAATTTATTTAAGCTTGTGTAGCCACTTATTATTAATTATTTTACTTCGCCAGCGATTTTTGCTACAATACCTACGAAGGAGGGCGCTGTGATGTACACTAGCATATTCCAGTATCAATTGCTGCCAGTACTGTTCACTGAACAGTGCTATGCATTCGTCAATTAAACAGTCCAACAACAACAACAACCACAATGGCAAACTAATTTACATCTGAAAAATGCTGGTTGTTATGACTTGGCTGAAACTGGGCTATCGCGCACCCACGTACTTAGTCCATATTTGTTTTGTAGTCAACGCGCTAACTACTTTAGCCAACAGCACCATTTTCCACCTTCTAATTCTTCATGGGTGTTTATTAGTCTGCGATTTTTCGCTACAGCAGAGTATTTTATATTATGTGTATAAAAATGTTATTATAAAAATTTGCTTGTAGTCAAATTTTCATCTGCATCTTCCAATGCTTAAGCGAATTTTTTCCACTTACGTAAAAATTTTGTATTGTCTAAAAAGATATTATGACCGCAGGCAAATATTTTTTCGCCATAGTACCTTGCTACCGTTTGACACACGCCCTAAATTGGCAGCCTTGATCATAACACGTATAAGAATATATAAAATATGAATACATACACGTATATAATTATTTTGCTGTATATATTTTCTTTATTTTTATAATATTGTCTATTTTATTATATTTAATTTCTGGAGCATTTCGACACCTTCTCCAACGGCCATTTGCTTGCAATTATTAATACCATCTGATAAAATTTGCTGTGGTTGTCCATTAGATCTTTCATAAGCTTCTTGTACGCATTGCATTAATACATTTACTACAGTATGTAATCCAGTTATGAGATCATCTGTCACAGGGAAACACAAGCATGCAAGGAATTTAATAAATAAATAAAACAGTTTTAGGTAATTAAAAAGTGCTATACCCCTGACTAATGATACTTTCAAAGCAATGGCACAGTGGAGTTCGATTATAACAATTTCCGCGGGTCCGGACAGTTTTTTTTCGAAATATGTAGGTGAAATACGTTATAACCGGAATAATTTATAACATCTTTTTAGAAATAAAAGTACGCAATATTAATGTAGAACACTTTTTGTCCATCTCTCGAAATATACATAAATAAGTATATGTAGCATATAACATACATATTTATTCACGAATTTTATTTATATTGTTTTTCTGATAACTCCGTCAAATAATGGTAAATAATTCTTTTAAGGGTTTAGAAAATTACCAGAAAAAATTAGCGATTTCGTTTTGTTGATTATAACCGTTTCATAATAGGTACGTGAAAAAGAGTCCGATATAAGCGATGTTCGTTATAAACCTAATAATTTTTATGAAATACTCATGCGAAACGAACTCCAATGTATATTCACAATAAATACACACGCAGACATACAGATAAGGAAATATTTGCTAAATATTTCTATATATGAAGTCATATGCCTGTGGGTATAATATATAAGTCCATATATTCTAAAAACTTTACATATTCTGGATGAATAGACACATCTACACGAAAAATTTTTCATGCCTGATGCATTTTTATATACATACATATGTTTCATGTATGTACGTGTATATTCATATATTGCCAATATATGTTTTTTAGCTTGAAAAGTTATAAGGACCACATATCTTGGAATCCGAAAATTTAGGGAACATGCTGCAGATATAGTCGTATTCATATTTCATATGCATACATACATCATCGTATATGTAAGTATATATTGAAATATATACAATACCGATAAAATAAATATGAAAATTTTCTTAAATTTCCGAATGCACAAATATATGGTCTATGTATAACGCTTTTAGCTAAGCATATAGCATTTTAATATAATATAAAAAGTACCTGTAGCACCATCTATAGCCGCGAATACACCACACATGAAAAAAACAATATGAATTAAGTATTAAAATGAACTCAAAATTAACATACTTAAGAAATTACCTTTGCATTGACAAATTGCTGCAAATAAGTCACACAAGAAAGAAATTAATATTTTTATATAGATAATATATTGATATAATTTTATTTTTTATGTCGAAATTTTTACTAACCAGATAAAAAAGTTATATAAGGACCATGTGTATTTATGTAGGAAAATTGAGGATTATAGTCCCATATAATTTGCATGTGTTTTATGTATGATGATATATAATTGCATATACGACGAAATATTTAAGAATGTATTAAAGCAAATACCCCTGATTGTCCCATCCAAAGATATATGGACCATATATCTTTGAAGCCTTCGTATGCTCTAGAGATATTTCATATGTGCAGCCATATATCATTGTATTTGGATTTATACTTAAAAATATATAGAATACGTATGAAATATATGTATATGGGAAAAATCCTCAATTTTTTAATGCAAAACTAAATGGTCTATATATGTATATAACTCTTTAAGCTAAGCGTATAGTATTTTAAAATTACTATAATATAAAAAATACCTCCAAGATTAGCTGAATCCGCGAATAAGCCACACATGAAAGAAAGGAATTTATTTTTTATGTTATTCAATTAACCATTAATATAATCTTTGTTTTTTAAATCAAAATAACTTTTGTTATACAGGATTTAAATACAGATAATGAAATACCTTGACTTCCATATTGTCCGTTTTCTAAATTGTGTTCCGAATGATAGTTGTCTGCAGGTGGTAATTTGAAATGAAAGCAAAGAATTTGTAAAATATTTTTAAATAACTGAACAAGAAATACTTTTTTTCGGTTTTGGTTAATGAAAAATTGATTTTCAAATTATTCGAGAGTTGAATAGCAAAAAGAAATATCCACCCGGCTAAGAAATTGTAGATGGACCACATATATATATATATTTAATTGGCTAAACGAAAATGTATGCATATATGTGTTAAATATGCATGTAACATGTCTAAATCATATACCCTAAATTTTCGAACCCAGAGATATGTGGTTTATTCTTTTAAATGAGTAGTTGTAATTTAAGAATGGTTTTCTTTCTTTTACTTAAAAATCGCCAAATAATTAAAATCAACCTTTGAAAATACAAAAATATAACATAAAATACCTTTTCCTCCGGTTGGTTCATCTTCTTCACAATCTAATTATGATTGTCAAAGCATACATAAAGCAACAAATATGAAATGAAAGAAAAGAATTTGTTTTTTTTAATAATTTTATAATTTTAAATAACTGGATAACAAGTTATATAATTTCCTTTCAGTTTTGGTTAATGACAAAATTGATTTTTTTATTATTCTGATATTGGGTTGACAAAATTTAAAATGAACTAGTTTATATTAAATCCTTGATCCTAAATGCTTGGATCCTTGTACTTGGCAATTTCCAAAAAATATTTTACAAATTTGTAAGTTTTTAAAACTACAAAATGTATTTATACTATAGAAAACTTAGTTTAGTTTGACTTAGAATCAACAGGACCAAAATAAGATATATAAAGCAGAGGGTCAGAGGATGTTGCAGCAGATGTTGGTGATTTCTGATTTAAAAATCAATAATTTTTCACAGATCAACTGATAGGTTTAGTATTATATATATTTAGAGTACCGAAGTACACTAGAGAATCTAAATAGGTATTCTCGGTACTTTAAGCTATGGATGGTAAAGTGTTCATTTATTATATTATTTTTGCGAGCAACTTTACAAAAATTCTTTTTAATTTGCTTAAATAAATTAAAACTAAAGAACATACATAATCATTTTCAATTAAATTTAAAAAATGCCTCTAGTGTGGAGTATTTTTTTTTGGCCGCTGTACATACATTCATATGTAAGTTAACGATACAAAAGTCAACTGCAGTAAAATAGACTAAGCAAATATTTTTGCTGACGCTATGTCTGCAACATTTAAGCGTGTTGTGGGAACATCCGCTCTACAATTCCAGGAATAACATCAGGTGATGTTGGGCAACAGTAGAATAAGAATTTAATATAAAATATAGTTTTGTTTAGTTTTAAGTTAGTGTTAATTTTACTTTCAATAAAATTACGCAATATTGATATCATGCTTGTGTAAATACAATGCATGTGTCCGCATAATCCTAAAATGATCAGTAGTCCAGAAATATCCCAAATAAATGCAAGAAACATGTTTCATTTCTCATTGCGATTTCCTTGGTCAAGGCTATGTATTTTAGGTTTGCGACTTAAACCAAAAAAAATCTTTCTTATGATTATTTGTGATTTCATAAAAAAAGGCGGATTTGATGCTTATATCCTTATTATTTATTTTATATTTGTGTGTACAGAATAATAATTTTAATTATTTTCTATATTCAGGTACAGAGCGTACTTGCAATATTTCAGAATCCGGTATTTTTTTTATAATTGCAAATATGTAAAATCATTTAATGTATGTATCATTTCGCGTTCTCGTAAGCCTAATTTTAAAAATTGGTTGTGTATATTCTACGCTTAAACATATTCAATTCCACAAGCGACCATTCTTAGCTTTGGAACTACAGTATTCCAAGGATAATTACCTCGCTCAAAAATATAAAATTTTTGGGCAATTAAGCGCGGAAAGCATTTCAACGAATTCGTTTTATTACTTCGATGAGGTAATTATGCGAATACTTTTAATTGAATCAAAGGCGAAATTACGCAAATAAGCTACTACCTCTTCAGGGTAACTAGGCGGAATTTTATAATATATTCAAACATACAACAAAAATTACTTAATTACAATTTTATTTGAATTTTTATTTAAGAAAAAAAAAAACAATTCATATCACATACATATGTACATATGTATGTATGTACGTATATGTATATGTAAGTAAAAAGGAAATAACAGTAACCAAAAAACTTCAACAAAAATTATATGTACATACATATGTATGTACCTATTTGTGTATACATGTGGTATGTACATTTTGCTTAAATCCTATCGAAAACTGAGTTAACTTTAAGCTAACTATTTAGTAATTATTGCTGACTGACACTTGGATTACTTTTCAATGGAAACAACTAAGTATTTTAACATTGCGATGTCCTATGAGATAGTCAATTTTCCGACCCTGCATTACTTTCCAACTAACTTAAAGTTAACTTCATAAATTTTAATTTCAGTTAACTTTTTGTATCTAGCTATAATCGAACTGCTTTTCCGTTGGCTATAAGTAGGTTTTAATTAACTATAAGTTAGTTAGATTTAAGCCAACCAAAAGTTAATTACACTTTATTTACACTTTAGCGGAAAAATAAATTTTTGGACTAGCAGTCGCAATTAATTAAAAATTTTAAAAAGTATTGGTGTAATTTTTGAAAAATAATAATTTTTAATTAAATTAATTAATAATATAAAAAAGTTTTGTTTGATGATGGTTTTAGCTTGTCTATTTCAATGACACTACTCATATGTAGGTATTATTGTTTGTACTACACAGTGCAACACGAAAAAATAAACATATACGGACACCACTACGTCATAGAAGACCAAAAAAAGAAGACCCGTGTCTCCCAGTTTTGCCCAAAGTCATGCACTTTTTTTATGGGCCCCCAAAGATTTGGGGCCTCGTTGTAATTTTTGCAAAATACTGATAATTTTCTCAGGCTCATATCTTGCAAATCGTTCGGAATTTTGATTTACTTTCTGAGGCAAAGTTGTAGATCTTATCATAAGGAACAAAAATTGTGAACATATAAAATAAAAAAATCTTTATCTGCAAGATAAAAATCGCCAAATATTGAAATAAATTCGATTTTTTACCTTTTTTCTACTGTTTAGTAACATAGGTAGCAAACCGTTAAAATTTAAGCAAAATCATTTTTAGCTAAATAATAATAATACTATAAAAAATACCTGCATTATCAGATGCACCTCCTAATAAGCCACACATAAAAGAAAACAATATATTTTTATATTTTTAGATACGTAAGTAAGTATTTAAATAAATTCAATAAAAACATACCAGCGAAATCTGCTCCGTTTTTATAACTTCCTGCAAATAAGTCACATAGGAAAAAAATTAATACAGTTTTTAATATTTTTGAATAGCTAAGTAACTATTAATATAATTTTTTTTTTTTGATATCGAAATTTTTACTAACCAGATAAAAAAGTTATATAACGACCATATATTTTTGTGAAAATTGAGAATTATAGTCCCACATATGCTACATGTATTTTATGTATGATCATATATGATTGCATATAGGACGATATATGTAGGCATATAAAAATACACATAAAGCAAATACACTTGATATTCCAAATCAAAGATATATGGATCATATTTATTTGAATCCTACATATTCTATATTTATATTTCATATATGCAACAATATAACAATGTTTTTGAATTTATTTTTGAAAATATTTAGAATAACTATAACATATATGTATATATATGGGAAAAAAATCATGAATTTTTTAATACAAAACTAAATGGTCTATATATAACATTTTTAGCTAAGCATTATAGTATTTTAAAATTAATATAATATAAAAAATACCTGCAATATCAGTTGCACTTCCTAATAAGCCACACATAAAAGAAAACAATATATTTTTATATTTTTAGATACGTAAGTAAGTATTTAAATAAACTCATTCAAAACATACCAACGCCAAGTCCTTGATATTTAGAAATGCCGGCAAATACGAGTAAGTCACATAAGAAAGAAATTAATATTGTTTTTAATATTTTTAGATAGCTAAGTAACTCCTAATGTAATTTTATTTCTTTGATGTTGAAATTTTTACGTAGCAGATAAATAAGTTATATAACGACCATATATTTTTGGGAAAATCGAGGATTATAGTCCCACATATGCTACATGTATTTTATGTATGATCATATATGATTGCATATAGGACGATATATGTAGGCATATAAAAATACACATAAAGCAAATACACTTGATATTCCAAATCAAAGATATATGGATCATATTTATTTGAATCTTACATATTCTATATTTATATTTCATATATGCAACAATATAACAATGTTTTTGAATTTATTTTTGAAAATATTTAGAATAACTATAACATATATGTATATATATGGGAAAAAAATCATGAATTTTTTAATACAAAACTAAATGGTCTATATATAACATTTTTAGCTAAGCATTATAGTATTTTAAAATTAATATAATATAAAAAATACCTGCAATATCAGTTGCACTTCCTAATAAGCCACACATAAAAGAAAACAATATATTTTTATATTTTTAGATACGTAAGTAAGTATTTAAATAAACTCATTCAAAACATACCAACGCCAAGTCCTTGATATTTAGAAATGCCGGCAAATACGAGTAAGTCACATAAGAAAGAAATTAATATTGTTTTTAATATTTTTAGATAGCTAAGTAACTCCTAATGTAATTTTATTTCTTTGATGTTGAAATTTTTACGTAGCAGATAAATAAGTTATATAACGACCATATATTTTTGGGAAAATCGAGGATTATAGTCCCACATATGCTACATGTATTTTATGTATGATCATATATGATTGCATATAGGACGATATATGTAGGCATATAAAAATACACATAAAGCAAATACACTTGATATTCCAAATCAAAGATATATGGATCATATTTATTTGAATCCTACATATTCTATATTTATATTTCATATATGCAACAATATAACAATGTTTTTGAATTTATTTTTGAAAATATTTAGAATAACTATAACATTAATGTATATATATGGGAAAAAAATCATGAATTTTTTAATACAAAACTAAATGGTCTATATATAACATTTTTAGCTAAGCATTATAGTATTTTAAAATTAATATAATATAAAAAATACCTGCAATATCAGTTGCACTTCCTAATAAGCCACACATAAAAGAAAACAATATATTTTTATATTTTTAGATACGTAAGTAAGTATTTAAATAAACTCATTCAAAACATACCAACGCCAAGTCCTTGATATTTAGAAATGCCGGCAAATACGAGTAAGTCACATAAGAAAGAAATTAATATTGTTTTTAATATTTTTAGATAGCTAAGTAACTCCTAATGTAATTTTATTTCTTTGATGTTGAAATTTTTACGTAGCAGATAAATAAGTTATATAACGACCATATATTTTTGGGAAAATCGAGGATTATAGTCCCACATATGCTACATGTATTTT
Organism: Gymnocheta viridis; assembly: GCA_956483585.1. NCBI lineage: Eukaryota > Metazoa > Arthropoda > Insecta > Diptera > Tachinidae > Gymnocheta > Gymnocheta viridis. The sequence goes on from OY101440.1 coordinate 2,879,181, forward strand.
ATGTATGATCATATATGATTGCATATAGGACGATATATGTAGGCATATAAAAATACACATAAAGCAAATACACTTGATATTCCAAATCAAAGATATATGGATCATATTTATTTGAATCCTACATATTCTATATTTATATTTCATATATGCAACAATATAACAATGTTTTTGAATTTATTTTTGAAAATATTTAGAATAACTATAACATATATGTATATATATGGGAAAAAAAATCATGAATTTTTTAATACAAAACTAAATGGTCTATATATAACATTTTTAGCTAAGCATTATAGTATTTTAAAATTAATATAATATAATATAATAAATACCTGTATTACCAGATGCTCCTCCTAATAAGCCACACATAAAAGAAAACAATATATTTGTATATATTTAGATACGTAAGAAAGTATTTAAATAAACTCAATAAAAACATACCAACGTCAATTTTTAGATTTTTAGAAATGTCTGCAAATACGAGTAAGTCACATAAGAAAGAAATTAATATTGTTTTTAATATTTTTAGATAGCTAAGTAACTCCTAATGTAATTTTATTTCTTTGATGTTGAAATTTTTACGTAGCAGATAAATAAGTTATATAACGACCATATATTTTTGGGAAAATCGAGGATTATAGTCCCACATATGCTACATGTATTTTATGTATGATCATATATGATTGCATATAGGACGATATATGTAGGCATATAAAAATACACATAAAGCAAATACACTTGATATTCCAAATCAAAGATATATGGATCATATTTATTTGAATCCTACATATTCTATATTTATATTTCATATATGCAACAATATAACAATGTTTTTGAATTTATTTTTGAAAATATTTAGAATAACTATAACATATATGTATATATATGGGAAAAAAAATCATGAATTTTTTAATACAAAACTAAATGGTCTATATATAACATTTTTAGCTAAGCATTATAGTATTTTAAAATTAATATAATATAATATAATAAATACCTGTATTACCAGATGCTCCTCCTAATAAGCCACACATAAAAGAAAACAATATATTTGTATATATTTAGATACGTAAGAAAGTATTTAAATAAACTCAATAAAAACATACCAACGTCAATTTTTAGATTTTTAGAAATGTCTGCAAATACGAGTAAGTCACATAAGAAAAAAATTAATATTGTTTTTAATATTTTTAGATAGCTAAGTAACTCCTAATGTAATTTTATTTCTTTGATGTTGAAATTTTTACGTAGCAGATAAATAAGTTATATAACGACCATATATTTTTGGGAAAATCGAGGATTATAGTCCCACATATGCTACATGTATTTTATGTATGATCATATATGATTGCATATAGGACGATATATGTAGGCATATAAAAATACACATAAAGCAAATACACTTGATATTCCAAATCAAAGATATATGGATCATATTTATTTGAATCCTACATATTCTATATTTATATTTCATATATGCAACAATATAACAATGTTTTTGAATTTATTTTTGAAAATATTTAGAATAACTATAACATATATGTATATATATGGGAAAAAAATCATGAATTTTTTAATACAAAACTAAATGGTCTATATATAACATTTTTAGCTAAGCATTATAGTATTTTAAAATTAATATAATATAAAAAATACCTGCAATATCAGTTGCACTTCCTAATAAGCCACACATAAAAGAAAACAATATATTTTTATATTTTTAGATACGTAAGTAAGTATTTAAATAAACTCATTCAAAACATACCAACGCCAAGTCCTTAATATTTAGAAATGCCAGCAAATACGAGTAAGTCACATAAGAAAGAAATTAATATTGTTTTTAATATTTTTAGATAGCTAAGTAACTCCTAATGTAATTTTATTTCTTTGATGTTGAAATTTTTACGTAGCAGATAAATAAGTTATATAACGACCATATATTTTTGGGAAAATCGAGGATTATAGTCCCACATATGCTACATGTATTTTATGTATGATCATATATGATTGCATATAGGACGATATATGTAGGCATATAAAAATACACATAAAGCAAATACACTTGATATTCCAAATCAAAGATATATGGATCATATTTATTTGAATCCTACATATTCTATATTTATATTTCATATATGCAACAATATAACAATGTTTTTGAATTTATTTTTGAAAATATTTAGAATAACTATAACATATATGTATATATATGGGAAAAAAATCATGAATTTTTTAATACAAAACTAAATGGTCTATATATAACATTTTTAGCTAAGCATTATAGTATTTTAAAATTAATATAATATAATAAATACCTGTATTACCAGATGCTCCTCCTAATAAGCCACACATAAAAGAAAACAATATATTTGTATATATTTAGATACGTAAGAAAGTATTTAAATAAACTCAATAAAAACATACCAACGTCAATTTTTAGATTTTTAGAAATGTCTGCAAATACGAGTAAGTCACATAAGAAAAAAATTAATATTGTTTTTAATATTTTTAGATAGCTAAGTAACTCCTAATGTAATTTTATTTCTTTGATGTTGAAATTTTTACGTAGCAGATAAATAAGTTATATAACGACCATATATTTTTGGGAAAATCGAGGATTATAGTCCCACATATGCTACATGTATTTTATGTATGATCATATATGATTGCATATAGGACGATATATGTAGGCATATAAAAATACACATAAAGCAAATACACTTGATATTCCAAATCAAAGATATATGGATCATATTTATTTGAATCCTACATATTCTATATTTATATTTCATATATGCAACAATATAACAATGTTTTTGAATTTATTTTTGAAAATATTTAGAATAACTATAACATATATGTATATATATGGGAAAAAAATCATGAATTTTTTAATACAAAACTAAATGGTCTATATATAACATTTTTAGCTAAGCATTATAGTATTTTAAAATTAATATAATATAAAAAATACCTGAATTAACAGATGCTCCTCCTAGTAAGCCACACATAAAAGAAAACAATAATATGAAATGAAAGCAAAGAATTTGTAAAATATTTTTAAATAACTGAACAACAAATAATTTTTTTTGGTTTTTGCTAATGAAAAATTGATTTTTTGATTATTCTTGTATATGGTTTATAAAATTTTAAATTACTTAAATTATGGTCTAAAGAATTATATATACATATATATATATATATATATATATATAATTCTTTTAGCTAAGCATATGTATTTTATATTAAAACTAATATAATATCAAAAATACCTTCACCATTAGCGGAAGCGGCGAATAAGCCACACATGGAAGAAAATAATTTATTTTTTATGTTATCCAATAACCATTAATATAATTTTATGTCTTTTATATCAAAATAACTCTTGTTATACAGGATTTAAATACAGATAATGAAATACCTTTCCCTCCATGTTGTCCTGAATTGTGTCCCCAAAGATTGTTGCCTGCAGGTGCTAATATGAAATGAAAGCAAAGAATTTGCAAAATATTTTTAAATAACTGAACAACAAATAATTTTTTTTGGTTTTTGCTAATGAAAAATTGATTTTTTGATTATTCTTGTATATGGTTTATAAAATTTTAATTACTTAAATTATGGTCTATATATATATGAAATACCTTGCCCTCCATGTTGTCCTGAATTGTGTCCCCAAAGATAGTTGACTGCAGGTGCTAATATGAAATGAAAGCAAAGAATTTTTAAAATATTTTTTGAACAATTAATAATTTTTTTCGGTCTTAGTGAATGAAAAATTAATTTTTTAATTATTCTTGTATTGGGTTTATAAAATTTTAAATTAATTAAATTATATTTAAATGCAGCTTGGCTCAATGAGGTGGAATGCGATCCCTAATACAAGGATTATTTTCTTTCTTTTATAGTAAAATTGCCAAGAGACCAAAATATTCACTTCACTAAATATAACTATACAATGGAAATACTTAGTATCTGATGCTGTGGACTTGCAGTTACCACCGCAATTACTACGCAGAAGAAGGCACAGAACTTCATTTTTAAAATAGTTTTAGATAACTGAATAACTAGTAGTATAATTTTCCTTCTTTTATACCAAAATTTCTAAATAATAAAGACCTTGACTATATTTGTCAATAAATATACATAAATATAAAACATAACAAGCCAAATACATATTTGCTAAACATGTATTTTTAAACTAAAAATATATTTGATCGTTAGGCTTTTGTATAAATATTATTGGTACATACGTGCTAGAATACTAAGTATTTTAAAACAAGTACGCTTCATTCTACAACAACAAAAACAACAGGCATTTTGTTTTTATTATTTTCAGTCTGAATGTCGAAAACAGTAGACAGAAACATAACGAACTATTGCTCTGTTTGGTTACTTAAAATTGTTAAGAATTTGTAACAATTTTCTTAATAGTAAATGTTTGTTTATTAATTTTCAAAGTTTTTAAGGAGACATCGTCAAAAGAGAGCAACAAATTGAGATACTAAAAATATTTTACGAAATTGTAAGTTTTTAAAACTACAAAACATATTTATACTATATACTATATACTATAAACATATTTATTTAGTTTAACTTAGGATCAACAGGACCAAAATAATATATCTAAAGCAGTTGAATTAAGGATATACGAGTAGTACATCAGGGTCAGAGGATTTTGCAGCAAATATTTCTGTAAACTAATGCATTTTCGATTTAAAAATCAATAATTTTTCACAGATAAACTGATAGGTTTAGTATTTTATATATTAAGAGTACCGAAGTACACTAGAGAATCTAAGTAGGTATTCTCGATACTTTACGCTATGGATGGTAAAGTGTTCATTTATTATATTATTTTGCGAGCAACTTTACAAAATTTATTTTTAATCTTTTGTTGATGGTTTCTAATGGAAAAGTAAATGAACAAAGCTATTGAATAATTTTCATATATAAACCAAAACTAAAGAACATATATATGTATGTAAACAGAATATGTAATGCAGTTTCTCTTGCTCGATGTTGAAGGAGTTATATACAATTTACTTAATATAATAGACAATAACGGGGAAACGAATTTAAATTGTTTCAGGTTGTTGAGCGTCATAATAAATCTCGTAATAAGGAATACTATGAAACAATAGTTCCACAGTATACCGATACGTTTTTTAAAGAACACTTCAGAATGTCTTGTGGTAAAAATGATTACCTTGGCGATTTACCAAAAAAAAACTTTAACTATCTGAGTTTTGGCGAAACAAGAGAGTTTTCTTGCCACAGGTGAGCGTTTTAGGTTCGCCAAAAGTACTGCCTACAAAGTTTTCGGGAAAATCTTGTCTGTTCTTCTTGCTCTATGCAAGAAAGAATTACGAATTTGTAACGGAACTCATAATTTATACTATGGATACAACTGATACCGATATATCGTCGATATTTCAAGATTGCCGATACATAGGTAGCGGCAATTAATTTACTGCGTGGCCCACGCAATTACATTTGAAACAATTTCTAAAATTTTGTCGATACAACTACACTATTTATTTATTTTTTGTTTTTTATGAGTAAACATTTACAGTAGTTCAGTTCGTGAAACTCTTTAACTATTTGCAATGCTTATTTCGCTACATCATTTCCCTTTGATTTCATTTAACATTGTGCTGAAGAAGAAGACGAGAGATACCTTAGATGTCATAATATATCTCAGAGACTCAGATCCGCTTGTTTACTGGCGTAATGAAATCTCATACTGAAATAAAATGGAGCAGAAGTGTTTAAGTTTTCATACGAGTTCTGTTGCATCTAAGGGACTATTTTTCACTGCAGGTCTATTTCAAACAAAACATTAGTTTATATTAGGCATTTTTTGTCGCTGAAATCTTCTCTTTTCTTTTTTAAAATTTGCAATGTGAAATTTTTATAGCAGATATTATTTATAGATGTATACATACATACATCATATGTATGCATTTCCACGACGGAGGGAACATAACTAGTGGAAAAAACATATAAATATAGGTACTAATTTTCCATTCTCTCTCCGCTCTCGCCGACAAAGTAGTAATTGCAGCAATCAAAGTTGAATAATGTAAACGGGTACCGGCTTGCGAATCGTCTTTTCCGGCTAAATTTGAGAATACTTTGTTTCTTAAACAAAAATATTAATAATATATATTTTAAATACAGATGATTCAGATGTGATCATGTACAAAAGTCAGAATAATATCAGCAATAATGAAGATATAACAATTTATTCCAAAACTATAGAGTGGACAGAACAAATCAATGCGTCACAAATTATTAGTTTTAAAAAGATTAAAAGAAACAGCCCACAAATTGCTTTCTGAAACCTCGAAACAAACAAAAATCACTTCGTTCTTTACAAAGAATAAATAACATCTATAAGCATATTTTGTGTTCATAAATTTTGAAGTTGCAATTGAATACATAAAAACAATGTACATATGAATTTCCAATTTTTTTCGGTTCATATGTACGTAAATATGTATGTATATAAATGTAAAATTTATTGAACTACTGTTTTTAATAAAAAATTTAATAAATAAATGTAAAATTTGAGTGATTTTCTATTTTTAGAAAAAACTTATTAGAACAGGCTTTCTATGCTCAATGTATGCAGATTTATAAGTATATTTATAGTGAAAAAATCCGGACACCCCAGTAATACGTACATGTTTAGGATTTATGGTGTCGGTATTACCGAGATAGTACTGTACATAAAATAATTTTAATTACACACATTTCATACTCCACACTTTGGTGAAGGGTATATAAGATTCGGCCTAGCCAAATATAGCACTCTTACTTGTTATACCCTTTACCAAAAAATTTGGAAGGGTGATATATAGGTTTGTCATTGCTTTGTTCATTCCTTATAGATAGAGAAGTCGAATGAGCGATGTCCGTCTGCTATATTTTGGTGTCACTAGAACCAAGGTCTCACACAACATAGAGACCTAAATTTTATACCATTCTCTTGGAATTTTTCATAAAATCGTTCGATTTGAAAATAACAAAACTCGGTCCAATAAATAATAAGAATGTGCTTTTTTAAAGATTTTTCGGAAGATGTTTCGAGGTCGCTAAAATCGAATTTAACCTAAATCCAGGTTTTCTCGACTTTTTTTGAATTTCGCTCATTACTCGGCCCATTAGCACGATTTTCTTTGTTACTAAGTCAATTTTTTTAAAGAAACCTCTTCAAGCTTTACTTCTCTGTACAAGTATTATAATTTTCGGCTGTGTTTTTGTTCATTTGTGTACTCTTTCTGACATTTTTTTGTAAATGTAGCATAATAGTGATTTAAATAAAATTATTATGAATTTCCTCCTACCGTTCCAAAGTTATACCCTTTTTTAGCTTTGTACCCATTTTGTGAAATTAAAAATATTGTAATGTGTTTGCCAGTTATGCATCGGATTTGTTTTAATGTTAGATATTAGATATTCTTTATGGGTGATACTTACCGCTAAACCAAGCCGTGAACAGTCTAAATTTCATAAATTTCTTCATTAGATGCACTTTCGTGAGTAACAAAGAAAATCGTGCTAATGGTTCGAGTAATGAGCGAAATTCAAAAAAGTCGAGAAAATCCGATTTTTGGGCTAAATTCGATTTTAGCGACCTTGAAACCTCTTCCGATTATCTGAAAAAAAATCACAAAAATCCTATAAGCTTTCAAAAAATGCTGGAAAATGTACCTATAAAATCGAAAAAAAATTTTTGGGACACACTATCGTACACAATAATAAGCATAATAACTAAACAATCGGAAGGCAAAGACTTGTTGTTTTTATTCTTGTTCCTTGAATGTTTGTATAATAATTATTATGCATGCATATTATGGTATTTATCGCTTATATTTTCTAATTGAAACTTTCAGTATATTTACCAAAGATTTTTTTGATTTTATATTCATAACTTGGTATATTACTGTCGCTTTCAATATAAATTCCCATAAGAAATGTTTCCTTCATTCTACAACAGCAGTGAGTTAATCGTCCAAAGCTCTTCAATTAATTGGAAACAAAATTTGATGTAAGAATTTTATTTAATATCAAGCTCCAAAATTATTAGAAAAGAAACTAAAAACTTGAAAACTCCGCGAAAATACCGCATATTCTGAAAATTGCAACTGCAATATTGGATATATGTAAGTCGCAAAATTTATTTAAAAAAATTCATATAATTGTACCGATTGCCAAAAGTTTTGAAAAAATCTCTAAAATGAAGAAAATTCTTAAAAATATGCGAACATCAGAAAAATTGCAAGATTCAATATTTATAAAAAACAGCAAAACTACAGACTCCAAAAACTTATAAAATAACATTTCCATCGAGAAAATTTAAGTTCTATCAAAAACTATTTTGTATTTGGAATAAAAAAATTTGTATTTTCAATAAAAGTATTGCAAATGCCTATTTTCCACAACTTTGTATTTTCTACAAATTTCTATTTAACTTTTTTAGATTGCTTTTTCCATGTTAATAATTTAATATTGGCTTAAAATTTTTATGAAAATACATTTAAAATAAAAACAATTTCAAATTTTTTTTTTAATATAATTTCATGCAGTAATAATCGTTCGTAATTCATCAAATATTTTGCAAAAAATCAGCTCTCATCATTTACATATGTAAGTATGAACTTGAGATGTGATCGTGAGTGAGTTTTCACTCACGCTCACGATAAAAAAGTTTTACTCATGCACGACCTCTTATTTTTGAAAAAAAGTTAGTCACAATCACGAAAACTTACGCTCACGCTCACGAAAAAAACACAACACAATTAGAAAATTCTTCAATAAAAGAGGAAAATTATGGTTAACTCAGAAATACATATATTTTTCTGAAGCAGTTTGTCGGTTTTGAAACCAAAATTTTCAATTTTGATATATGGGCAAGTCTCAAAAACAGTCTTTTTTTATAAATAAAATAAATTTATTTCGATATTCATTAATGCACAAAGTATTACCAAATCCTACCTTACCTCAGATCTTCTAATTTCATACCAGAAATTAACAAATTTTAGGGATTCGTATCATTACTTTTAATGAAGATGGCCCGATTGAAAGCACTATTTTTATACATTGAATTCACTTCAATTTTGGTAAAAAAAACTTTGTGTTTACTATTTTGGAAAGATTGAAATTAGGTATGAAATTTCAGAATAGAAAATAGGATAGAAAAAATTTAATGTGCGTCTCAAAGGGTCCACGTTTTTTAATAAAAAACAATGACATTTTTCGGATGCAAATAAGTTATTTTTTAATTTTCTTTTATTCATCTTTCTTTTAGGAAATAGATTTTGTGTGCCTTATTATGCGAAATTCGCTAAACAAAATTACGAAAACACACTGTACTAATAATAATAATAATTAATCACAAAACTTTGTGATTAATTATTTCGCAACAAATAGTTACCTGTTAATACTTATATCCCACTGAACACCACGCTTAAGTCGAAGGTACCTCTTTTGAAGACAAAAAATTTTTATATATTAATGGGAAAAAAGGAAACGCGTTCGAAAGTAGCGTGATTTTTAACCAAGTTTTGACCTGATGTATTTTAAGAAATATTCATATTTAGAGAACATATGTATACTACATAAAAAACATGAAAATAATTTAAATTGTAGGTACATCATAAATATACATATAGTACATACCAATGGACATAATTTTATGAATTTAGTTCATTTTCAAAAATAAATAAGACATTTGATTGAAAAACCTAAAAAATTGGCCATTCGTTTTTCTTCACACATTTTATTTATTTTTTTTTTATTTGAAAATTCATAAAAAAATTTCCATTTAATATATCGTTGAAATTTTTTAAACATAAAAGGATTATGTTGTTTAATAAATAATGAAGAAATAGAGATTAAATATTTTAATTTAGTACCTTTTTCATGCAGGTAAATAAAATGCTTCTGAAAATTTGACTATTTTTAGTAAACCTCCTCTCCTGGCCACATTTTTGAGCGGGTAAGAATTAAAATATATTTAATATATATATACGGCCTTATTCACAAACGATTAATAAAGTTTTAATGCACACATTAATTTTATTAATCGTTTGTGAATAAGGCCAATAATATATTAAAAATTATATATATATATTTTTTTAATTTAAAAACTCGATGGGCGGTTATTTTTTCTTAAGAGAATAACTTAGAATTTCGTTAAAAATTCTCCATTAAAATTTCTACTGCAGTCTTTTTTGAAGTCTAATCTTTTGAAATATTGAAAAAAAATTTTGGTTTATAAAAAATTTAGAGAAAAACGTCGAACAATCAAGCTCTATTTATGTCAAAATTTAGCCATTTTTCACTCTAATTTCAAAAACTTGACTTTGATTTTTTCACGACTACATGAATTGAGATAAATTCAAATCTTTCCCGCTTATTATCGAAAATCATATAATATATTTTTTAATATTATATATGCTATTACCCGAGATATTAACGAAATTGCGAGCAAACTTAAGGCCAAAAACCAAAATTTAAAAATTGAAACCCAAATATCTTTGAAAATATTAAAGGTATTTCTCTAAAATAAAATGTATTTTCTTTATCTATTAATGAGATTTACATAAAGCATAAACTTGTTAAAATCAAAAAATATTTGTAAAAGCTATGAAGCCAACAAAGTTTTACACGACCGAGGAAGCCTTTGACACCCTGTAGCCAACCGTATGTTTCAATAGGCTGCTTCAAATTTCAATATCCTTAAAGCTTAGGTATTGTTCTATTATTCTTACATATATCGTTTTGTAATCGGATCTCAAGTTTCAAATACACGGACTTATTACCATTTTTTTTAATTGTAACCACTAATATTTTTGAAAAATAAGCATTTTATCGTTCATAAAATTGGACAAAACTCAAAAATTAATAATAAATATGATATAAATGAGATTTTGCCGTAGTTTTCTAAATAAATTGTGGAACAACGTTTTAAAATGAGAAGGAAAAGCAATAAAATAACTAAAACGTTTAAAAAATTCTTTAAAAAATAAATAATACGTTTAAATAGTTGATATTCCTAGTCACTAGTAAACACTGTCAAAAGTGGTAAAATCGAACAAAGAACGCTGATGAGATGGTGTAGCGACCTCGAAATTAGTACTGATCCGTTCTGCTAGTCTGATGAATAAATTGTTTCAAATAAAAAAGTACTCCCTTAATAAAATAATGAATTTATCCAAAAATAATTTCTTATATTAAGAAGATATGGGTAAATTCAGATTTGAACTCAAGCCATAAAAATCTCATTTCAATATAAAAATATATGTACATACATATATGTTTGAAAGTTTATGCTTTGAACCCGTGCCAGAGAACGTTTTAATTTGGTAGGCGTTCAAATCCTGGGGGCAAATCACCATACAAATTCAAAAAATTTTGTATGTGATTTCGTTCAATAAAGAATGCCATAATTTGCCCCCTGATCTACAATATGCTATTTTTTAAAAGAATTTTTGAAACATTTTAGTTATTTTCATTACTTTTACTTTTTATTTGAAAAAGTTTGTTCTTTTATTTAAGAATTTTTGATAGCTTTAAATTTGTTTCCGAATATATCACTCTTAGTTGTTGAAGTTGCATCAATGTACATACATATGAATTTTCAATTTTGTTCGGTGCATATGTACATACATATGTATGTATGTAAATGTAAAATTTATTGAACTACTGTTTTAATAAAAAGCTTTATAAATAAATGCAAAATTTGAGTGAATTTATATTTTTACAAATATTATATGCACAATGTATGCGGATTTATAAGTATATTTATAGTAAAAAGACGAAGGAAAACTTAACATTTGTAATCCGGACACCCCAGTACTACGTACATGTTTAGGATTTATGGTGTCGGTATTACCGAGATGGTACTGTACAGAAAATAATTTTAATTACACACACATCATACTCCCCATTTCGGTGAATGATATATAAGATTTGGCACAGCCGAATGTAGCTCTCTTACTTGTTTTCTGTGGAATTTGGAATTTAAAAACACAAAAAGTTCATACATATGTATGTATGTGCTCATACATATAAAATAGTCAGCTATCTGTTGAGTTAACTTTATCTGATATATGTATAAATATGCCTTGCTGCGTAATAGAAAATGAGAAACTAAAATACGATATGGAATCTTACATAGTATGTATTAATAAAATATTATAGTTCTGACACTATTTCAATGTTAAATGAATATTAATTTAAGTGTTTTGTTCACAAAAATATTTGAATATTTTAAAAACAATTTTTGATGTCAATATTCACCAGCTTTATTTAAAAACATTTAATGCTATGTAATTTGTAAGTTTCGACATATTGTGTAAATAAAAATAAATTTTTGTATGTTTTCGTTAAAGAATTTTTTTTGTATTCTAATCTTGTTGAAAAAAATTGGAACAATTTCAGATGAGAAGAGTGCTAATTTTTTTTACAGAGTTAGAGACTTACTACAGGGATTAATAACATATTGTACACTTTAATCCATAAATCGTTCTCTTATAGAAAGAAAATGAAATTAGAATTGCGAAATAACATATCAAATATTCATTACGTAGAAAACGTATTTACTTTATAAGATGGCTGTAACAGCAGTTTTTGACATTTGAAACCTACTTGTTACGACCTTCACCAAATAATTTTAAAACGGGTTTTATGTACATGTCATTCCATATGTAATTTCTACATTATTCATATAAGTATGTAAGACCCCATAATGTATATACATATGTACATATATCATTATAGATAGAGAAGTCAAATGAGCGATGTCAATTTTAAGAAGTAGATCTCTTTAGTACAATTCTGGGAAGGTGTATACTGAAAATAGTAGAAGTCTTTCTCTAAATGTCCTAAATGTGTGCAAAAAATGGTATTCGATATAGTTTTTAATTAAAAAAAATGTTTCAAACCTACAACATACCTATTGTCATAATTGGGCAAAATACATGGTTTGCGATATTTAAAATACATAATACAAAATACTTGCTGATCATGTATTTAAAATACAAAATACTTTCAGGTTATGTATTTAAAATACGAAATACTTACACATCATGTATGTATTTAAAATACAAAATACACCATTTTTATTCAAACCAAAATATACATTAGATAAAAGTAATAAAAAAAATAACTGTTTCCTTTCACAAATGTCAGATTTTTGAATGTAGCATCAGACAAATTGTTTCTTGTTGGAGAATAAATATAACCTGCTGAAGAAAATAATCTTTCTATAGGTCCTGATGAGCACACACTTGTATTAAATTCTATTAATACTCTTTTTATATTTGAAAAGCTGTCAAGAATGATAATGTCTTTGCTCTTGTCACTGAGGAAACTGACAAATTCTAACTCCAAATTTGATGTCCTATATTCACCATCATCCCTATCTACGAAAACAACAAAATCATCGTCATTGGTAAACTATGTTTTAAAAATACAAAGTACTGCCATTTTTTGTATGTATTTAAAATACAAACTACTTCTATTTATTGTATGTATTTAAAATACATGTATTTGAAATACTGCCCAGCCCTGCCTATTGTTAATCACAACTACTTCTTATACAGCACAGAGTCTTCACCGAAAAATTTGTCATTCCGTATGTAATTTTTTCATTATTCATTTAAGACCCCATAAAGTATATATATTCTGGATCCTTATAGATAGAGAAGTCGAATGAGCGATGTCCATCTGTCCGTCTGCTACATTTTGGTGTATTTAGAATAAAGGCCTCAACTCAACATAGAGACATAAATTTTATACCATTCTCTTGCAATTTTTCATAAAATTGTTCGGTTTGAAAATAACAAAACTCGGCCCAATAATTAATGAGATATAGCCAAAAGACTTTTTTGTTATATATCCTATTCTGTTGTTTTATATGGCACCAACTGTCCTACGGTTAATTTTGTGAAGCAGATCTCCTGTATGGAGTTCTACGAAAGTTTAGGCTGAAAATAATTGAAGTCGGTCCATTAACGACTGAAATATGGGCAAAATGGTATTCGAAATAATTTTAATTTAAAAATTTTTGGAAAAAGTTGCGTGGGGATTCAACCCAACAACCTCTTGGTTGGTAGTCACGACCGCTTCTTGTACACCACACAGCAGTTGTATTTTTCATAGTAGTTTACGCGTTTAAGTACATAATATATCTTATTTATAATAAAATACTAACACTTTAAATGCTTGATGGAAATTGTAATTTCGTCCTTTTTGTCACACATTCAAAATTATGGAATAAAAAAACTTACAACATATCATTTCCATTGCGAAAATTAAACTTTTATTAAAAACTATTTTGTATTTGGAATAAAAATTTAAAATACATTTGTATTTTGAATCAAAGTATTGCACAAATTTATATTTAGCTTCTAGATTTCATTATCCAATTGAATAATTTAATGTGGGCTTAATTAAAATGTATTCTAAGAATAGTTCGCAATTCATCAAATATTTTTCAAACAAACAGTTCCTATCATATTCATACATATGAACTTCAGATTTTTAGATCGGAATGTTTGGGGAATATTTACAAAAATAGTATGTATATGCATACATAATTGTATTTCATTTTTTTTTTTGCAAATTTTCCCCAATTCAACATGGTTTATCGACACTTCAGCGACTAACCACATGTGCCGCGAAGAAAAATATTTTACACTTTTGAATAAACTAGTGGATACTGTGTATCCATTCATTCCCGAGTAAGATGGAAATCTTTTATCTGTTCGGCGGCTGACTAACATTGGTTTTGAGGTTATTTTTGATGCTGATGGTTGCAAAATTTCTAAAGCAGGTAAAATTTGTGCTGAAGGTTTCCTGAAGAATAATTTGTTTATATTAAAACAACAAAATAAGGCTTTTAATGTATCGCAATGTAAAAATGATTGCATACACGTTTGGCCACAAGAATTTGCATACAATAAATATGTCCGTTTCCAAGGAATTAATACATGGAATAAAAATAAGGAAATGCAAATGTTCATCCAATTGCGAGGTATGTTTGAGAGGAAAGCTTGCTAAAAATAAATTTCCGAAAGCTTCAGAATCAAGATCGCAGGGGATCTTAGATTTGGTACATTGTGACTTATGCGCGCCAATGCAAAACACAACACCCATGGGAAATAGATATTTTTTAACGCTGATTGACGACTACAGTCGTTATTGTACTGTGTTCTTCCTTCCATCAAAAGATATGGCGTATGCAAAAATAAAACAATTCATTGAGCAATCAGAAAACCAACTCAGGCAAACGACTAAAGGTTCTAAGAACAGATCGCGGTAGTGAATTTGTTAATAAGCAAACTCAACGATATTTTAAAGAAAAAGGTATAATTCAACAGCTGACGGCACCCTATACCCCTGAGCAAAATGGTGTTGCAGAGCGGAAAAACAGAAGCTTAATGGAAATGGCAAGGTGCATGCTGTTTGATGCGAATATGGATATTAAATTTTGGGCTGAGGCTGTAAACAACGCGAACTACATCCAAAATCGTCTTTTATCTTCTGCAGTAAAATTGACTCCCTTTGAACTATGGCATGGAAAACCCCCAAAGTCGGATCATGTTCGTATTTTTGGTGCTGTAGCATATGCACAAGTTAACAAGCAGAAAAGAAGAAAATTGGATGAAGTGTCTATTAAATGCAATTCAGTGGGGTCCACAGATGAGTCGAAAGCTTTTCGATTATTGAACACTAAAACAAATAAAATCATCATAAGGAGGGATGTGAGGTTTTTATAGTCAGATGGTAATTCAAATGGAACTAATGGTAATGGCGCTGTGGAGGATGACATATATTGTAATGCAGTTGGTGTTTTGTTTCTAAACGGATCATGTATTGATGAGGTTAATAATGACTGTGACATAAATTTTTCTCAAATAAACGTAAGCCCAACAAATGATGAAGAAATTGATAAAGTAAGTACCAGTGAATTTCATGGTTTTGAATCTGCGGAGGAATATTTGCCATCAACTGATTTTGAAACGTCATCCAATGAGATTGAGAGTAGCTCCAGAAAATCTTCTAGAGCCAATAAGGGTATACCTCCTAAAAAGTATGGATTCAAAATATATGAGGAAAATGATGAACACAAATTACGGTTAGAAGCTATGAAAGCCGAAATGATGGCGCTGAAGAACAACTATACGTGGGATTTGGTACAATTGCCAAAAAATGGTAAACTGGTTGACTGTAAATGGGTGTACAAAACCAAACATTTGCTCAACGGCGAGAAGAAATATAGAGCCAGACTGGTCGCAAGAGGTTTTTCTCAGAAATATGGGGAAAACTATGATGAAATTTTTGCGACAGTTGTAAAACAAGCAACATTTCGATCTTTGTTGGCAATAGCAAGCTATAGAAACATGAAGGTACGTCACGGTGACATTAAAACAGCATTCCTCTATGGTGTAATAGACACAGAGATATTCATGAAACAACCGGAGGGTTACATTGTACCCGGTAAAGAAAATTTTGTAAGTAAACTAAACCATAGTTTATATGGTCTCAAACAATCGGCTCGATGTTGGAATCTCCGAATCAATAAAGTTTTAATCGACTCGGGATTCAAGAGGGGAAATACTGAGCCTTGCTTGTATGTCAATGGTAGCGGCGATTCAATTACTTACGTCCTAATTTATGTCGACGATGTTATAATTGCATCAAGTAAAGATGTCGAAATTGACAATGTGATACGTGTCTTCGAATATCATTTTGAAATCACTGATTTGGGCGATTTGAAGCGATATTTGGGTATTGAAGTAACGTTTAAAGATGGTATATTTTATTTGGCACAAGAAGGATACATCAACAAGGTAGTAAATGACTTCAATCTACAAGATCCATTCCTATGGATCCTGGTTACCTGAAATTGAAATCTGAAAATTGTCTTATAAACAATAACTTATATCGGAAAGCGATTGGTTCGCTCTTGTACATTTCAAACAATACACGTCCGGATATTGCTGTAGCTATATCAATCTTATCCAGGAAAGCAGTCCAAACGAAAATGACTGGACCGAATTAAAAAGGGTGATGAAGTATCTTAAAAGCACTAAGGATATGAAGTTATGCGTAGGTTCTAATCAAACTTAGAATTGAGAGGGTTCGCTGATGCCGACTGGGCAGGTGACCAAAATGATCGTAAATCCACGAGCGGCTATATTTTTAAACTTGGTGATGCGGTCGTAAGCTATGCCAGCCGAAAACAAACAAATGTTAATCTGTCATCAACTGAAGCTGAGTTTGTTTCTCTTGCGGAAGCTTCTCAAGAGTTCTTATGGATTTTTCACCTCATGAAAGAATTTGAAATTGATATTCGTGAACCGATCATATTTGAAGACAACCAAAGCTGTTTGAAAATACTCCAAGACGAAAGAATATCACCAAGAAGTAAGCATATAGACGTCAAATTCTATTTCGTACGTGATTTATTGAGGACTGGAAAATTGTTGTATAAGTATTGCCCTACAGATTCCATACTGGCTGATATTCTAACGAAACTAAGTTATTAAATACACCGCCAATTTCTTCTTTTATTAAATTTTTGTCTCACTTACTTCTTTTTCTTATTACAATAAAGATCATTTTATTAACATTTTTAATAAAAGTATTTGAAATACCAAATGATAAATCCAAATTTACAATTTATGTGTTTTTTCGAGATTTTGATATTCTTACCAATTTTAGGGATTTTAAATAAATTTTTTCGCCTTTTTCGCCATAGAAATGATATTTTGTAAGTTTTTGCACTATAATTTTGCCGTTTTTTAATCAATATTGAATACTGCAATTTTTCCGATATTCACATGTCTTTAAGAATTTTCGCCATTTTAGAGTTTTTTCAAGATTTTTGGCAGTCTTATACCGATTATATTATTTTGTTAAATAAATTTCCAGGCTTATTTCCAATTGCAATTTAAGTTTCTTTTCTAATTACATACCTACATAAGTAAATTTCCGGCATTTTCGCCAGAAGTTTTTGTTAAATTTTTTATTATTTAAGGGATTTTTAAACAATTAGGGGCTTGATATCAAAATACAATTCTTACATTAAAATTTGTTTACATTTTATAGAAGAGGCAATTAGTGCTTTTGAAGATTAACTCACTGTTGTTATAGAATGAAAGAAACATTTTTTATCGGAATTTATATTAAAAGCAACAGTAAAATACCAAGCCATTAATAATATACATATGCACCCATAGATATTGCAAACATATACATACATACATATACATACATATATCTTGTTAGCAAAAGATGGACGATAACTTTTACTGCCAATCAAAGCGAAGCAAAGTTAATATTTACAACAGTTTTCATTATTGGATTGTAAACAGCGTTGCCGTTTTAGCATTTAGCTTGGACTTAATGCATTAAAACTTTTGCAAAATATACTGTTGCAGCATAAACAAATTTCAATAGTTTTGGGTTTAAAAATTTGATTTACTTTCTCTCAAAAAACTAGTCTCACAAAACATGAACTACAATATCTTCAGGATAAAAAAAAAGAAATCGCATGCATTTCTTATTCGTGAAATCTTACAAATTAGAAAGGAATAATATATGCATATCATATGAATTGAATTTAAACCTTAACTCTTTCAGGTTTGGTGGTTAGTCATTAAACCACCTATTCTGAACCATTTAATCGCGCTATTGAGCCAAATACAAAAAAATTACTAAGCAAGTTTATTTTTTCTGATGTGCAACGGTTTGTTGAATATATTCGTATGAATTCGTGCATGGCTGATGTTTTAACGAGATTTTTTTATATCAAGAAAACTTTTTTATATGTTATTTCTTAGTGTTTTCTTAATAAATTAGCCCAGTTTCTTTAAAAGTTGCAGTGCCACTGCAAAAAAAAAACTTTCAATATTCAGTGTGCTTAAGGTAAATTTCGAAGTGGATTTAAATATGAACTCTAATATCAGTTATACAGAAATAGGAAAGAAATTTTAAGGAAACATGCTGCTACACTCACAATATAAGTATATAGATCATCTGATAAAGATGGAATAATATCGAAGATATTTAAATTAATACAAATTACCTTTCGTCGAAAAACAATATCATAATTTTACGAATAACTTTCTCTCATGTGAAACTTTAAAAAAACATAGGTATAGTCAATTCACAAGGTCTTCTAAAGTTCTTCTAAGATCCGCTAAAGCCGTAAAAAATATGTAACTGGGGGATAAAAATAATATATTCAAAAACATTATTAAACAAGTTGAACACTCTAAAATTAAAAATTTACATAGGGAAAATTTCTACAAAAGCGGCCGGACGGGGTCTTAAATGAATAATGAAGAAATTACATATAGAATGACAAACCTATATATCCCCTAATTTTCCAAACAACAATTTAATTAATGGCCGAAGTTTTTGGATATGAACTTGGCCTTATTTTTCAATATTCACTTTTCGATATGTTTGGTTGTTAGTTATGCTTCCATATAAAAAACACATAATGTGCGAATGAATACATGAATTCTGGCAGTATTAATATATCTACATATGTATGTACGTATTTGAAAATGTGAGACTATGGCGTAAAATTGGAAAAATTATGTATTACAGCAAGCACACCAATTTCTATCAAGAGTTTTCAAGTTTAAGTAATTTAAAATGAATAAAAAATATTATGTACTTAAGCGCGTAAAATTCTATGAAATCAACAGGAGTCTGTGCTGTAGAATAGGTAGTTGCGATTAACAATCGCAAAACTATGTATATCGAATACCATTTTTTGCGAATAGTTAGGCTATTTAGAGACTTACTTCTATTATTTTCTGTATACACCTTCCCAGAATTGTACAAAAGAGATCTACTTCATAAAATTGATATCGCTCCTTCGACTTCCCTATCTATAAGGATACAAAATATATGTATATATAGTTTATGGGGTCTTAAATGAATAATGTAGAAATTACATATGGAATGACATGTATGTATATCCCGTTTTCAAATTTATTTGGTGTAGGGTATAACAAGTAGGTAATTCCTATTCATTCTATACGGACAAATAATTCAGCATTGAATGTTGTTAAATAAAGCTGGTAAATATTGACATCAAAAGATACCTATTTTTAAAATAACTCAAATATTTTTGTTTACGAAATTTTTAAATTAATATTTGTTTAACATTGAAATAGT
Source organism: Gymnocheta viridis (assembly GCA_956483585.1). Taxonomy (NCBI): domain Eukaryota; kingdom Metazoa; phylum Arthropoda; class Insecta; order Diptera; family Tachinidae; genus Gymnocheta; species Gymnocheta viridis. The sequence continues at coordinate 2,899,392 of OY101440.1, forward strand.
ACCACAACTATAATATTTTTTAATAAGTTTCAATATAGTATTTTAGTTTCTCATTTTCTATTACGCAGCAAGGCATATTTATATATCAGATAAAGTTAACTCAACAGATAGCTGAGTATTTTATATGTACGAGCACATATGTATGTATGTATGAACTTTTTGTATTTTTAACGACAAATTCCACAGAAAACAAGTATGAGTGCTATATTCGGCTGTGCCGAATCTTAAATGCCCTTCACCTAAGTGGAGAGTATGAAATGTGTGTAATTAAAATTATTTACCAAAGGAATATGAAAATAGACCCTTTAAGCTTCAAAACTAGCCGACCGTTCTAAGTATTATCAGAGCGGAAAATCCAAAATGGCAAAAAAAATCGACGTTAATATTTCCCAGGAGCAGTGTAGTTCTACTAGTCCGAAGGGCAATGGAACGCCAAACGCAAGGTTGGCTCATCTTGTTCCTGGAGGTGTCATACTATATAGGCATTTAAGATGGTAACTCTAGGATACTTCCAGACAAAATCAGCAATTTTGCCATTCTGGAGGAACTCAATTTTCTCGGAAACGGTTTTGATTATTTTTAGCACGGTTGGCTAATTTTGTTAATGAAGGTGTCTTCTGTATTATATATAGACGCTTAAGATGGCACGTAAGGTTCTTCTATGAAATATCAGCAACGATTTGCTGTGCAATTAAATATTTTCTGTTATTTATTCCCCAAATCTTTTTATTTTATGTATAAAATACTCACTAATTTTTCCTGGTGTTTGAATAACCGAAAACAATGCTATTTCGTCGAAGCTATCTTAGCGCATTTATGAATTCATCAAGAGTGTTAAGACAGCTGGTTTTGGCGACCACATTCTCAAGTTTACTAAGTCAGCTGCGCTATTAGACTTACCTGTATTATTTTGCCATAACTGAAACCAAGGCTTATTTAAGTAGAAGTATTACATCAGCTGACTTTTTTGCTTTGCTTTTGTTTTACGTTGGCCAAGATAGCGTAGATTATGGGAATTAAAAAACTGGGGCAAATTATTGGGTATCTTACACCGTAATAGCAAAAAAAAATGGGAATTAAGACCAGGAAAAATATTACAGGCAAAAAAAATCAACGTTGATTTTTCCCAGGAGCAGTGTCGTTGTCGACACTGTGCCTTAAGGGGTCTACTTTCATATTCCATTGGCCTTTGGACGAATAGAACGACACTGCTCCTGGGATAAAACATCCACAATTTTCTTTGCCCACTAATCGTTTCCCTGGTTCTAATACTTAAAATCGACGCTATCATTTGTTATTACGGGTAAAATACCCAAATATTTTCCCCAGTTTTTTCCCGGTTTTTGAATTACAATAATCGAAGGTATTTGGTCGACGCTATCTGGGCACACTTTTTTGTTTTGCGTTGCGAATGTCAAAATACATACAAAATACTTTTGTTTTTTTAACTTTCTTGTATCTGTTTTCATTGTTTTATTGGTTACATATGGTGGTATAATACAGGTGGTGTCGAAGCTGCAACAACACTGCTTTTAGGTTCGAAGCTGTCAAAAAGAAAAATGGCAAAATGGTTGCATTTTCTGTTCTATAAAGAATTATGTTTATTTTCCTTTTCTTATTTGCATTTGAAACAAGTGATAAAGTGTGCATTTTTAGCAGTGTGGGTGTGTTAGTAATACATAATCAAGTTTTGACAGATTCGAATACAAAAAAAGTCTGTTATCGCTTCGACACTACGTGTATTATTTACCATGGGTTATTTTTTTGAAATACGCAATGAAAATACACAAACAAAAATGCCTGTTGTTAATGTATTGTTGTAATTGTTTTTACTAATCCTGCCACCTAGTTAAATATACATTAGTAGAAACTTTCTTTCTACCAGCAATGCCCGCCATATCAGTCGTCAAATAACTGTCACTGTTCTTGTAGGGCGTATGAACATAAGAAAATAATATTATAAAATATTTAAAAAAATCAAGTATTTACATATTTGAAAAAAATTATGATACGCCAAAATAAGTTGAATTTGCAATGGAAAAAAATTTTTGTTTATTTTGCTGCGTGAAAAAATTTCTAATGATGTAATTGGCAGCGGCGAGACGAGTGCAAGAACAACCGGTGACGGTGCGCCGTCGTCTCTTAACCGACTGCCTTGTTTCTATGATACACGGTAGATCCCATGGTACATGGTGGGTAGGCTTGCCAGATCTAATTTGTCAAAAAGCTTGACATTGACCAAAAAAAAACTTGATTTTAAAAGAAAAACTTGACAAATAAAAACACTCATACTAAATATATAAAAGAGATTTTTAGTTTTTAAAGAAGAAATTCTGGATAATTATTATTGGGAAAATACGAATTGAATTTTAACTTTTACTCGTAAAAACAATTTTGCTGAGAGTTTTTAGCTAGTCTATAATAAATAAATAATAATTTTCATAAATATCTTGACAATTCTTCAAACACATAAGTTTTATTAAAAAAAAACAGTGAAAAACCGCCTGTATTATTCCACCACGGGTATATCAAGTCGGTTAAGCTGATAGAAGGTTGGCGCTCCGGTAAAACCCCGGCTCAAGCCGAATCGCCGCCGCCGCCGACGAAAAGTCCACGACTTGCTTCTCTGGTTCAATGTTGTCAATTTACTAGTATTGAGTAATGGGGTAAATATCAGTGTTGGCACTTTTAAAATAATTGTACAGAAAGTTATAGTTATTTTTTAAACTATAATTGCACAAAATATGTATCATATTAGTCTTTAGTTCTATTGATAGTAAAAATATGGGCTTTAGATTTGTTTTTTTAGAAATATACACATACTTTTTTTAAGTATTATTACATAGCTAGAATAAATTTGAGAAAAAAAATTAACTTACAAAAAAGCTTGACAAATCACTTTTTCACTTGACACTTGACGCGCATTAAAAAACTTGACAATCAGGCCAAATCAGGCCCTTCTGGCAACCCTAATGGTGGGTGAAGTACAAAAAACATGTTTATTGTTTGCTGGGAATTTAATTACTTATAAAAAAAAAGCTTTTACATTGTGGTTTCGACAATGCACTATATCAGTTACATCTTCGTTTACAAATTAAAATTATTTTAAAAATATTTTATTTTGTGTACTATTTTTTGTTTATATGGAGCATGATCCAATAATAAGGTCTATGCATGGTCAGCTGATTATTTTTTGCTCATTTACCTTGCATACCATTTTCATCAAGAAGTTGTCAAAATTTGTTTACATTTTTATGGCGCCATAACCGAACCACCCCAATGCTTCACAGTGGATACTATATTTTTTTGATCGATTCTTGTATCTCCAAATTTTACTTTTTCTTGCTTCCAAATATCTTAAACCTGCTTTCGTCCGTAAAAAGCACGTTGTTCCAGAATGATTTTACTTTGGTTTTATACTTGTTTCTGTATTCTTGCCTTTTCTATCGATTTCGTATAGTATCCACTGAGGTTCATAGTGTTGCTTCGGTGATGGTGTGGGGTGTATGTGGGCGATCGGCGTTGGAAATCTAATATTTATTGATAGTTTGAAGAAAAAATCGACTACTTGAATATCTTAAAAGAAAACTTGGAACCCAGCGTAAGAAAGTTAAACCTTGACCTTCCCACAGGACAACGATCCTAAACATACTTCCAAAATTATCAAAGAATGGTTGCTCTATCGTACATCGAAACAGCTGGACCAACCCCCATGTTCACCGGACCATAATCCCATTGAACATCTGTGGGTCATTTAAATAGGCAGATTAGGAAATTAAATATTACCAGTAAGGACTCTCTAAAGGGTACCTTCTTTAAAAGTGGTGCAAAATCTCCACAGAAGTAGCCAAATTGCACCGCAAAAGCTGTTAATTTTTCAATGTCCGCAATTTTTTTACTTTGTTGCTCGAAATAAAAACAAGCTAGCAAAACTGCCACCTGGTTAGAATTATAGTTATCTCTTTTTATATATACCGTCGAAGAAACTGATTTTGTGTGCAGCCCCCAACTTAAAAAAAGTACTTTTTTACACTGCATTAAATATTTCATGCCGAACAAAGAGACTCATTGTCAGCTATTGTGAATGAGTATTTTCTTCATCTTGACCATGGTAAAATAATACAGGTGGTGTCGAAGCTGCAGCAACACTGCTTTAAGGTTCGATGCTGTCAAAAAGTACAAAAGAAAAATGGCAAAATGTTTGCATTTTCTGTTTTATAAAGAATTTTGTTTCTTTTCCTTTTCTTATTTGCATTAGAAACAATTGATAAAGTGTGCTTTTTTAGCAGTGTGGATGTGTGTTGGTAATACATAATCAAATTTTGACAGACTCGACCCCCAAAAAAATCCGTTAACGCTTCGACACTACCTGTATTATTCTACCATGCTCTTCACTTCAATTTGGTTTTTTTGATAATTCACATTTTATTTTTTGTGTTGTAAAAAATCGACATTTCCTTCAAATAAAATAAATTGAAAGCTGCTATTTTTTGTTGGCTTTATTCATATTTTCCTACGGATTTTAAATCACTTAGTCTTTAAAAGGTATTAATTGTATTAATTAAGCACCAAATGTTACTTAAGTTTGCTCAAATTTCCTCAAAAAAGGCGATATGGAAAAACCTGATGCTGGGCAAAATTCTGTTCTCCCAGCGGAACCGGTACAAACTAATTTACAAGTAAATGCTAACAGTAACTCGATTCAATCTTCAAATACTGTGCAACAATGTAAAAAACCTAGATGTGATTTGAATTCTCTACCAACGAGACAATATCTAGATCAGACAGTGGCACCCATACTACTGCACGGTTTACAAACTTTGGCACGTGAAAGACCACCAGACCCAATAAGTTTTTTGGCTTCTTATCTTTTAAAGAATAAGAATCGCTGCGAAGAAGCCATACCAGAAAATGTATAAAGCTTAAATAAGAGTACAAGAAAAATGTTCCCTACGGCTGGGATTTGAAGTGATGTTTGTTGGTATTTTTCCCACTCTATTTTTGTAATAGTTCTTAAGTTATGTATTTACAAAATTCATAGTCTTGTATAAGTCTAAATTTACTTTTTTCTGCTTTTAGCGAAAAACAAAAAATTATGTATTCATTGGATTGAAAGATTTTGTACAATTATTCATATTTGCTAAACATTCTAAAGAATTGTTGGAGCTTGTTTTATATTTTCAAGGACTCATATCCATAATTACAATAACTATGTTTTAAAGCATATTCCTAAGTGAAATAAATTTTAGATATGTTTACATATGAAAATATAAAATGATCAATCATCACCTTGTTCATATAATCTATTACGATTGTAATGCAAATCCAATTATGAGTGAAAGGCGTGTTGTTCCAAATTGTTTGTTTTGCAGTCAAACGTAGATACCAAGCAATAAGCTACGGAACAACTTACAAACCATACCTAAATAAGAGCGTTGAGCGTCGCGTTAGCAACAGGGTACGTATTTACAATGTATTCTAAGAAAAAATGTTACTCTGAATGTACTGAAAATCCGTACCCTGTTGCTAACGCGACGCTCAACGCTCTTATTTATGTATGGTTGTTATTGTAGCAGTCACAATAGAAAATTAAGCTTTCCGGAATTCCAATTCATGAGTCCATACTTAGTTTTCGAATGGAAATTTCCAATTTGTTTTTCATTCAATCTCAAAACTGATAATTCATGAACGCTATCAGGCGATTTTGTTCAGAAAGTGTTGCCAAAACAATCTGCGTTGGATTCTATGAACATTCTTTGTGATTGCAACTAGTTGTTGGCTTATGAAGAATAAGTACATATGTCATTCGACCTATGAATATTTATTCAGTTCAGTCCTCTTGAGTACGATATATGCTTTCCTTGGATTCTATATTTCCTTATTTTTATTTATTTAAGTAATAAATGTGGCCTACTGGCCAATATAAAATATATTACGTCTTTAATTCTACCATTGCAAATGCAAGATTATTCTGGTAAGCATGTTAGTTAAGCTGAAAAGAAAATACAAAAACTAAAACCAAAAACTTTTGACGAGAAAAAGTGTCACTTTAAAATCTATATTTCAATGATAACTTCATTTACGAATGTATACTCACCAGGGTTCAGAAAAATGCATGTATGAATACTCAAATATGAATATTCATGTTAAATTGTCATGTATGAACCTGTAAAATTTTTTGTTTTATGCTAGCATTCGAAAATGAGTTAATTTTTATTTTAAGCACTCATGTATGAATAATTTGTTTTTTTCTTTTTAAGTACATACATGTATGCGTATAGTAAGAATTAAAAAAATCCACATATTCGAAAACGAACAGCAATCAGTTTATTTTAATCTGAATGTTCATGTGCATTGAGTGTGTGTTTTTTAAGCTGGGCATATTCATTATGCAGGCTGAATATACGCAGCTTAAGAAACATGTGTGTACATAGTGACGCCTTGTGTGTGCTTATAAGTATGTAAGTATGTTTTTATATGTGTATTGATTCTATGTTGTTTGTTATTGTGTATTTTTTATGGAATATTGTGCACTGTGGTGTTGGTATGTTGAAATGTTAAGTTTTTCTTTAATATAAGTATATTTATGCATGTATGTACATACATACATATCTATGATCGTGCATTCATATGGATGTATGTACATATGTATGTAATAAGATCAATGGAAATAAAGTCAATTGAATTTATTGCCTTTTTCAAGTGAAACAAAGTCATAAAAAATTTCCAAAAAGTTTTAACAATGCTTGAAGAATGTCAATAAAATTTTTGGATATCAATTAATAATATTATTTTTTTAAATAAAAAACCCTTTGACATTAAAGCATGTGGGTATGTTGCTATGAAAGTATATGACTTTATTACCCTTTCCTATGAAATAACTATGTTGGTTGGATATTTTTGCTACCTTCGAATTGCTTCTGGAATGACGGTTTGTTATAAATCCGCAAAAAATTAAAATGTCTAGTGCAAGAATCAACACAAGTTGCATTATGCATTTTTCTATAAGAACTTGGGTAGACATTTTTGGTACCTTTGGTTGATTAAAAGATTGACAGCTGCCTTTAAATACCCCAAATTAATATTTCACAAGTGTCGCAGTAAAAATTTTATTTTGTACTTGTTGATATTTTTCATATGCAAAGCACGGTATAACGAATCTACCCTTAACGAAAATCAAATATAACGTACGTCCAAACGTTAAGGATATTTTTTATTCATATAACGAAAACATATAAGATAAAAATGTATGTACATACATACATATGTATATTGAATGAAACAAAATTCAAAGCAACTAGAATTTTGAATTTCTGTCATTTTAGTATGATTTACTTTGATAATTTAAAAACAATTGTTTCATTCATAGCCAATAAAACAAGCGTTTCATCAATACAAAATATAAGTAAAACAGGAAAGAATTTTTATATCGAAAGAATTTGTCTTTGCTTAAATTAAAAACTTAAATTGATTTCCACAACAGATGTTGATGTCAATGAATTGCTTGTGACGAGCTTATAATGTCTTTTTATACTTGCTGTTAATTTTCCGCATAGTTCCTTTTTTGCAAGATTCTATTAAGCAAGTGTTTTTTTCGTAATTTCATTGTATGATACAAATTTTACTATATTTAATTTTCTTTTAGGCATTGATTACTTAGTATCTCCAATATCAAATTTTCACTGTAATCGAACCAGTTATGTCCTCGCACCACAATTGCACAAATCTTAATGAAAGTTTAATTTTTGGGGGATTTATAACAACCATCATTCCACAAGCATATCGCAGGTAGCGAAAATCTCCAACCAATATAGTTATTTCATAGGAAAGGGTAATAAATTCATATACTCGTACATAGGAACATACATACATACTGTAATGTCAAAGGGTTTTTTATTTTAAAAAAAGTTCCTTAAAATGTTTAATTGACTTCCAAAAATTTGGTTGAGTGGACATTCTTCTTATTACATATGTACATCCATACATTCATATGAATGCACGAACATAGATATGTATGTACATATGTATGTAGGTACATATACATAAATATATTTTTAAAAAACTTAAAGGCCTCATTAGTTTTTACTTTTCGTTGCCGTTCTTTTCTGCAGAAAATATTTATTACTTACTTGTTCTGTGTCTGAACTATCGGATGCGGATGATATAATTATAGGATTGAATTTTGTGAATGTTTGCAAAATGTTTTTTACTTGACAAAAATATATATCGCACTTGATCAACAAGAGGGTATTAACTCAAAATTTTAAAATTTTCAACAGAAGCAAAATACTTTTTGATTTTACATCAAAGGTATATGAAAAATAGATTTTAAATCATCCGTTTCATTAGCGAAACATAGACAAAACAATGTGAAATTTTTACAGCAGCTAAATATTAATATTAGAATGCAAGTTTTGGAGAAAAGTGAAAAAATTTAAATTTCGAGTTAATACCCTCTTGTTGATCAAGTGCGATATGTAAATCTTTAATAATTTGAATTAAAACGAAAAATTTTGACTTTTAAAACAAATTTTGTAATATTTCATTCCACAAAAAACTAATACATACAATTTCTTGGCTGTCACTTAACGTTGTATTCTATTTTCTACAGAATTGTCCGCAACAAAACAGAACGAAAAGGACCAACAAACCACAGATACAGTTTTTCAATTGAACAGAAACAAAACAGCTGATTCGTAACAGAACGTACAAATTAATTCTGCCTTAACATTTCAACATACCAGCCACATTGCACAATATTCCATAAAAAATATACAATCAATAAACATACACAAGACGCCACTATGTACACACATGTTTTTTAAACTGCGTATATTCAAGATGAAAAAAAACACACTTATGTATATGAACATTCAGATTACAAATTCTTTGCTGTACATTTTCGAATGCTACTGCAAAATAAAACTTTATATTCATATTCATTTTTGAATACTATACAAAAACTTTTGTATAGTATTCATCTTTTCGTTTTCTGAAGAATTAATTTACCAGTTTCAATCGGACAGGGCGGAATATAATGGGTAATCTATATTGTCTACATTTTATAAGCACACAAAATCAATTAATTATGGAATCGTACAACAATCGAAAGCGGCTATGCTTTTAGATCTATCCGATGTCATAAGACAAGATTTATCTTTTTTCTAGTTTTTTTTTCCGGACAAAAGCATTTTTTGACGAAGGCTTCAAAAACTTAGGTTCTATGAAACAACATGCATATTTTATTGATTTGTAAAATATATATATTTTTTAAATACAATTCTTTTTTTATATTCAAAGATTTTTCTAAAAAATCACATTTTGCATCATTCATATATTAACTTCGGAATGGTTTTAGCTAAATGATTGAGTTGCGTAATTTTTTTTTCAAATTTACATTTCGTTAAACTTTCTGCGTGGCCTACGATATCGAACGATATACCTTGTTCTTTTGTGAAATTACATTTAAAACAAAAACAACTTCTAAAATTTTGTTTTTGTTTTAAAAGCAATTGTTGGTACGGAATTGAAGCTGTTCCGGTCGGAAAGCTTGGAAGGACTAAAGATTAATTTTTCGGGAATAGCTACAATTTACCTTCAGACTTGTTTTTAAATAATTGCTTGATTACATTCCAGGTATTCTTAAAAAAATATATTCTTTATTCGTCTACTTCAACTTCACTTACACCAAACATGCCAGCAATGAGGCAACCATGGTTAATAGCATTGGCTGTGGTAACATCTATAGGTGGGGGTATATGGCCTTCATCTGCTTGGTACACATATGGAAGACGTAATATCCAATAAGCACTTTGTGCCAGCTTAGGGGGCTCGGATAAGCCCAAAACAAAGTCTTTATCACCAGTACGAACTTTTGGATCTAGAGAAACATTAACAGGAGCTTTGGGGGTGACCACGTGAATACGCATCAATTGAGCCACATTAAAATTTTTTGTACGGCAGGGGCAGGCGAAATACAAGGGCATATTGTTATATACGACTTTGCTTCCGCTGTCGCGTAATATCCCTTAAAATTACCAAAATTATAATAGTTCTTAAAAAATAGTATAAACAAACCTGATCCCCCTCTCAAAATTTTATCAGGTGACGACATCATAAATCTGTGGCCCCTTGGACATTCATATTCAAAGCCCACAAATATTTTCAAAACAAACACTTCTCCCATTTTACGATATCTCGTTTTTTCATAAGCCCACTGCGCCGAGTGTTCTAAGCGTACTTGCACATCCCAGGGTAACAGAAAATTTGATCCTGATAAAAATCCCGATTGAAAATGTTCTTGCAACCCATTGCTGTGACTATAGACCGAGCTTGAACCCACGCAGCACAAAGACCAACTGGGAAATTGAGGCAATAAGCCAATGGGACTTTCAGTATGCATCATACCTGGTAAATATTCCGTTGTAGAAGGTTGTCTTATAATCGTTTTTTCCTTTTCATCTTCTTGCGAGTCTTTATCTTTAACCTTTAAAATCAATTCATTGAGTGCTTCTACAGAACTATTTATATCATCGTTGTCCTGTTCATCGAGATTATTTAAATTCTCCATAGAAACCGAAAGACTTAAATTTGTATGAGTGCCCTGAGATGCTGTTAGAGGCTGCGAGTTATTAAGAACAAATTGCTCTGCATCGGAGATGTTGGTAACACAACTCGATTCCATGTCAGGATGTTCATTAATGGTCAGTTTGGGAAAACCAATATCAAATTCAGCAGCCCTAAATAAAAGTTAAATGTTTGAATTTTAGCAGTCTTTTTCATAATAAAATTTTAAAATTTATTGAATAAATTTTCATCAAAATTTTAGTATTTAGTATATTTGTTATTCGAGATATTCACCCAATTTACCTTAAAAAATTATTTACATAAGTATGTACATATTATGAAAAAGGTCTCAAATATGCTCACATATATATGTATGTATGTATGCATAAGTATGTAATTGAAAAGCTCACTGCAGTATCAAGATAAGTCACACGATTTGAAAACTTAATTTTTTTTACATGTGTGGCTACTATTTTGTCTTCGACCGGTCATAAGATTTTTCTCCTCTGGATATATCGAATAGCGTATCTGCCTTTGACATGGCTTGAAAATTTGCTCCTCTCGGAAAATGAGTTATCCAATGATAAACTATTGGAAATATTTTTTAATGCAGTAGATGCATTGGAAAAATGTCACACAAAGTTTGACAAATTGAGAGTCTTAAGCTTAGTACTCTGTTTGAATTTGCGAAAAATGTTGATTAAAAAAAATTAAAACAAATGGACAACAAATTAATTTTAGGAGTTTGTACTGCAATGTATCAATTAATACATCTCGCAGCTGCTGAGGTATCCTATCGATAACATATTGGATATTTTTGAAAAATAAACCTTTTATCGTTCATAAAATTGGCAAAAAACGCGAAAATTAAAAAATATATTATAAATGAGATTGTGCCGTAGTTTTTTAAATAAATTATGGAGCAAACTTTTTCAAATAAAAAGTAAAAGTAATAAAAACAACTAAAATGTATCAAAAATTAAAAAAAAATATAATTGTTGTTCAGGATTTGAAACCGTACTAGTGCTGGAAAATTCTACTACTTTTCATTACCCAATAATATTCAATACTTTTCGATACTTCTAACGGATTTTTTGAATTTGTAACGCAGTTTTTATCTGCAAATTAAAGTAGTTTCTTCAAAAATTAAATATAGATCTTCAACTATTATTGGTTTTGTGTCTTTTATTATTAAATAAAAAATAATTGTAAAGCTAACTTTTAATTTAACGATAACAACTTGAGAAATAATTTAATTGTTCTCAAAAAAAATTATTTAGTTTTGATTTAATTAAAGAATCTTACACCTTGTCTTTTTATGCAGTGATGTATTTTTATCCACTATTCTAGCCACTCAACTTGCTTAAAAATACAACTCTGAAAGTATCGACTAACTACTTTTGAGTAACCAAAAAAAAAAAAGGAAATACTCGATACTCGGTACCCACTACTCCATACTTGCCAGCACTAAGCCGTACCCTACCCGTTGGCACTGTTTCAAATCCTGAACAACAATATGCTATTTTTTTTAAGAATTTTTGATACATTTTAGTTATTTATATTACTTTTGTTTTTTATTTCAAAAAGTTTGTTCTTTTTTTAAGAATTTTTGATAGCTTTAAATTATTTTCAATATGAAGATAATATTGCAACATTTTAATAATTAGACTAGCGTATTTATGTAATAGTTCGCGATATTTTTTTTATCAATTTTGGGAGAATTTCTTCATTATTAAACCTTTTCTTATGTTTCAAATCATTTCTTCGTTTAGTCGAAGACCATTCGTTGGCTTTCTGATAAAGACGTTGAAACACTTCTTGGATGTGTGAACAGTGATTTAAGTGCTAATAAGGGGATGTTCATATTTTTAGTATGCACTCTAGGCAAGAAATGTTACAAATTTGTTACGAAATTCATATTTTATGGCTGACTTTATAAACGCTGTTTTCAAAGCAACAGTAGAATGCCTTGTAAACTATTTTTATTTATTTATTTGGTATCCTGATAATACAAAACTTAGTTTTGATCATTGAAACTCATGCTTCCAATGTTGCTTTGCAAGCTGTGTTTATGAAGTCAGCCTATACTATGGAATATAGTTGAGAACCAATCATGCATGATCGTGATTAATTTTTTGTTTCCATTACGTGAGCGTGCGTCCGTGACGGTGAGTGACGATTTTTTTGCATTGTAATTTTTTTCATTTATATTCTTAATTAAAATTTTTTTTTCGTATTTCGTGAGCGTGAATAGAATGTTTTATGACTACTTTGCAGTTATCAGCGGCGTTAAACGAGAAAATAATGTTGTCGTCATTACGATCCCAAATTAGACCAAGCGTTTTTGTGATGTCAGTACTATCGTCAAATTTCAAAAACTTCTCACACTCTTCTGGCGATACCCCATTTAAAATTGCGGGGTTATTAGAGCACACATTTCTTATCAAAAAATTACCACGCTGTAGCAAAGCTGTAACCTGTTGCCTTATCTCAATAACCTCTTTAATCGAATCACCCCCGGATAACATGTCGTCCACATAGAAATTCCGTCTCACGATTTTTGCACCAATTGGAAAACGACTCTTCTTCAGTTAATTTATGCATTGATCGAATTTCTAGAAACGCTGCAGGTTTCGTATCATAGGTAACAGTATCCAGTTTATATGTTGTAATTTCATCTTCTTTTCTTTCCATCCATAGTATGCATTGCAGGTATAGAAAGAAACTCGGACACACCTGTAATGTCACCACTATGAGCGAACTTTAAGCAGCGATATCGCAAAAGCGTATTAAAGAGCTTGGGCTGTATGGTCGGGCCAGCATATAATATGTTATTGAGTCGACGTTTTCGTTGAGCCATCGAATACACCTCTCAGCTTGGCTGTCGTACTGTCAATTTTATGCACACAGTGATGTGGCAGAAAATATTTCTTATGAGACCTGCGGGGAGCTAATGACATATGGTTTAATGAAATATACTCACGCATAAAATCTGTGTATTGAGCTTTTATCTGTGGCTGTCTTTCTAACTTCCTTTCCAAAAGTATAAATCGTTTTAAAGCACTGTCATACGAATCACCAAGCAAATGCTTACCTTCACTTTCTATTTCAGGTAAATGAACAGAAAACGAGCCATTGGTCAAGCGAGTAGTATTTTTCAAAAGGTGATTTTCACAAAAAAGTTCGTCATTAGATAACGCGTCACAGTTAGCAAAATTATTTTCTACCTCCCAAAAACCTCTTACTACGGAGAACAGCTGGTCATCTTGGTTTGTACTAAGAGCTAAAGACCACAAATGATGAGAATGAGAGCCACCGCCAGCAACTACCCAACCAAGTAATGTTTTTTTGTAGTGATGGAAGATTATTGGCTAATTTTATCTGTCCAATCGACATTAAATCAAAAAACAATTCAGTTCCAATTAAAATATCAATTCGACCACATTTATCAAAAGATGGGTCCGCAAGCTGTATATTTTTGGGTATTTTACATTCCGATGTACTGGTGTTAGTGTTGGGTTGGTAACTTGCTATGGTGGATACAACAATAGCTTTAAAAGTTGTTGAGTAATCTCCAGTATTGGACTTTATTTCAATGTCAGCAGATTTATTGACTGTAACACAACCCTCACCAATTCCCGAAACAGTTACATAAGTCCGATTGCACTTTAAATTTAGTTGATTCACGAAACAATTCGTAATAAGATTAAGCTGCGATGCAGAATCTAATATTGCGCGACAAAGTATAAAAATTCCGAATTTATTTTTTACCATAATGATTGATGTAGCCAGCAAAACACTTGTAGCTGGCGATAATGTTGTTGCATCAGCATCATTCGACGAGATAAGTACCGCTTGTGATGAAGCAGCATCCTTTACGGGTTGATTTGTAGATGGGGTCTCGATGTGAAGCATCGTATGGTGTTTAGAAGAACATTGGCGGCAACAACCTGACAAACAATTTTTGAGCATGTGCCACTTTTTTAAGCAATTAAAATATAATTTGATTTTCTTTGCTTCTTTAAAACGTAGCGCCGGCGACAAATTTGAGAAACGCGAGCAACAGGTAATAAAATGATCTTTACAATCACAAGAGGTGCACAATTCTGTAAGAGTTGCTGCCGAAACATGAACATGGGTTTTAATAATTTAATTTTTTCAAAATGGGCTGCTTTGTGCTCTTATTTATTATCACAGAGTTTTCGAAGTTCTCGACCATACGACATCGTCTTTCTAAAAATGCTGCCATTGAGGCCCAAGTGGGTAACTCGTTTATTGGTAAATTTTCTTCCCATTTGATTAGTGATTTAGCGTCTAATTTTGTTGATACTAAATGAATTAGTAGCCCATCAACAATTTGCTGCTGATTACCAATCGTGTGTAAAGCGTGCAAATGCGCGTTTATTCCATTGCTTAAGCGACGTAAGCCAACAGCGGAACCATTGTCGACGGAATTTTAAGAAAAAATTTCTTTTGTGTGTGTTTGAAAGTTTAATAGTTTGTTGTCAAAACGATTTTTCAACAACGAGAAGGCTTGTTCATAGTTTACTTCATTGAGTTCCAATGAAGCAATTGCATCGAGGGCAACATCTCCCAAACTGGCACGCAAATAATGAAACTTTTCCAGCCTGCTTAAATCAACATTGTCATTTATAACAGTTGAAAATAAAGAATAAAAATTTTGCCATTCGGAAAGCAGCCACAAAATTTGGGCAATTGGATTTCTGGGACTTTAGTTTTGCGCAGCGTTGTTGGAGATTGCGATTCATGGAGAGAAAATCGGCGTAATGGTTATGAAAGATGGTCGGTATCAATTTTACGAATGGCGCGTTAATTTGGCTTTTACGTCAAAATATAGAGAAATAATCAGAATAAAAGATTCAGTGTTGTCTATTTCCTCTCTTATAGATTGGGCTTTTTCGAAGGCAGCCTTGAGCTCCTCAACATAATCCAAGTGAACGGACAGTTCAGCTTCATCGTGTTGTTTCAATTGTATTGAGGTTAAATTATTGTTTAAATCCTCCAACTGCTTTTTTATAGCTGAAACTTGAGAGAAGAAAGGTAGCGTATCAACGGAAGATTGCTCCTTATCATTGCGATTATATATTATTGTTTGCCATTTTACATGCACGATGTTGCAATTTTTTACAAACAATTTTATGTATTATTGGAAGGTTTACACATCCAATTATATTAAAATGTTTTATTCACGAATCTTATAAGCTAAATAAGGTACAATGTTATGAGATTTTACTACAACAATTAAACCTAATAATTGAATAAGGAAACTGTAGTGCATCTATAATTAGCATAAGCACTGTAGCAATGTAAGAATTTTATTTACTCTAAGATTAATCCATATGACATTGAACTTGAAATTCAATTCATTTTTTTGTTTACGCTAAATACTTTTAAGAATTTAATTTTTAAGCCAGTGAACTTTAATTAAATTTGTTTTTTAATTTATTTTTGTTGGTCAGCAGTAATGAGCATTAAAATTTTTTTGTTTGCATTAAATAATTTGTATCAAAGAAAATTGTAACATGAATAATACTGTGTGATTGTAGTAAACTGTTGGCATGGGAACAATTTGTAACATGAATTCTAAATTGAATTTTTTTCATATTGATTTGTTGCTGGGTTTGATAACCAAAAGAAGAATTTGTCAAAATTGCAAAGTTCCGTGGGAACATCAAATCTACCATTGATTTGTTGTAATGCCACATTAATGCTAACCCTTAGAGTAGGTTAGTATATAAGTTGGTAATTTTTGTAAATAAAATTCAGAAATAATTGATCTAGCAAGAGCGTGAGATCTTCCTTTTTATTTCTCAATCTAAATCGGTGCTGAAGAAAAGCGGCTGCAGAGCTCAGTAATACTGAAAACTACACCTTTATATACACACACCACAAAACTATTAATAATACTGTCTTCAGGAAAATTTGTCACAAAAACCTCTTACAAACTTTCAAAATGTTATAATAAAATTTAGTAAAACAATCGCTAGTAAGATTATTTTTAACAAAAGATTCTCAGCGACTGTTTGGTAAATTTCTGGATTCAAAATTAGACAATCTGCATTTTTCATTAAATCAAATCATTGGCGAAAGTGTTTATCTTTTTGTATTTAAATCTATTGTGTAGTAAGTCCGTGAGGAATCTAGGGAAAATATTATTAATTATTTTAAAATTTTTGTTTTGACTAACCTGAAGCCTTTTTGTATGTGTCTTATTAGTTTTGTGAAACCATGCTGGACAGCCGTAAGTCAGTATCGGTCTAATACACATATTATAGAACAATATCGTATTATTAAGGTTGAGCTTAGACCTTCTATTAAGTATGGTAAAGAGCATGTCCGCACTTAATAGCTTTATCACAGGTGTAATTAACATGTTTGAACTTGAGTTTTTTATCTAAAGTTATACCTAGATATTTAATATCATCTTTGATGGTGATCACGTTTCCCCGACAGTGCAAAATTTTAGTAGGAATATGTTTTGGTGATTTATTATATGGAAATATAATGAGATCTTGCGTTATTATTTACATAAAACACGGTAGGCTAACAGCTTATTTCATATAAATTTTCACCATATAACTTTTAGGTGAAAAAGGTAATAATACAAAATAACGTTCCATAAAAAACATCTAATGAAATGTTACTTTATTTTGCCTTTTAGTTGATATATGTACATACGTATGTATATGATTGTTGATATATACATAAAATAATAGTCTTTAGGCACTAGCATAAACAGCTTATGTTAAAATTTATCATGTATAATTTTTAAAATCTCACTCACCGGTAATCATTTATCGAAGGCTCAAATATCGCAAAATTAATCCTTTTAACTTTGGCGCATAGATTACAATTGCTTGCCATGTATTCATAAAAATCATAATTAGCGTGCCTGATGCTGTATGGATCTTCGCGTTTCCCCTGGGTTTTGCCACAATTACAGGCTGATATGAATATTAAACGACTTGTGTGTTCGGTGGGATCTTTAGCTGAGTGTTTGGGTCTAGCGCAAGGATTACCTCTTAAGCTGGGATATTCACATTGCTCTTTACCATTTTTCCAACAAGTTTCGCACATTTCGCGCAACTTAGATTCATTAGTGGCCATATCTGGACCTCGAGCATATTTCTTGTATAAAGCAATGGCCTCCTCGACCTTTAAAGAGTTATGACCAAAATTTTAAAATTACTAAAAATTTTTATATAGTTTAAACAATTTCATGTTAATTTAAAATTATATATTTTTTATCTCTTAAGAACGATAACTGCAAAACTAGCTTAAGTGAAAAAAAAAACAAAACTTTACAGAATTTTTTTAATTACCTATAAATCTAGTTATTAATTTAAAATGGTGACCTAAAAATTGTAATGTAGGGTACTTAAATGAGCAAATCATTGCCAAAAATTATATTTTTGCGCACAAAAATTATGCTTGGACATTTTTCTTTTAAATTGTTTTCTCAAAAGCAAAAAAATTGACAAAGCTATGAAGAAAACTCACAAAATGGCTGGCAAACCCGATTTTTAGCGAAAATTTGACTTGTGCGACCTTAAAACTTTTTCCTAAAAATCTCTTTAAAAAATCTCAAAAATACTTTACCATATACTCCTTCAAATTATGTTTGAGCCACAAAAAAAATATTTTTTTGGTAAAATATTGATAGCACGCAGTATATAATGACTTTTCAGGAACTATTGTATAATCAAATCACTGAAGAACATTTTTAACAACAAATTAAAATATATTAAATAAATTAATCGCAGCAATTTAATTGGTTATTAACATTTTCAGCTAAATTATTTACCTGAAAAGTATGATAAATCAGCTACGACATCACGTATTTCATCATTAATCATTTTTTAAATTATTAAAAAAAAACTTTAAAATAAATACTATTTTAGCAAATCTAGTAAATATTACCTATCACTCCTTAAGTTTAAAAATTCATTGCAGAACATTTCGGTTATAGTTTTATCTCATAGATGGATTCATAGATGAGTTCTGGACAAAATACTTGTCCGGAAACCTTTTTTCGTATGTAGTTTGACGCCACTCTTCATGAGAGAGAAATAATTTTGTTGGCACAACTCCCAACTGGAATTGGATTAATTTTAATTTTTGTACGCACAAAGTTGAACTGAATTGCAACATTATAATGTTTTAAAAGAGGTTGTACATTAATTCGTTTTTTATAAATGCACTTTGCAAATAATTTCGCTTTATATATCTATTATACAAATAAGCAAAGACAAATTTTTAGATTCCAAACGGTAAACATTGTTGAGCTTTAGTGACCCGATTATATATTTTTTGAATCGGTTCAGTATTAATGGAATAAAAGGCCCCTAAATTTGACACCACTTCAAATGCTAAAAAGATACACGTACATTCACTTAAGTTAGTATTGGGTAAAGTAAAAACATAAGCAAAGCAAAGAGAATGTTTAAGAGTAATAAGATTTTATCTCTTCAAATGAGTGAAGTTAAAAAAGAAGAAGAGATCAGATTTGAAAGATATGAGAATTAAATTTGGATATACATGTTCATTAAGTATGGATGTGTTACCTTCAAGCAAAAGCTTAAAAAATAAATGTGCGTATTGTATGCAATTTTATTTTGTTTATTAATTTTTCCATGGGGAAGGGAATGAACAATTTCGCAGTTTTTTCTATTTAAAATAATGCAACTAAAATGCGTATACGTTTAAACTGGCGCACATTGGTGCCAACTAAAAAAAGGTAATAAATCTTTATCTTTGAAACTTGCGATCCAATTACAAAACAATGTATGTAGGAATCATAGAGGAGGACCTATACTTTAAGGGTTTTTTAATTTGAAGCACTCTGTTGAAACATACGGTGGGCTACGGGGTGTCAAAGTTGACTACCTTGGGCATGTAAAACTTTCTTGGCTTCAAGCTTTTACAAATATTATTTGATTTTAACAAATTTAAATTCGTAAAGCTTTTTAATAGATAAAGAAAATACATTTTATTTTAAAGAAATATCTTTAATATTTTCAAAGATATTTGGCTTTCAATTTTTAAATTTTGATTTTTCGCCTTGAGTTTGCTCGCAATTTTGTCAATATCTCCGGTAGTAAGTAGCAAAGATAAAATTAAAAAGAATATATTGTATGATTCCTAATACAATCTCTGATTTTAATTGATCTCAATTCATGTAGTCGTGAAGAAAATTCAAAGCCAATTTTTGAAATAAAAGTGAAAATGGCTAAATTTTGACAAACAACAGAGCTTGATTATACAACGTTTTTCTCAAAATTTTTTCAAAACCGAAATTATTCTTTTTCAATATATCAAAAGATTAGACTTTGAAAAAGACTGCAGTAGAAATTTTAAGCCGATTAAGGCATGCACGCTACATTCAGCATTGGACGAATATGGAGAATTTTTTATTTAATCGTTTAAGTAAAAATAACGCAAATTGAGTTTTAATTTTTTTTTTAATTACATTAGATATATTTAATACAATGAATCTAACTTTGTATTGTTACCCGCCCGGTCAAAAATGTGGCGAGGACAGCAGATTTACTAAAAATAGTCAAATTTACCAAAAAAAATTATGTGAAGAAAATACGAATGGCTAATTTTTTAGGGTTTTCAATCAAATGCATTATGTATTTTTAAAAATTATCTAAGTTCATACAAAATATAAAAAAACAGTTAATCTACCTGTCCATTGGTATATAACACTTCTATATTTATGATTTAAAATACTAAATAAAACGGTCACAAAACAGGCATCTCGTGTGAAATTTTGCTAATGTGTACTATTTTCAATTGTTTTTACTACACCCATACACAGAGAATGCTGTACATAGTATATTTTTAACTTACTTCAGTTATGGTTTGCTCAAAATTTATTTTTTATTAAATATTTTTATTTAACTTTTTATTTTCAATACAAGTCGATGTTTAGAAAGCGATATAAACATAAAATGTATAAATAGCCTATAATTTTAGTTCCCCCTATTTTATAAACTATGAATTTTAACACAGGCATGAATCTATTAAAAAGTACGTGTTTCAAGACAGGGTCTTATGTTATTGAGGGGTTTGACCGCCAATTTTTTTAAATTAAATAAAAATTATTTTAGTTTTCAATTTAAACTACTAACCGAAAATGTTTATTTTATTTTTTAAAACAGGAAGTAAACCAATCAGTGACTTTGACTGACCGTCGCCGAATTGGTATGGCAGTTAAGCCTTGCACAGGTAACATTCCATAGAGAAGTATGTATTACCAGTGGTTCCCAAATTATGATTTGTTTAATATATGAAAAATTATCAAAATTTATTGAAATCGCTTGTATATAATAGCCTATAACTTTTTTAATATTTAAGCTAGACGAATGATTCATGTTTCAGTTTAAAGGTATTGTTATAGTGATTTAAAGGTTATACAAATTAAGAAAATTGTATTTATAAATCTTTAAAAATATACATATATGTGCATTAATGTTTAACCCCAAATCTAAATAAATTTTGTGTATATTATATAACATATTTTTAATTTTTTGGAAAAACATGTTTCATAGTAATTTATTATAGTATTCAATGAAAACTTGAACATACGAACTTTATTATTATATCTGACTTCCTTACATATAACACCGTAGCAGTTCACTTGTTCCACCAGTTCGACGGGCAGTCTTCAACTTCAAAAAGGATTTTGTACATATATGCCATCATGAAGATTTTGATTGTATTGGTTATTGGTATTTTTCCCATCAGTCACGAGAAAGACTGTAGTAATGGTCTTGATGGCACAGTGAAAAGAGAAGAACGACATGCTAACTTAGAATGTTATCAAGAATACCAAATAACCAGCCCTCGTTTTGTCCGAAGAATACCATAAAAATGAATAAGTTTCTTTATCGTCGGTTTTATTGAATTAAAACAATACGCCGCACGCAGAAAAAGCATTGATTTTTCTAGAAGGCCAACGTCTTCGCAGTTGCAAATATATTAATGTTCTAAGATTTTATATATGTAGATGCATAATTTTAAAGTGACAAATTGCGTGTCTTCGAAATCTAATCAAAAAATAATTACGAATATGTTCTACGAGTAGAATATATTAAAGGATTTAATAATTTTTTTAAATTAGTTCTAAAGTTGTTTTAATAATTTAGTAAACTGTAAGCGAATCAAATATTTTAAAAATAAAACTTTTTTAATTGCATCATGAATCGCGGATTCATGATTATAAATTTTTTAAATTTTGCAATCGTTAAAGCCTATAAAACGAGAGATTCCTCTAACTTAAATATTAAAAAAATTATAGCAAATTATATAAAAGCAATTTGAAGAAATTTTAATCATTTTTCGCATAATAGTTTGGAAACCAATGGGAATGCTTCTCTAATTATTTGAATGAAATGTTAGCTGTACAAGACTTAGGTGCTGTATCAACTTTGTTTCGATTCTGAGGTCTGTCCCAAAAAAAATCGATTTTTGTGTGTTTTATATGTTTTGAATCAGTACCTGTAATAAAGTTTCGGTATATACACATATGAATACCGATACCGAAAAAAATCAACATCGGTACCGATATTCGTTTCGGTAACCAACTTTGGAATAGAACGGGTACAAATTAAAAATTTTCTCAGATTTTGTTAAAATATTTATTAAAATGCCTTCGAAAATTTACATATAAGAATTTTACACGCGTTATTCGATTAATCGACTTAATTACTTGAATAAATCTTTACCCGAAATCGGATATTTATTTTTATTTTATCGAACATTTGTTTACTTAACTTCTTCGATTAATCGGCCAAAAATTATTCGAGTGAATATCCCAGTTATAACCCACAGACAAAAAAAAATTAACAGCGTTTAACTCAATTTTGGGCTAGTTGCAGAATTCAACTCAAAGCTGTTCATTGGAATCTAAAATCAATTTTGATAATTCATCAGCGTAGAATTTAAAATGGATGTTACAACCGAAGGAAATCAAATAAATATTTTGACTCGTTTAAACAATACTTTGTTATTTTCGTTTAATTTAAATAAAATGTGAAAATTCTTACCATTTTTTTGTGCACTATACCACTGTAATAAGTTAAAGTAGGATTATTATACATTGAAAATGCCTTCTGAAGGCCAATATCGCAACAAGCCTTAAAAAATCTATAAAGACATATTCGAATTCGTTATGTTATATTAAAAAAAAGATAATTAAACTTACTCGCTGTCATAATTCAAAATTTTATCAAAATTATCCAAATACAATTTCTGTAATTTAAAAAAATTCAATAAAAATTATGTTTAATATTTTCGTGATACGTACATAATCTGAATCATTAGCTTCAAAGTATTTGTTATCAGGATTTTCTATCAACAATTTATGCATCATTTTAAACGTTTCGAACCAAGATTTAAAAGATAAAATCTAAAAACGAAAAATTAGCACTTAAACTAGTATTAAAATTATAAACTAAAATGTACCACAAAATGATTTTTGCCCTTGAATTTTGTTAAGTTATCATTGAATCCAACATCAAATGCTTGGTCCACATGTTCTTTTAATAGATCCTTAAACTTACGACTTTTAACATACAAATTATCGAAACATTCCGCTTTACTTTCACAATTATGTAAACTCAATGGTTTACCAAAACCCTTAAAAAACTCGGGAATTAAAACTTTGAACAAATTAAAATTACAAACAAACTCACTTTAAAAGGCAACAAATCATCCATGTCGTCGTGATCTTGGGTAAAATTCGGCTTTTGTATTAATTCCTGCAACATTTCTACCGATTTCAACAAAGGGTCTTCTCTTAGTTTATCATTTAGATTATAATACACAAACCGTAAATTAGCCGGTATGGAAAACAAAGAATTATTGCTATTATTAACAACTACAAATTCATTACGTAACATTTTATAAATATTATCTTCGACATCAAATTCAGATTTTGAGATGGCTTCTTTAGTTTTTTCTATAAATACGCACATGTATTAATAAAGGAACTTAACAATTGGTAATAATTTCTGACCTACCATGACCATTTGGCAAATTTTCAAATAAAAACAAAAGTCTAGGAGAACACAATCTCGCAGATTTACCCAACATAAAACCGGTACTAGAATTTTTCATAAATTTGGGCAGAAACTTTAAAATATATCGATCTCTGAAAATTAAAAAAAACTTATTTCATAATTGATACTAGTGACTATCATGTTTACCTTATTATTTTTAAAGATTTAAAAACTCCCAACAATGAAGCATCAAAGGTTACACTTAATTCTACAAATACTATCAAATGACACACTTGTGTAGCAAACAGGAACATGCGAGCAAAACGATTTCGCATTTTTTGATGAAATGTTAAGAATTGATCAAAGGTATGTTCTTCCAATTCAGTCAAAAGCATTTTTTGCATGCAGGCCGCATCGTAGGTGGTCTCAAAGTGTAAATATAATATGCATTCTTTAGCCTTATAATAAAATTGTATTTGTCCCTGAAAAAGAATCCGTTAAACTTATTCTCCTTAAAACGGATAAGAAGCAAACCTCTTTGGGTTCATGCCTTATAAGGCTAGGATGCCGGTTCAGCACTTCCAAGGCAACCATTTTGTTGCCATCAGGAAAGGCAGACTTGCCAATTACACCAACTATGACCAGCTTATCATTTTGCATTAATAGCTTGCTTTATTTTATAGAAAACATATGAAATTAACAAACTTTTAAGTAAAGAAAGTATTATACCTACCTAACTTCCTCCGGTATATCAGGATATTTCCAATGAATGTATTCCGGCATTTTAATATAATAAGTTGTTTAAATATACATATGTATGTATGTATGTATATGTGTCTGTATTTCTTTTAATAAATTTAAGGATTCACTAAATATTATTGAAAGCAGATATTCTGTGACAAAGAACACATTATCTTTTCATACATTAAAAAACAACAAGGGTTACAACTGTGATGGAAAACTAAAAATTAAATGTTCTGGCTACTAACAAATATGGTACTTTGTGTATATTTTAGTACTTTTATGATACACTTATCGAAAATAAATTTAAAAATTCATTTACATATATAAGAAACCAAAAAATTCACATAAAACTATTTAACATAAATAACCCAACATCCCATAAATTAATCAAGTTAATCAAAATGCAATACAACTTGAGAATAAAGGACCAAATAAACCATACAAACGGTCATGGTGTAATAAACAGGTGTCATTACTACGTCATATGATAAATTTTTGCTCTAGCATTGTTTTTCCAATCTTATGTATGTTACTGAACGTCTCCACGCTCAATATTTATTTCCGAATATAAGCAATAAAGTCGGCAGCATGACGTTACAAATACATATGTTCATTTACAAGCTTATGTTGTTAGGTGGAAAACACTTAGTGCACATTGGACATAAAATTAAGAAGCTCGCTGTGAATGAATACATTAGCTTAGCAGAATGCTAATAAGTAAATATTATTATTAAAATCTTTTATTCACGAATCTTATAAACTAAGTAAGGTACAATGTAATAAGATTTTACTTACGTACTACAACAATTAAATCTAATAATTGAATAAGGAAACTCTTAATAATACTGTCTTGAGGAAAATTTGTCACAAAAACCTCTTATAAACTTTGAAAATGTTATAATGAAATTTGGTAAAACAATCGCTGTAAGATTCTTTTTAACAAAAGAATATCAGCGACTGTTTAGTAAATTTCTTATTGTTTCAAAATTAGACAGTCTGCATTTTTCATTAAATGACAGCGTCAGATCATTGGCAAACGCGTTTAACTTTTTATGTTTAAATCTAATGTGCAGTAAGTCAGTGGGGAATCTAGGGGGAAGATTATGAATTATTTTTAAATTTTGTTCTGGATAATCTTTTTTGTATGGGTCTTAGCAGTTTTGTGAAACCATGCTAGACTGCCATAAGTCAGTATCGGCCTAAGACACATATTGTACAACAATATCTTATTTTTGAGGTTGAGCTTAGACCTCCTATTAATTATGGGGTATAGAGCACGTCCACATTTTATAGCTTTATCACAAATGTAATTCACATGTTGTTTAAATTAAATTAATTAAAGTTTTTTTATCTAAAGTGATACCTAGATTTTTAATATCATCTTTGATGGGGATCACGTTTCCCCGCCAGTACAGAATTTTAGTAGGAATACGTTTTGGTGATTTATTATATGGGAATATAATAGCCTGCGTTTTATTATCATTTACTTTTATTTTCCACTTATTAAAATATTTTTGGCTTGTGGTAAGGCTCTCTTGCATTCTCTTGATTATTGCATTTGAAAGTTTTCCAATGCATATAAAAGCACTGTCATCAGCATAAAATGCTGCTTCCTGATTTCTGTGCACCTCAACATCAGATGTATACAAAGAGTAGAGTGTAGGTGATAGTACTGACCCTTGTGACAATCCCGCTGGGATTGTTCTTTCTGTTGAAAAGTCCCCGTTAACACACACAACAAATGTACGGTTCTTTAGGAAACTTTGTATAATTTTTTGTAAATATAAAGGGAAACCTAATGCATTGAGTTTGTATAACATCCCATTGTGCCAGATGGTATCAAAAGCTTTTTCTATATCGAGAAAAACAATGCCAGTACTCTTGCGATTTCTTATGTTATCTTCGATATAATTTACAACCCGCCTTATTTGGTGTACGGTAGAGTGTTCCTTACGGAATCCAAACTGTTGGTGGTTAATAATATTATTTTGATCTGCAAAATCAACTAATCTTTTATTAATGATTTTTTCAAAGACCTTCTCCAGTAAACTTAAAATGCTTATCGGCATGTAGCTGGTGGGTAGTTTGGGATCTTTTCCCTTTTTATGAATCGGTATTACTTTTGATTTTTTGAAAGTACGGGAAAGAAGCCATTAATTAAACAACAATTGAATATTTTACTTAGAATTTCATAAAAGTAGTCTGGCATATTTTTTAAGATAATACTATTTATGCCATCTAAGCTCGGGCCTTTATTATTTTTTAATAGCATAGTAAATGTCTTAACCTCAGTGGCATTTGTACGTTTAATATTATTACTACCAATAGGAGAATCATTATCGAGACCATTAACAATATCAGATATGTACACATGTATTCAAAGGCGATTGATAGTAATTATTAGAAAATTTTTTGGATAAATTCATTATTTTTATTAAGAGCGTACTATACAATATAATAAAAAAATTAGAATAAGTAAATGGGTGAACTCGGGTTTGAACTTGAGCCAAATTAATCGTTTCAATATATAAAATATTAAATAATTTTTTTTAAACTATTCCTTCGTTGAACATGTATGCATACCATTTATGGCCATTTTCGTTGTTATTTTGTTATTTCGTTGGAGCTGTGAAAATGCTAATTATATGGTTACTTAGTACTGCACTTGCTTTTAAGGTAGTTAATAGCAAAACCAAATAATCACATACTTTTGAATAAATTTAATCAGACACAAATTAGGAAAATCAAATAAAATAAAAAACACATGGAAACGATTATAGAAAATAATTTGTTTATATTTTCTTAAAATATTCGTGTTATAATTAAAATATTGCATCGAGTACCAACAAAAAGAAGAGTTGAATAGTCCAAAGTGTAAATATATTTTAGCACTACATTGATTTCCAAGCAGCTGTTTGCGTAATCTTACGAATTTTTACAATTTTTCCGTTCGCGTACTTTTTTGTGCTACCCTTTTTTGATAGTAAAGACTTCAATTTACTCAGTAATTACTCATTTACTACATTTTACTATAAAAGTACTGGAACACACCTATTGTACCTTATTTAGCTTATAAGATTCGTGAATAGATTTTAATTTAATAAAAAAAAAGTTAGTAAATTTTTTGTGATTAAACAATTAGCGTTTGTCGTAGGCGTAATATATACATTTTACTTTCGAGGCTAGTCATCTCAAACAACAATATTTTTAAGTCCAAGGAAGGATTATCGAAAGAAAAAAAACCTGAAAGGAAACTGCCTGTTTACACGTGCGGTAAATAGTCCGACGGA
This sequence comes from Gymnocheta viridis, assembly GCA_956483585.1. NCBI lineage: Eukaryota > Metazoa > Arthropoda > Insecta > Diptera > Tachinidae > Gymnocheta > Gymnocheta viridis. Next base: position 2,927,020 of record OY101440.1, read on the forward strand.
TTAGACTACATTTTGTCGGAAACGGTTAATCATTTTTTATTTAATGTGATTATTTTTCGAACAATTTTGTAGTTAGTAGTTTTTTTAATCCAAAGTGATTATTATTTTGGCTAAAGTTCGTAACATTTTTAGTCAGAAAGAATTTTCAATCATTTTGTTTTTTATAATAAAACATGAATGTTCATAACCTTTGATTCACTTGCATAGATTTATAAAATTAATTTTCTTATTTCACCTTCTTATTTTTAAGTATTATTAGGTTATTTTGGAGATCGTAGAACTAATGTATACCTATGTTTTTATAATCCGAAAAGTACAGAGTAACCGACATTTTAGTCGCGACGGCACGTTCTAGTGCGAAAGGTAGTCGATAAATTAGCGCTGATTTAGGGCTACTTTTTTTGTTTCGCCTCGCGTATTACGAGAAACGGTTCAATTCCCCGTATGCTACGCGTCCGCTAAAATGTCGTCAGCTTGAGTACGGTAATGTTAAGCAAATAATTTTAAGACGCTTTTGTGAATTAACTGAATTTAAATCAAAATTATATCGTTTTACTAGTAAGAAAGACTTACATATTAGTATAAAAATTTGTTTGAATATACGCTTGTACTTGAATACCGAATGAAGGTTTTGATCGCTTAATTATGATAGGGTAAAAGGAAAACAAAGGTAGGTATTTGATGGTAAAGAGTTCGGGTAGAGGTAGCGGAACTTTTATGGCATCAACGCTACCATGGTATGGTGTCTATCAGAAACATCGATGGTTACGGCCGCCACGGGCAACAAACATTTTTGTTCCCAATGAACAGAACACATAGCCGCATAAAAGAAGCTAGTTACCAGTGTGGCAGTCAGTAGGTGAGAGTTTCCTTTTTGTGGTGACAGCCAAAGATTGAAAGTTGACTACAAAATCGAACGGTACACTATTGAACCAAAAGCGTGCAGTAAAATGACCGGATCACTTCGTTCAGTTCGGTGATTCGAAGGAGATTCATCTACTACTAATTTGCACTCACCTGTGTCATATTTTTCTGAACATTTTACACGCCCGTGGTCTATTAAAGTTGCTTGAAAAATTATACCATTATTGGCAACGCCAAGATTGAATTACCTTAAATTTCGCCTTAGGTGCTTCCTACAAAAAGCTGACGATTCAATAAATACCTTAAATGTGTAAAATCACTTGCATTTTTGCCGGAAAAGTTATCAAACATTAACCAGTGTCGTCATATTTTTTGGAAAATGTAGTTCAAATTTAAAATTTTTTTTATTGTATCTGGTAAAATACAACTCCTTTTTGATGTGTCCAATATTCGTCTAGGAGCAAATGAACATGAATAATTTTTTCTTTTCGAGCGAAACCATCATTACTTGCTGGACACACACATCACACGTAATTTTGAAATCAAATTTTTTGATTTGAGGACAATAACTTAAGATTTACGGTTTTTTTATATATCATATTTATTTTTATACAGACATTTTTTGGGGAATATTGAAGAAAATTTAATAAACAAATAATAAGTGAATATTGTTAAAGTTACTTGATACTTAAAAATAAATCTATTTAAAAAGACAACCATTTTATTAAGCTAAATGTGTAAAGATTTGAAAGTATGTAATTTGAAAATAACAGTTTCGCCAAACATTTATTCTCTAATGAACTTCAATCTATCAATTAATCTAAAAGATCTTTCTAGGATTGAAAAAGGATTAAGAACGAAGTTGATGTTATATGCTAAAACCAATTTTCAAACTGGTCTTGTGTTTGCTGCGATTCAATTTATAGAAGCTACATATTATAATTTAATTATAGAAGGGATTGTAAGTAATCCAATGAGCTCTTGTCTGTTCTTGTTCACTTTTGTGTGAAGTAAATAATGATTTGTATACATCACTAGCTTTTGGATCCTTGGCTACACTATAATCAGTTTTCAAGCGTTTTATTTCAGGATCCTCCAGAGCGCCAGAAGTAACACCTAAGCGTTTCGGATTGACTACTATTTTTGCTTTAGACGATTGCGAATATGAACTTGAATTACCATTTAGTGCTACCTGGACATCAGAAGAAATATTTGATATTTTTTTACTTGTAGAAGGTAAATCTGTGTATTCCGAAATGGCGTTTGCATCCACCTTTAACTGCGAAAATACACTACTTGCTCTTGCTTTATCTTTTTTGGTAGATTTCTTTTTAGCTTGACGAATTTCTGTTTTAACTTTCATCAACTCCAAATCTTCATCGGTCGCATTTAACACAACAACATCTTCTACAGCAAATGGGTGTTGACAGAGTGGACATGCGCCAGAAGAACTAATATTTATTTCTTTTAACGCTCTTTCTGACATAACACAGCCACAGGACCATAAAGCAACAAAACGAAATTTTCCAGACATTTCCAAACCAATTAACTTGCAAATATATGGAACATGTCTAGAATCTAATAAGCCCTCGGCTTTGTCTTCTGCTCTAAATACTGGATTAGGAGTAAGGTTTAATTGTTTTATATCCTTCATGTTTTTTATATGTTTAACTGCTTCAGGCATTTTATCTCTTTCCAGCAATTGTTCAATAATATTTTGCTTGGAATATAAACGTCCCAGCCCACACATTACAATAGGTTCTTGTAAAAGTTGTTGGTTTAAAGAACAATGCAACCAACGAAATTCACGTTCAGCTTCTTTGTCTTTCTAAAGATAGAAAAAATTAAAACAATAATTATGTACATTAGAACAAAAACGTTTATTATAACCTACCTGTTCGGGCTTCTTTTTCAAGCGCACTAACTCATCCCGTCTTGGAATGGTGCCGCCGTCACATCCCATTGTTTTAGTATTCTTTTGACAATTACAAAATGAATTAACAATATCCTTTTATTCTCCGAATAATCCAATGCGTATTGAACAAAATAGAGCCACAAACTACTTGTGATGCTTTGTGATAGAGCTGCAAAACTACCGATGGTACTATCGATAGTTGTTTTTAAGTAGACTATCGATGGTTTTTATCCGATACCGATACTATCAAGAAAAATCAGGTTATTTAAAAAGTAAAAGCAAAGCCAATAAAAAGGCTCTGATGGCGGCTTTGAAATAATATTGTAACATTTAAATTTCGCCGCCTGTAAACCTTTGTATTATTAAGAAGAATGACTAAAATAAATAAATAAGTTTTGATCTTTTTACCATCAGATATGGCCGTTTTAATACCAAAAAAAGAATTAAATAAACACAAATATTTTTACGGCTTTGGGACATAAATGAATTTTGCGGCGGGTAGAAGCCGGCGACTACTCAACGGTCTCCGCTTTCGACTTACAGATCACTTGTAACGCTAAATTGCTTGTAAGTAGAATAATTAGTTTATAATTTAAAAAAGTTATATAAATAATTTGTATTTCCTTAGGCCCAATAATAGACTACTCATTTAAGTGTCATTTATCTTTAAATGCCACTTAAGTACCAATTTCATTTTTTCAGTACAAAATTATGTTACATTTAAATGAAACTTAAATGACCATTCTTCTGCATTTAAAGTCCATTTAAGTTTTGCACACATACATACACAAACATGTTTTTGCTTGCGTGTTGGTGTTTCGCGCAACAAAGTAAATAAAAAATTTGCGGCCATTGAAAAATCAACATCTTTCGGAGTGAAATTTGGACTTATTTTATTAATATTATTCTTTTTTATGTTTTTTAAAATTGTTTTAAGCTTTTAAAACATCGAAACAACCTATCATTGTTGTTATTTTCAGCCTGAAAAAGAATCTACATTAAAAATTTTTATTTAATTTTGTTCAACAGTTCTAAGAACGTAATTAAATACAAACAATAATATCACACTGAAAAACTCAAACTGTATTTAAATGGAACTTAAATTTAAGTGGCAATTAGCTAAATGGCATTTAAATGCGAAGTCAATTATTGGCCCTAAATGAAAAACGGAAGTAACCAAAAAAAAAGATTGATGGCCAGTTTCTGACTTCGTATTTAAATGTTGTTTATTTAAATACGAAATTCAGGCTTTTATTATTAACTTTATTGAAACTTAAATAATATTTAAATGACCAAACTTATGCATTTAAACTCTATTTAAGTTATGCCAACTAACATACATATGTATGTACATATGTTTTACCTATGTATCTTGTTGTTGTTTTGCGCAATAAAGTAATAAAAAAATTTGCGACCATTTTTGGTATGAAATTTGGATTTCTTTTATTAATATTATTTTATATATTTGATTTTTAAATTGTTTTGAACTTTTAAAACATTGCGGTAATCTATCATGTATGTTATTTTAAGCCTGAAAATGAATCCACCTTAGAAATTTTTCTTTAATTTTCTTCAACAGATGTTTTTCCAAAAAAATATAGGAAATTTCATGAAGCTGACATATTTTAATAGTAATTAAATAAAAGCAATAATATAACACTGAAACTGTATTTAACTTCAATTTAAATGAATATTAACTAAATGCGTATTTAAATATGAAGTCAAAAACTGTCCATCAGTCTGTAAAAATTATAGTAAGCCAAAGTGGTGTAAATAAAAGACCGCATAAAGTTTTTATAAAACAAAACATATAATTTTTTAATTATACGTTATCATATCACATCACTTTGTACTTTACGGTAGAGGAATAAGAGGTACTATATAAAAAGGATAAAAATTATAATATTGACCCAAGCAAAATGGTCAATACATATGTCATCCACTTTTTAATTTTATATTTCCTCTTTTAGGGACACTAAAAAATACTCCATTTCCAGGATCATTTTTCTTTTTGCATACAAAGCAGTAACGCGTTTTTAAAACTTCACTTCCACTTAAAACAATAAATTTACTTAAAGTTAACACATACTCAAAATTAGAACTTTGGTTACTAAATATGCATTAACACAAAGCTTTATCAAGTTTTAACATTTAATTAAAATTAACTGAAATATTTTTTGAGTTTAGGCACTTGACTGGAAAAAAGTATGACATTTAAAAATGAATTCTCTCTTGCTCACATTAAAAATATTTTTTATAAGCTTCTTCATCTAAAAGACAGATTTTTATATCAGAAATCATGTCAATATGTGGTTTGCATTTCCCAAAAATAAATTTCTGCTGTGAATTACAATAGTTGATAACTATAACACTTTCTTTATTGTTAACGAAAATTTTTAGGTACCACTTTGAAATTAAGTTTAAACTAACTGAAAGTTAGTTAACTTTCAATTAAAATAAACATAACTGACCTTTCCGTTAATGGGGTTTACTTCCACTTTTCACTTTTAAATAGTTTAAAAATTCTTTTACGTTTTAATTTTTTGTATATGCGTCGCTTTGTACAAATAATAAACAAGGTAACCCCGTTAGTATAACAAAAATATTTATATATTCTTACTGCCAAACAAATTACATTGATCAAGCACAGCTCGCGTGGGCCCATTAATTAATTCCCGTTGTGCTACCATGTTGCCCCGTCTCTCAAGGGTCCTATGTTATCTGACTGCTGATATTCTAACGCATCCACCCGGTTGATTCAATGAAGGAGTGTATCCTGTTTAAATCAATATTAGAGAGACAAGTTTTGTCCCCAAGGGTTTTTGACCGAATAGTTTAAGTCTTAGATCATCGAATGCCGGACAATGACAGAGAAGATGTTCCGTCGACTCTTCCTCTTCTTAATCGCCGCAACTTCTACATGTCATTGTAATTGAGCCTTAACCTATGGCGTGCCTCCCAATAGGCCAGTGGCCAATTATTACCGCGATTAGGTTTCTGAGATGTCTGGATAGCTGTAGTGCCCGCCTAGTCATTTTTTCATCTATTCTGGGCCAGATTTTCCTAGTTTCCCTACAGGTAGTTTCATCTAACCATTTCTGATTTGTAGTAAGGTGAAACTTATGTGCAATTAGTTGTTTACTCATTGGGAGAGAGACGCCTATGCCATGTGTTGAATCGTTTCGATTTAAAGTGGAGCCTGTATGCGCAAACGCGTCCTCAATACAGTTTCCGTGTATGTACTTGTGTCCTAGTACCCACTAGAGGGTGACCATTGAATGTTTCGCTATCGCCTCCAAAGATATCCGGCATTCTTGGACAATTTTTGATGTCATGAACACATTCTCCAGGCATCTAATGGCCGCCTTACTATCGGTAATGATCTAAATATCCCTGCCAGATATTTCGCCATACCGAATGTATTTTGCGGCTGTATAGATGACCGTTATTTTATCCTGAATGACACTGAAGTGGTCCGGCAGCCTTAAAGGAATGCACCAGTTTAGCTGCTCGGAGTAAATGCCAGAAGCGACATCATTCAGTGATTTAGACCCGTCCGTGAAAATTTGAATCACATTCGCGGGTGTATGTAGGTCATCAGGGTGGACCGCGTTATCCGAAAAGCTTACAGAGAAGCCAGGATCATAGATTGGCTCAGGTGTTACATAGTCAACGTTCATGTGCCAATTTATATTATACAGGATGTTGGCATGACCGATATTGTAATCGCTCCATGCTCTGGTGGCCTTTAGTCTTACTGCCGTGTTCGCAGCCAACTTTTTAGCCATAATGTCTGGTGGTAGTCTGTTCAATATCGTGAACAGTGCCTTAGAAGGAGTTGTTCTAATGGCACCTGTTTCTGTTATTGCCATCATTCTCATTATACGTTCAAACTTAGTTTGATGACTCTTCCGCCTAAGCGCCGGCCACCAAACAACTGCACCGTAGAATAGAATGGGTTTAATGACACATTCGTATAGCCAGTATACATTTTTCGGGTTGATTCCCCAATTTAGGCCAATGGCTTTTTACAGCAATATAATACAGTTGCTGCCTTAGTGGTTCTGGAAGTGGTATTCATATTCCAGTTCAATTTGCTATCTAGTATTATTCCAAGATATTTGCCATTATCAGATAGTTTAAGTGGGAGCCCATTTAGCTTCGGGGTAACAAATTTGGGAATTTTGTATCTCCTAGTGAAAAGTACCAGTTCCGTTTTGGCAGGATTAGCATCCAGACCACATCCCTGGCACCATTTTACGAGGACATCCAGTGCGGATTCCATAAGTTCAGACAGTAGTCTGGGATCCTTACCCATAGCAACGTCATCCGCATACGAAATCGTTCTGCAGCACGTCTTTTCCATGGCCCTGAGGAGGAAATTTATATTTAGATTCCAAAGTAATGGTGAAAGTACACCTCCTTGGGGGGTGCCCCTGATAGCCACTTTGGAAATGTTTGCGGTGCCCCAGTTAGATTCAATACGCCTAAAGTGCAAGATTACTTTTATTCACAAACATATGTACATATTTTGTTGTAATTTTAATTTTTTAAATTGCGCCAGAATATTTGTAAAAAACGAACCAACAAATGTTTTCTTGACTCTAATTTAAAACACTCGATGGAAAGAGAATTTCAAAAGCACGTTCGTATTAAGCATGAAACAATAATTATTAGATCATGGTATCAAGTTTTAAAAGTATGAATGGATTAGTAAAAAGTGTGAGTGTATTGAAACTTGATAAACTAAACTTGATCTACACGATCCCTAGCTAAACTTGGAATGCAGATCGTATATAGACTTTTGTGAATGATTTTTAAATGTTTTTCTTGAATAACTTTTTAAGTTTGTATTGAAATATTTTTAATTTTAATAAAAATAGATTTCAAACAAAACTGCATCATTAATTTAATTCATTATGGCTTTAAAATGCTCACGCCGCTAAAATAGGGGTCGTAGGTAGACTTTTGTCGGCCACTGTGTATGTACGTATTTAAAAAATAAGTATATCAATCGATAATCTTATGAAAAATAAAAAGTATAAAATATTTAAATTAAGCATACATATATTTAAGTATTTGCAATTACATAAAATAATTTTAATTATTCCTCCGTTTCAACTTCTTCTTCGGCTGCGTAATCGTCGTAATCATCATACTCAGCGCCTTCTAAAAATGGATATTCGGACATTTCGATATCTTTCACTTCATTCATAAAGCAATTATTAACATTGTGATTTAAATGTGTGGAACTATTTGCATTAAACATTTTAATATTCATACCAGCTTCATCTTCCAAATCAGAACCGTTGGTGTACGAATCAATACTGTTTCTATTGCTAAGTAAAACGCGTGGCTGCGCATACACATCATCCTCTTCCTCTTCTATTTTTTCCTGATACTCTTCAGTTTCTTCCTTCTGATTTTTTAGTGGTTCAATGTTTTGCTGATTTTCCGCATCAGATTCATTATCCTCTAAAGCCTCTTCCTCAGGATGTTCGTTGTCATTTTCTTTTACATGTTGCGGTTTTTGTACCAGAATATGTCCTTCTTTATTCTCTTCCTCCACCATAGCCTGCAGCTGTTGTGAATTTTGTTGTTCCTGCTTCTGTGTACGTTTCATCATTTGCTGTTGTATTTGCATTAACAATTGCATTTGCTGTATGTATTGTTGTTCTTGTTGTAAACGTTCTTCATCAGAATTTTCTGCATTATTAAATTGTTGATTTTCTTCCATATTATGCAAAAGAGTAGCATGTCTTTGCGTCACATGTAAGGCTAAGGAAGCAGCATCGCGATGCAAGTCACCACAAACAATGCACAATAAACGTTCATTAGGTACTGGACAGGCTAGGTCTAGTCCTTGTTTTTGAGCATCTATATGGTGCTGTATATGCTTGTTAAGATATGCAGCCTGGCTGTAGGATTTACCACACATATGGCAGGGAAATGGTTTTTCGCCGGAATGAATTTTCATATGGACACTTAAGCTAGAGGCCTGGGTAAAAGATTTATTGCAAAGTTTACAATTAAATGGCTTCTCTCCAGTATGAATTCTCATATGAATGTTAAGACTGCCAGATTGTGTAAATGAGCGATCACAAATGCTGCAAGTAAATGGTTTCTCTCCCATGTGCCACTTCATATGTTGTACCAATTCTGAGGAACTGGCAAAAGCATTACGACATATAGAACACTGATAAACCAATGTTTGCTTATGCATGCGCATATGTTCTTTAAGTTGTGCTTCATGCTTGAAACTTTTATCACATTCTGAGCAAGAATATCGGGAGCCGTATTTATGAGTTTTCAGATGGATAACGAGTGATGTAGAATTCACAAAACCCTTGTCACACAAATGGCATTGATGTGGTTTTTTGATAGAGTGTGACTTTAAATGAACCATTAAACTGCTGGACTGAGTAAAGGCCTTGGAACACAATTCACATTTATAAGGCTTTTCACCGCTGTGTATACGTATGTGGGTATTTAAACTGCCAATATGGGTAAAAGTTTTTTCACATATAGAACACTGAAAAGGTTTGTTGGTAATGTGACAGCGTACATGTTTTGAAAGATCACCTGCACTAGGAAAGCTGGCCTCACAGTGACTGCATTGGAAACATTTCGGTTCACCACATATTAAAGAAGACATTTCAATGGCGGCTTGCTGAGCAGCACTCCGGCGACCCCTTCCTCTTCTTACTGGCTGAGCCAGGAGTGGTGGTATTGTAATATCTGCTACTGAATGATTTAAAAGTATAATAGAAGTAGACTCCCTGGGATCAGCTACTTTTAACTGTATGGAGTTATTTTGAGATTCAAAAGAAGCAGACTCTACTTCTTCATAAGCACCTTCCTCTATTACCTCCATTGTGGTACTGTCATTCATAGTTAACGTTACTTTATTTACTGTTACCGAATCTCTAGTTAATTCATCCTCTGTATTAGTATTACTATTTGAGTTGGTGGATGAATCAGAGGAAGATGAGCTTGAAGATGAAGATGTGCTGGAATCATCACCTGATTCAGAGTCATCTGAATCTGAATCTACTTCAGCGCCTTCTTCCGCACCTGGATCATTTATTTCATTAATTGCTCCTTCCTCGGGAGCCACCAATTCACATACTGGTTCAAATACCCAACTGTAATCTTTATTGTCATCCAATTCCTCTTCAGATTCTTGAGGTTTCGGTAAATCGGCGTGTTTTGTATTAAGATGTTCATACATTAGAAATGGGCTAATAAAATATTCTTCACAGCACATGCAGTGAAAAGTTAAATCGGGAGGTTTCTGTGTTGATGCCGGTATTTTCGTTATATCGACATTAGTTTTGTTTAAGGCATCTTCTAAGATGGGTATTATGGTAAAAGGAAATTGTTTATAGTGATGATTATTCATAGTCGTTGTGTCAAAGTACGAATTTATTTCTAAGGCCATGATGAATTAGCAGAAATCAAATAGTGCTGAAAAATATATTTGTTAATTTTTATTTATGTTTGAAAGATTTCTTATTTTTCAAGTTATTGATATTTTAAATATGTATGAATGTATGGTTTTCTATTAAGATGCTAATTTTAATCTATAAAAAACTTTCTGAATTAAAAAATATTTGAGATACTTTGAAAATTTGTAAAGTTATTAAGTTTTGAAATTAAATTTTATTAGCTTCGCTTTTTAATAAAAGCTTACTTTAAAATTAGTAATAATGTATACTGTGTTTTTACTGAAAATTAATGAGAACACTTCATCAACTGGAGAATAATCCACTCTTTTAAATTCCAGAAAAATTCCTTGAAGTATACATATTTATGTAATTTAGCTACTCCTGTTTCAATTATTAGTTTTTAATCCACAAAACAAAAACCCATCTATAATTTGAAATTACTATTATAAAAACACAATTAAAATTATTAACTTATATTCATACAGTTCTATTATAATGATAACAAAATATCAACGCAATAGTCCTTTGTTCTTGTTTAGGTGTAGATAAAAAATAATTATTTTAATTGGTTGCCATTTAGGAAATCCCATAAAAATAAAGACGCCAAGATTTTACATCAACAAAAGAATTCCTGTTAGCTAATTTTGTTACAATATTAAAATACATTCACTAAAAACATGTACTAACTCTTAAACACTTCAGGTCTTTCGTTTCCTTTAAATTGTAAGGTAACTTTAATTCACAAAAATGGGAAAACAATAAGTGCAAAACTTTTTACAAAAAAGGATTTTGTTTACAGTGGTAGTCCGAGAACGCAGCCGAAAAAAATTCTCGGCGACGGCGGGAAAAATCAATATGCGGCGGATATTAGCAGGTTTGAAACGATAAAAGTTAAAGGTGAATTCACCCTATTTTTTCTGACAATATTTTGTTGACTGAGGATTTCCTGCAACATGATTCACAAATTGTATAGGAAATAATATAAAAAATAATATATGCTGTAAAACCGCATTTCAAATCCTATAATGTGGCAACTCATTTCAACTTTGTCCAAATCATGATCCAATAATAAGGTATATGCATGGTCAGCTGATTATTTTTTGTTCATTTACCTTTCATACCATTTTCATCATGAAGTTGTCAAAATTTGTTTACATTTTTATGGCGCCATTGTTGTTTTTTATTTATTTACCTTTTAAATAAGCATTGGTTTTGTACGTGATCAGTTTTGTGCGCGCTGTTTTTGACAAACTCATGATGGTTGGTTTTTTATTGTTGTGTTTGTTGCATAGACCTTATTATTATTATCATGGTCCAGTCCATAATAGAATAATACAGGTAGTGTCGAAGCGTTGACTGACTTTTTTGTGTTCGAGTCTGTCAAAATTTGATTATGTATTACTAACACACACCCACATTACTAAAAAGCCCACTTTAACATTTGTTTCAAATGCAAATAAGAAAAGGAAAAGAAACAAAATTCTTTATCGAACAGAAAATGCAACCATTTTGCCATTTTTCTTTTGTGCTTTTTGACAGCTTCGAACCTAAATGCATTGTTGTTTTAGCTTCGACACTACCTGTATTAGTCTACCATGCAAATACGTTTGATACTCCAACAACAGACATTTTGTTTTTGTTATATTTAACCTGAATGTCAAAAATAACAGCCAGAGCCATAAAGACGTAATTGGTTTGTTCGTTTACTTAAAATTGTTAAGAATTTGCAGCAAGTGTTAGTGTTTGTTTATTAACTCCAAAAGTTTTCAAGAAGGGTGCACCAAAAGAGAGCAACAAATTGAAATAAAATGTATTTGTACGTTTGTATTAGTTGTTAAAGTAAATATGGTTTTTTTTATTAATCAGGCTCTAGGTCATACTATTGAAAATAAAACTTCTTTCCTCTTGTTTTATTAAGTATTGTTTAACATTTTCATGTGTTACTTTATTCGATATTTCGAACACCTTCGGTGCTCTTCTTCAGGAACTAGAAAGTTTTTAACAAAAATATAAAAAAACAAATTATTTAAATAATATATGTATATACATATAAGTATCACAACTTTAAAAATATGTTGTTTACATTATAAAAAAAATTGTTTTCATAAAAATTAACAAAAAAAATTAAAACTTTTTTATCAGAAGAAGAAAATAACACATTTATAATTAATTAATATTGCCTTACTTTTTTTAGTAAAGCCGTCTGTTTGTTTTATAAAGAGATTTAAAAGCTTACACTGTTTTTGTTTATACTTTGATATGTCTGTACGTGTGCGCGCAATTTTCGGTATCTGTTTTATAATTTATTCTTATGTCCACGGGAGTATTTATAATATGTAACATCTCTAAAGTAAATCTCTTTTTATAATTATTTTCTTGCTGTAATACTGTTACATCACTTAAATTAGGAGAGTGTCCACTCATTGCACAGCGGGCTGCTAGTGCTGTTTTGTCTTATTTTACGAAAGATTTTCTTATGAAAATTTTTAAAACCCCCCGAAAATAGCGAACATTCTAAAAATCGCAACTGCAATATTAGAAATTGGTCCCAAAATTTATTTAAAAAAAAATCATATAATTGGCAAACGACAGCCAAAAGTCTTGAAAAAATCTCTAAAATGGCGAAAATTCTTGAAAATGTGCGAACATCAGAAAAATTGTATGATTCAATATTGATTAAAAAACAGCAAAATTATAGAGTAAAAAACTTTTGGAATAGAAAAATTAAAATGCATTTGTATTTTGAACAAAAGAATTGCAAATACCTATTTTCCACAAATTTATATTTAGCTTCTAGATTGCATTATCCAAGTGAATAATTTAATGTGGGCTTAATTAAAATGTATTCTAAGAATCGTTCGCAATTCATCAAATCTTTTTCAAACAATCCGTTCCTATCATATACATACATATCAACTTTGGAACGACTGTCCGAAAAAAAATATTTAAATTTGCCTGAATTTTAGATCGGAATGTTTAAGGATAATTTCCAAAACATTTGTTGGGCGTAGCGATAATAGTTCGCGGAGCTGTACCGCATATAAAAATAGTATATACATACATATATGTATTTTGTTTGCATATTTTCGTATTTTCCCCAATTCAAAATATACAAAATGATAAGTTAAGATCTTAGGCATTAAATTTTCCAGCTTTTCATATCGCTCAGGTGTTGTGTTTTTCGACATGCAATAAATTAAATAAAGCTTTCAAATTTGACAAAAAATTAAGGAATTTATTAAAAAATAATATAGCATTTTATAGTTACATTTTATTTAATTATACACTTTTTTCAACTTTTTTCAATTGCAAAAAAGTAGCTACCATCGTAATGCAGAATATACTATACAATCGAAATGATACGGGGAACGGAACGCAGAATACCAAATTTGAAAAAACGGAGAAAATTTCGATTCGAAATGCAGAATAGGGGTCATTACATAATACATAATTCCTTTCTTTTGTATTTTTTATAAAAATCTTGATTGTAAATACTTTTGTTTTGTTTCCTTTTTTCTTTCTTTTAAAAACCATTCGTTTGTTTGTCTAGGATAATTGATAATAACTGGAAAACTTAAATTTAGATTTAAGCAAATAACAGATAAGAAACGGAGAGTTTAGGATAATTAATAATAAATGGAAAAACTTAAAGTTAGATTTAATATGTAAAGCAAACAACATATAATTTCATAAGAAGTACTATTTAAGGAAATACTATTTAAGGAAATACTATTTTGGAATAATAAAGATTTCGGTATTCTAAAGAAAACAACTCACACTTATTTAACTATGTATATTGTTTACCGGGAGTTAAGTTGTAGACTGTTAAAGAATAACTTTTATATTTTTGTTTTGACAGACTCTATGTATGTAAACTACTCCCAGCAAACAATATATGTACATATTTTTTTAACTGCACTTACCTGGTAAAAATTGTACCATGGTAAATTTCTTTAACTAAAATATTCTTTATATTTTACTTCCTATTGTTTTTACAAATTAAATAACTACCTATGAAACACTGAAATAAACAAAGCACAAACTATTTAAAAATAATAAAAACAGTAAATTTTACAATTATATTAAAATTATAACTAGTTTAAACCATCAGTTTCTATGTTATGTTATATCAGTGAACGGGCAGTGTCTTACATACGGTACATCCAAGCAATAGCAACCTCTTGAACTTCAATTATAGTGAAAATATTAAATATAAATATGTATGTATGTATGTAGTTGCAAAAAATATTTAAATAATAAAATATAATTAGAAATACTTACTTATCCGGTGCATCATTCCCCATATAATACTCTTTAATTTGTGTCACCAACTCAAAAGGATTTTTCTTAGTAATAGGCAGCCTTTTCGGTCCCATGATATCCATACAACCATCTGGACAAGGTATACCCAAGTATTTTTTATGCTTAAATGTAGCTGAAGCCAAATAGCATATACTTAAGAAATGTGAACATCTGGCGCGTCCTTAGGTATTAATATTTGTTATATTTGCAATATTTTAGTTTAAAAAGGCAATACATACTTATTGGATTACCCCGGCAATACGGCTGTGTTCGCCCACCATTTATACAGTAGTTCAAATGTCCTGTATTGTCTTCCAAGCCCAGAAAACCGGCATTTGTGTGCAATACTTGTATTACACTAGCATCATCCATTGTTAGGCGAAAACGATTGGATTTTTTACGCTCGATCAAAGGTCTAGCTGGATCAAGACCAATAATCTTATATTGCTTAACACTTAAATGATTGCTGACCATGCCACATATATGCGCACCCAATGAGTGTCCAACACATGTTATTTTTTCTCTAGCCGCCCCATAATGTGTAAGAAATGAATAAATCTGAAAAATTTTTTAATGGAATGTTTAAAGCAAAGTCAAAACCAATTTTAAAAACAAAATTTTCTAAAATGCAATTTGGTATATCGAAATGTGGAATGAGCCACATTGTATATGTTCTTCGTTTTAGAATATTGCAATATTAAATAACTATTTTAAAATAACTTATTTTGTTCGCGCATTGTTGTTTCATTGTTAACAACTTAAATCGGGAACACCTAGATCAACAGATAAATTTTCAGCATTTCACGCATGTGCTTTTAGAAGAGTCCCTTGAATAACTACATAATTTGCCTGAGTAGAATAGAAGCTGCTTCAATGGCGATCCATCTAACACAGGGCGTTTTTCATTCCAATATCGAAAGGAATTGAACATTTATTCATTGAAAGTCTTGGTTGGCGACAGGAAATTATTGTTAAGTTTCACTTATATTTCAATTACTTAGATGAACATTATGACACATTTATGCGCGATCTAGAGCTTCTAGCTACGCAACACAATGATATTGTCACAAAATTCAAAAGTAAATTCAAATTTAATGGACATAAAAATACAGCGGTGATTAAGCACAGTATAATCAACCGTGTGTATGAAAATTTGAGCACTTAATTTCAAACTAAAGGAAACAGAACATTCAAGAAAGTTCCAGAAACAGCAACGATAATCTACTAGATTGTTTAAGAAATTTATATGAAAAATCTTCATAGCAATTGGAGTACGGATAAAATTGACAAAAATTTTTTTTATTGATTCACATTTTTTAAGTTTGCTACTGCCATTTCCACGCTGCTTCCATAACATAGCTGAATAACAACAAAGGCTTACAAGCAAACTTATTGTCATGGTGAGAATTTTTCTACTACGTTCGAGAACCGTAGCAAGTCAAATGCTATATAAGCCGACACAGCCAGGCACAAAGGAGTCAGTCTTGTCTAAGCTTTTGCAGCGTTAACTAAACAAATTACTTCGTGTATTTTATAAAACAGTGGTATTCAAGAAAATAAAAGATCATCAAGTTCAATTTCCGTTGTTTTTATTTTATTTTTGACTAATTAAAAGAACTCAAACAAGTAAACGTTATCGAAAAGGTCGAAACGTAACAATATTATTGTTAAATTCATATTTCCGCTTATCTATTCGATTTACTTCTATTGCTTTACATTTTGTAAATAACGAGCAGCCTACATACTTCACAAATAGTAGTAGTACACTAAATGACATTTTTATATTAGCTAATGCATGAAATTTATTACGTTTTGACCAAATCAGAGTAACATCTTTTTCAAAACGTGAACTACCAAGGTATCTAAAATTTAATAATGTCTGCTCAATAGCCATTTAATCCGTTAAAAAAAAAGAAATCGTGGCTTAATTACACCATAAAAAGGCAAACTAACGTTCGAGATAAAAGTATTTAGAAAGTCTGAATTGCATGAAGAGTATCGCAAAGCTCGCCGAAGTGTTCGTTAAAGCTTTAGAGATTCGAAAACAAATTATTATGCATATGCCGCTTCAGTTCATCGGTAAGTTTAAAAGGAAAGCAAACAATCAGAGAAATTGGTATTGGAAGCAAAATATGTACCTCTTTCTTGTAATATTGATATTAATGAGTGAAATCAAACGCTTATTAACATTTCATTGCAATTTGTAATGGCCATTATTACAATTTGCCTTTAGTCAATCTAATAAATACAAACAATAACATATGTACATACATATGTACATATGTATGAAATTATTATTATTTATACAGTAATTTTTCTTTAGCTGCACAATCAACTTTACACATTTTTTGGTGCAGATAAGTTAAAAATTCTGTTATCTTAAATGTATTTTCGAATGTACATACATACATACATATGTATGTACATACATACAAACAAATTACTTGCAATTTGTGTGACTTGTAGGTATGCGATATTTTTTAATTATAAATGCCATAAGTTGGATTTAAGATAAAAGATTTGTTTATTGCAATTCATATAGTAAGCGCAGATTGGTTGTAGCGTATAATGAGATCCTGCAATATTTCTATGGTATAAAAAGACATGATGGAACTTCTCAGTATTCTCAATCTGCATACGGATTTGATTTTCTGGACACTCAAGAACCATATTATTTATTATTTCGCATTTTAGCACGATCAAATAGAGGAAAGCACATTATACGATTTATGTACATAGATATCGAACATTGATCACAGTTCATTGCAACGGTGTACAAAAGAAAATGTGTTCAAGTTTTTAATCACATTTTTCATTATTCCACGTTAAGTATGCGCATATTTATGTACGAGTATAAGTGTAATAACCGTACAATATCGTCTTTTACAAATAATAAAAATAATATGTACTACTAAAAATAAGTAATTGCACTTCAATACTTTTTAATTATACTGTCACAATTTAAATGTAGATTAAAATTTAACGAACATGAAAATACAGCGACAGTTAAGATTGGTAGCACTAAATTTTATAACAACAACATGAAATTTAAAATTACGGAACGAGAGTTCGCAAGATTGTTCCAGAAATCTGTATGACAAATATTGATAGCAACTGTAATCTATAGCGGCATCGATTGATGCGAGTAAAAATTACAAAATGTTGTTATAGTTAATTCATCATCCACATTATAAAGATGCTACGGCCTTCTATATGTCGTATGTGACATTGCGCAATTCGCATTCTACTATGTTCGAGAACCTTAAACGTAACAGGGCAACACTTATAAAAAGCCGATGCCGCATAACAGATTGAAGTTAGTAGTGTAAAGACACACATGTCTCTAAGAAATGAAAAATTACTTCGTGTATTTATTCTTAAATGTTTTAAAGTAAATGAACAGTATTGAGCACAAAAATCTAAAATTTTTACGAAACGTTTACGAAAAGGTCGAAACGTAACAATACTATTCTTAATGCATATTAGAATCATTTATTTTCTATATTTTATCAAGCCTTTTCGGTTGCCTTATAGTTCTTCGCATTTTCGTTACATATTGCTGATCCAGGCTATCATTGCCTTCTCTCTGTCGTATCACTACTTCCTCCTCCATTTTCCTACTATCCATGTTACAATATTCTTTCCCTTTTTTTCCATTCTCATCGGTAGTAAAATCCTCAATATTTGAATTTCTCCTGGACGATTTTCTAATATGCTCTAAAGTCCTTCTATGAAGTGATCCTTTACACTACGTAAAACCTTGGTTCAATACACGCCTCTATTATCTCCGCATACAACCAAGATCCAGTTGGAGTATTCTTAAACAAAATTTGTTCTCTTTCATTAGAGTTTTTAGATTACCTACCTATTAAAATATTCGGAACATTTTTTGCAGATTCGATTGCAACTTACTATTATATTCCATAAATTTGCATATTACACATGTTGGCCGCTCTTTTTAACAGAAATTGCTTGTGGTAACTGACGCAGTTATGGTCTGTCTCCACAATCCGATCATTAAATTTTTTTTACCCAAAAATGTCACATGTTAGATACATGTCTGGCTCATGGGTTGCATAGAATTGCAGATTTTGTTCGCTTACATTTTGCAATGTTAACTCTTTTGTTGCAAATTGCAAAGCCGTTTTTTTCAGGTAGAACTATATATGTACATAGTATGTAGTTTTTTCCAAATAAAATGATTGTCTTAATTAATTTCCAGGCGCTCTCTCGTATCAATTCGTTGTATTCTATATGCCGAAGTATGAGCAATTCCCAAAGCCCTGTTCCAGTAAATATTTTATATACCATATATTATTGCGACAATTTCATAGAAATAAGCAGCGTTTTAAATGACTTTAATTAACAACAGATTTAGCATACATTAAAGATAATTTTTAATGTATTTGCCACAGTTAATAAAATCGGAAACCAAAGGACTTCCTTTACATGAAAGTTTATCCGTCCTAGAAGACGTAACATCGACTGATGTTGAAGGTATATTTTCAATCGAAGATCCTTTTGATTTGAAAAACATAGGATTATAGTTTGTAATAAAGATTTTTTTTATAAAACTGATTAAAGATGATTATCGGTGTTTTTTCGGGTGCATATTTTTGTGAATATTTTAAAGTTTTTTTTTTGGAATATTTGCATGCATATTTTATTTTTGGGCATATTTAAACTTGCCCTGGTCCTCAGTAACAGTCTTTTAACTGTGTGAACTCTCCGCTGTGCTAAACAATTTGATCTGGCCAAATAAGAATTATAAGTCCCATGATCTATACCCCGATTGCCACAAAATATTTTAAACTCGCTTGAATTAAAAGGCGGACCATTGTCAGACATAAAACTTGCTTTCCTTCCAGCACTTTCCTTGATCTGGTATTTACATTTCTACTTACTTGTGCTGTGCATTGTGCTGTCAATCTGGTATTAATTAAAGCACTTAGATAACACGGATATTGAGTCAATGGCCTCCAGTCCACAGTGATTACATTAAAATCTCTTGATAGATACGCTTGAATTTTTTTTTAAATAAAAATCATAAATTAATAAAAGGCATAACTTTATTTGTATATTGTAATAATATGTTATTCATAAACATTTAACTACTCACTAACCATCCCTTAAAAATTGCAAATGCCTATCAATGGCAGTGCCGTTAAAACCATGCACTATGAAAACTGTTTCACGGTGTTTACTGAAACCACCTTGATATAATGTCAACGGATTATGCACATTCAATGGAATACCATGGCGTGACGATTTCCTATATAAAAGAAATAGAAAAAAAAAATTAGGAAAATTTATTAAAGAATTAATAAACAAATAGTGATAATTATTAGGTATTTGTTTTTATGATAAGTAATAAGTATATCTCTTCGCAAATACGAGTAATTCATTATTGTAATTATAGCCTAGTTTTCGACTTCATTTCTATTAAACGTATTGAATATTTTATTAACAAGTGAATTTCAATGTTAAAATTTTGTGTTGCATAACAATATAATGGCACCACTGATTTTGACTACGTTTATGTTGTAAACCAGTGAGTTAACTTACTCTCTTATTAATCATAATAAAAGATTTAAGCATATACGTTTCATTCTTTGTCTTTCCACTGCGCCACGGGGAACCCTTTGACTGGTTTTTGAGGCAAATAAACACATAGAACATGTGTAGCTTTGAAATTTCTTGTTAATAAAGCTCAAAGTAAATTTTATTACCACGTCCAAGTTATATATTATAGAGATATATGTGTATACATACTCGTATATATATTATTAATAGGCAAACACGCTTTTTAGATCCCTTTTACGGCCGTAATAGTGAATCGATTTTGGAAAGATTTATATATTTTGAAAACGGCTTTTTACATAGATGTGCACAATCTTAATTTTATATAAATCGGTTCAGTATCTTGGGAGCTAAAATAATTTAAAGTTGCTACTAAACGAAACGAGTACCCCACATGCAAAATAATTAATAATATTCCCATATCAGGTCAACTACAATAGTTAAGCTCTCAAAATTGTATGAGGATTGCTCTTAGAACAAATTAACATTTCTAGAAAAATTTTGTGGGTATCAGTGGGGGAGACGGGTAGCCCCTATAAAGGGTAATTATTATTTTTCCGATATCTATACAACTATATGTGCAAACTTTCAACAAAATCCTCGTGGTATAGGGGCGGGGAAACGATTACCACCCATACAAATTAATTATTAATATTGCTACATATATTATCACAACTATAATAGCTAAGCGGTCAAAACTTTATATGGGTTACTGTT
This sequence comes from Gymnocheta viridis, assembly GCA_956483585.1. Lineage (NCBI taxonomy): Eukaryota > Metazoa > Arthropoda > Insecta > Diptera > Tachinidae > Gymnocheta > Gymnocheta viridis. Next base: position 2,947,846 of record OY101440.1, read on the forward strand.
AGAACAAATTGCGACTTCTGGCAGAATCTGTGTGGTATCAGATGATATATAAGGTAATATGATGTTTCTAGAGTCCAAGCAATCAACTTGAGTACAACCACTCGAAAAACTGGCTGCTTTTCATAAAAATTGTTCGCTTAATTCGATTGCTTGGGTTCTATAAGCAGAACATAATTATTAATATTCTATATCTGAAAAACTTTCAAAGCGGTGCTCTCTAAATTATGCGGGTTACTCTTAGTATAACGTGCAATTCTTCTTCATTTCTTTAGCGATATGTTCACGTATTGAAATTAAGTACCAATATAAGAGCTCAATTGCTTCAATTACTGGACTTAGGGGATGGAAAGGTGCTAGCTGATCCAACAACAAATATTATCACATTTCCAACTGACTTTTGCCGAATTACACAATCTGTTGACGACTCAAGATACTGTGTGTACGCAAATATCGAATAAAATTTCAGAAACACACAGGGGTTATCTGAACGTTCTGTACTAGCGGCTAAGAATATTCACGTGAATTTGATGATTAGTGAAATTTTGAATAAAATTGACGGTAATACCAGAACTTATAAATCCATCAATACTGTAACGAATGTTGAGGATGTAATTAATTATCCTGTCGAATTCTTGAATTCGCTTGAGTTCCCAAACATTTTTGAAAGATGGCGTGTCTATTACCTTATTACATATTATTGACCCACTTCGACTTTGTACTGGGACTCGACTTGCGGTTAAAAGATTCTTGAACAATTTTATCGAAGCACCAAAATAACAGGAAAAAATAGAGGAAGAGATGTATTTCTAAGAGATGTTTTTGCAAAATTTACAACTCCTGGAATATTTTTGACACACGGCGCTGTCAACTTTGACACCTTTTAAATCTACCCTGTGCTACAACATGGTACTAAATAAAATAGAAGTTACAGATTTAGTACCACATTTTTTAATTTCACCACACAGTGCGTAGTTTACGATTTATAGTAAATGATTTCTGCTTGGTAGCTTCATACATTGATTTTAATATATAAGTTTGTGCTCAGTGATTGTCTAGATAACTAATAAGATGTTGTTTTATGCTTCTATCTACATATTATTATTACGATTTTTATAATATGTATTTTTTTATACCTCCTTTCTTTTACAAATAACTTATGCTTCTTATTTTTTTCTATGCACTTTGCAGTAATTTTCCTATTGCATGTTTACTTTCCTATTCGCTGTTATTTAATTTAAAGTCTATTAACAAGTACACATTTTTTTAGTGGTTGTAATTCAAAGTAATTGTTATTTGGCTAAAGTTCCTAACGTTTTTTGTTTTTTTTGTCAGATAGAATTGGATGTGATTTTAAATCTTTGTTTACACATATTATAACCCCAAAAAGAATACGAAAATGATTTCGATTATGGTAGGTATTATTAATTGTTTTCAAAGCTTTTATTTCCAGATTTTATTTAGTTTGATTTTAAAGCGTTACTGTTTACTTATGAATCGTGCCAAATCAAACAACTTGGCAAGAATGAATTACATTAATTTATTAAATTTCCTGTTAGTAATGTACGAGAATTTCGCGCAGTTATATATTGTTCGGCTATCATAAATCGAGCTGCTAAGAAATCCGAAATAATTTAATGTCTTTTGTTGTGCAGAATACGTACCGCGATTTGTTCATCATTCGAAATTGGAATAAATATTACATTTGAATGTACAATAGATTTTGGGCAAGAATGCAAAAAGTGTGTGTGACCCTGATGCCTAAAACAGCGCACAATTGCTCCTAAAAAAAATCTAACTGGAACTGGTATGTAGGCAATTGGCAACAGTATGCATTTAAGGGTTAATATACGAGTACATGATTCGCAAGATCTTCCTAATGGTTAAAAATCAATTGAATTTTAACTCCTTTAGCTTCAAAATAAGTGTTCCCACACTGTTATAGGCACGGTGACACCTTTTGACCTTTTTGCAAGAATCATAACTTTTGAAGTAATGATATTTTTTAAATTTAAATATCATTTAAAACACAACTTCTTGTGCTTCAAACGATATTCTCATAAGCGGCTTTAAGCTTACCGGTTAAACGTAGCACTACAATAATCATAATACAATTGTAATAGACTTAACATATCGGAGCTTTAATTATGTTCTTCCAAATCCTTTTGAGATCTTACATGTCTTCGTGATGAAACTAGAGAGTCTGGAGAGGCCACCAACATATTGAAAGGCCCCTAATTCTGTCTAATCCGTGAAATCTTGCAAGTATTCGTGTATCTAAATTTGTTGTAGTCTTTGGTTTTGCATTCCTGGGCTTCTTTTCTCAACTCTCCAATTGGTAAGCATTGAAATTATAATTAAATTTTTACCATGAAGCAAAATCTTATGACTAAATTACTTTTCAAGGTACATTTGAGCCAAAAGTTGGGCAGTTTTTGATGCATAATCATCAAACATTTCTCTAGAGTTTATAAAATTTATGATAACTGCCAACACAGTAATTTGGGCTGTTACTTCAATATTTTCAAAAAATGCTCTGAACATATTACCATCGTTAGTATTTCCATACCCCTGCCTTGGGCAGTTTACTTTCGGTCCAAGCTTCGTATTCATTTTGTTCATTTTGTAATTTTTTTCGAGCACATAGATAGTTTTTCCTTTAGTGTTGCATTCTTTTCAAAACATTTTGCTGCCTGCGAAGCTGTATACGCCAGTCTTAAAATAAACACCAAGTACCTAATTCTGGAATGTAACGAAGAAATTCCAAAACTATTTGCTCATCACTTGAATCATCAACATTTGTAAAGTCTTTCTGCAACTTTTTGCGAATTGCACACTTCAAAGTTGACGAGATGTTATTACATTTAAGACTTTGCCTTCAATCATTGTAAGAAAAAATTCATAATCATTCAAAAGAGTTTGGTGCTTTTAATTTCAATTCTATTGCTTTTTTATATTTTCGGTCACACCAAGTCTTGATTTGAAATGACATAAAAAATTTGCAAAAACCAACATTCCTCTTATCATCAGAATAACTAAGTACTACTTTAAGCAGTTTTTGAGTATATATGTGTGTTTTAAAACTAAACGAAACCTTATCATCTGCGATAATTTTGTATTCAAATAAACAACTTTAGCAATCATCAATTGGCAGCTTTTTAATTTTTATTGTTAGTTGAAGCATTTTGCTTTTTAAGCAACAACATAAATTACGAGTATAAATACAACTTAACTTTTACGAAAATATGTATATCAATTGTGTTAATAATATTATTATTCTAAAAGAGCCTTAACTTCGTCGCTTATATCACTATGATTTTTTTTTTTTGGTTAAAGGAAGGAGTCAAATGTGTAATCATGGGATTTGATCATTCGATGCATAATATCTTCGTTCGTGGCAATTCGACTGCATTTTCTAGAGTGTATGAGCCGATATTTTTTATTGTCTTTGTTACGACTTTCCTGAGCCTCTTCGGATAGTAAGTATACAGAAAAAATACACGTTTCAATTATATATTTTTATATCTTTTCCATGAATGAGAATTTACTGAAGTGTAGGTGGCATATTGTACCACTCGTACAGTGCAACAAACTCTTTTGCCGTCTCCAGTCAAAAATCACAACATTTTTTTGGATCTACTGCCTCGGTGATTGTTATAGATTAGAGAATTGTTGAAAACCTCTTGATTATGTCTTCATCTATGCCGTGATTTCGGAAATTAAAGCAGGATTAGCAAATAGTTTTCGTGACGCATTTCCCGAATTTGTCGTACCATTGCCTTGCTTAAGGGGCTTTCACACTATAATACTTGACAAAAACTGTAATAATACGTGCAAGTTTGATAGTGTGAAAGCAAAATGTTATTAAAATTACAAATAATACGCAAATACCATAATACTTCGCCATTTGTCGAAATTTTTCTAAACGATAAGATTTTTCATTTGATCAGAGCTGAATTTCATAAGAGCAAATTGAACAGTTGATTTTTTCGCCGCCGATGATGGGTTTTTTTGTCATACACAGGCTCAAAATTTGGAATGTGTATCACACCATGTCTCAAAACTAATGAAATTTTGTGTTATTTAAGGACCTTTCGCACTATATTTGTTATTAATTATCAAATCTTATTGGGATTTTTGGTTTGCTTTTAAATTGATTTAATTCTATATGTCTGATTCTTTTTTAAATTAAATTTCCATAGATTTTTTAATTTGATTTACATTCGCTAATGTACATATAATCTTGTCCCCTTAATACTTTGTCTTAAAGTTATTGCTTTTGCTTTTAAGGTGTAATAGTCAAATAACCTTATTGATTGTTTATACTCAGTTGAGCTTTAAATTTCATTCAATCTTTGGTGTTATCCAATGAATATCATAATTAAAATTATTGTTGTCATATTTAGTTTCTTTACATTCTTATAAGTTTTTCATTCTGTTTAATTTATGTTTATGCTTTTCCTTTTAAGTAAATCTGAATAAATTGTTTTCTCAAGGTTCATTCGAAGTGATCTTGTCTATATCTTTTAGGCTTATTTAAGTGAACTTTTTTAAGTAAGTCTCTCTAAATGTTTTTCTTGCAATTCTTGATTGTGGATTAATTAAAAGTATTATTATCAATGTCTTCACTAAAGATTATATTAGGGAATTTCCTAGAGGATTTCAAAGACTCCTTAATGAGGATTTTGGTGCTGTCTGTGGTACTTTGATGGCTATCAGGATGGTGATGAAAAATGTATATTGCCTGTCTTTAACATAAAGAAATTCAATGTGATAAATATTACAAATATTTACCATACATATACATATAAAGAAATAATATTAAACTAATAAAAAAATAAAATTAAAAATGTTTTTTTTTTTATTTTTATGATGGTTTAGGTAGTTTTGTAAGAATACTGATAAGTGTTATTTAAAATTCAATTCTCTGTATTTTCTTTAAAGACAATCTCTACTGAATGTAGTTTATTTTAGTATTTAAATCTGTTATTAATTTAGGTTGTTTCATGTTTTAAATGATTCTGTTTTCTGTATAAAATGATAAATCATATTAGTAATCGTACCATATTGCGGGATAATCTACGTCTATTTCTAATATGTATCCAAATAGTCGACCATACCTAACATAATATAAATCGGAATTTTAAAAAATAATCAAACCATTCAAAGTTTCTCTATGGCTGATAATGAGAGATATCATATTCGTATAAGTGGTTTACATTTAAATAAATTAGATATATAATTCTTTTATTTTGTACAACCATAATAATTTAAACATTTATTATTGCCTATTGAATATCGTCTACAAGATCTCATAATATATTTCCTAATATTTCGTATAATAAAATTATTGATAATTGTTAAAAAACTTAGTTTTTTTTATGTTTTGAAAAGGTCTTGTGTATTATTGAAGAGGGTCTAAGTTGTAGATGCATTTACTTTTAAGACTTACTAAATTATTATCTACATTAGGTGTCCTAGTCAATATTTTAAATATTTCTCGGTATTTAATTCTCAATCCATAATAACACTCAGAAAATTTTCCAGAATCAAACTACTTTTTGAGTTTAAAATTCAAAGAAATGTATATAAATGTGATTTTTAGAAATAGTACTTAAACTCTTAATTTTTTTATTCAATTGTCCAACACATTTAATTTTTTGATTATTTCTACATACATATGTAAATGATATACATATATATCCCATATAAAGTACTGAAGATTTTTTTAGAATGATTTAAAACAAGCAGCTTCATATATGGTACTAATTCCACAAAGCAAAATTAAAAATTTCTAACCTTCCTTAACAAAAAGAAATGTTTCCCACACTCCTTAATATAGTAATCAGCAGTCAATAAATGAATATTTTCAAGTAAATAACCAAATCAATATGATAGGATGCAAAATCAAGCGATATACTTGAGATTATTGTCAAAAATATATTAGTAAGTGCAAATGAATAAAAAATGTTTTGGCTTAACTGAGTAGAACAATCATGTAGTCAAACAACTTCAGTAAGAATCACTCAGCACCACAAAATTAAAAAAAAATTCAGAAAAAAGACTGACAGTCAAAGAAATCAATCATCACCCATAGCAATGGAGAAATCAACTCACATCTACCATAATCGGAGAAAATCTAAAAATTTTTAACTACATATGTACCTATTATTGTTTCAGAGTTTCTGCTCCATAAAAAGTTACATTTCGTTATATTCATATAACAAGATACTAACTATATCACTCCTAAGATTTAGTACTTCCGTTCTAACTATACCTAGTTTGATTCGATTAAAAAAAAATTAAATAATAAATAAATATGTACATATTTACAAACTAATACAAACAGTTTAAAATTAAATCTCAACTGTCATCCCGTAAGTAATTTTTGAAATAAATCAATATAATCAATATCCATTGATTCATTATTTTGCTCTATGTAATGTTTCTCAAGCACACGTTTTTATATTATCATTCATAATATTCTTTCTATCATCAAAATAAATAATATATACGAGTACTACTTTATATAATTTTTGAGTATATTTGTGATGTGTTTTAAATCTAAATGAAAGCATTTTATATGAGATAATTAAAATAGATTAAAATTGATAACTTTTGTAATTATTAATTGTCAACTTCTTGATTGTTGACTTTTTAACCTACATATTTCGATTTTTTTACATCTTCGAAATCCAGACTATGCATGATTTAACATCATTGAGTTTTTAACTCAACTGTATACTTTTGAAATTAAAATTTTGCATACCTACTACATATATGTAAGTATAAACAAACAAAAATTGTTTTCGCAATTCTATTCTATAGACCGCCATTAAATATTGGAAAGAATATTTATAAATGAATAAACAAATAAAATCAAAACTCTGCCGTAGAGTTCATAAATAGCTAAGTAAGCAGAATTAAAAAAAACATAAAGGGGTATCAAAAACATATAAAACAACCTCAAATATACAGAACAACAAAATCTTATAAACAAAATTAATACCGCGATCCTAAATCGAGCATAACACACACATACACACGCGATGACGACAAGCCAGCGTTAACATTTTTTTTTCAAAAAACTTGCCATTACAGAAAAAAGAACTTAAGTAAAGAAAAAAAAACAAACGAAAAATTAGATTTCATTTTTATTAAAAATATTTTATAAAAAAGTACATGCTTTTTCTAACTAAAAGAAAGCATAACATAAAAAACATTACATACATAATATGTATGTATATTAAACGTTATATAAATAATAATAAAACATAAAATTAAATTCATTTTTGGTGATCTAATTTGTCGTTTAGAAGAAATTTTAAATATTTACTAAAATTTCTTGTTAGATTATTCTATAATGTCATTTAATATTGTGTAATAACATCACATACATGTATTTGTTTTATTATTTGTACATTGTTTTATTAAACTTCAAAACCATTTCTTTAGATTGCTTAAAGTTTGTACAATCACTGTTATTTTTTTTTTTGAAAAAGTCTTTTGCTCTCAAAATACCGCATAAAGTGGGAATTTCTAATTTCTTTCTAATATTATTTTTGTTTAAATTAATTTTTGAAAAAATTCGTTCTACGTTTGCTGTAGATACAGGCAACGACAAAATTGAATAAACTACATATTTTTTTAAATAAGGATTTTGTTAAACAACTTGGGATCTCGTCTGCGCCTGCTACATCGTCTATGGTGGTTTCCTTACATCCTGTGCACGATGTTCCTAAAATCAATAATTTTTTAATAATGATTGTAAATAACATATAACCGTTTTTCTTTATTATTGAATCTAATCCTTCTCTTGATCGACATCTCCGTAAAAGTGAAATTTATTTTTACTTTTTCTAATTACAATATCAAAAATTAAAAATAAGGAACGTAATGCTATTGTTTATAAATAAATTTATGACAATTTATTACAAATGCTAATGTTAAGTCTTAAATTTTCTAACAAGTTTTAAGTGTGCCAGCGAAAAATCTAACGAAATTCACACACACTCTTTCACAAATATTACGCATAAAATACAATCATCAATTTCAAAGGATGCAGCTGAATTCTTTCTTCAAAATAATGTTGACCCAGAAACGGAAGACTTACAGTCTATGTAGGCTTTACAAATAAATGTTTTCCCATTCATGTAGAAACGACTTTTTTCACGAAAAACCAGTATCTAAACGATTGCATATAAAAGACCGCGGAATTCATGGTCAATAGATGGAAACAAAAGAAAATGTTGGCAAAAAAGTGAGTGGAAACTGTTTGTTTGGTAGCTAGCTACTAATCTCGCATATAAATGATAGTTTCAAATGTATTTTTATACCTTTGTATGTAGATACATACATACATATGTATGTATGTATATAAACATATAATATGTTTTTCTTAAATATATTAGTTTTTCTGCATTATTTTCGTCCGTAAAATAAAATTGTTTAAAGTGTTTTAGAGGAAGCATGGTTGTTTGTGCAAGTATTTTTGAAAACATCTTTATTTTGCTCAAAGGAAGTATTTTTTTATAAATCATAAATGTGGAAAACCATTGTAGGCGTTGGTTAAATTTTCAAATTTGAACTTCAGTTGAAAAAAAGTTTCTCCGTTTGTTTTAAATATGAAGAGAAGATATTACACAAGCAGGTGGCAAATATTTTTTGATTTGTCTTTCTTTTTTATGCTGTACATATAGCGAGTGTATCAAATGTTAAGACCCAACTATAATGTTGACTTAAGCCAGCAGCTTAAGCAACTGCCCGAATACATTTTGAACATATTTGATAAACTATAATGTATTTAAGGAAACCTTTCGTTAAGTTTTGCTTAAGCAACCAACGTACGAAACTGATCGCATATTTCGTACGGAATTAGCTGTTTTTAGGATTCTTGTATGTAACATGTATGTATAAAAACTATTCAATATAAAAAATGAAATGTGCGGTCAAGAATATGTTTTTATTTAATATAATAGAAAATGTTGAATTAATTTTAATATTGAAGAAATTCTTCCAAAATTTATTTAAAAAATCGCCAACTATTACAAGCATCTGTTAGTCTAATGATTAAAATGTTCCAATATTATCTTTATATTGAAAATAATTTAAAGCTTTCAAAAATGCTTAAAAAACGAACTTTTACCAATAAAAAGTAAGAGTAATAAAAGTAACTAAAATGTATCAAAAATTAAAAAAAATAATAATAAATGGTTGGTCAGGATTTGAAACCGTACCCTACCCGGTGTTGGCACGGTTTCGAATCCTGAGCACAACAATATGCTATTTTTTTTGAATTTTTGATACATATTAGTTGTTTTTAATACTTTTAATTTTTATTTGAAAAAGTTTGTTTCACAATTTATTTAAAAACCAGGGCACAATCTCATTTATAATATTTTTTTTAATTCTTGCATTTTTTTCAATTTTATGAACGATAAAAGGTTTATTTTTCAAAAATACCCAATATGTTATCAGATAGGATTTTGTACAGTGATAAAATAATTATATAATGAATTTAGTAAGTTGTCGACGTTTTTTTTTTTTGATATAATATAATTAATATTAATAACAAAAATAAAAATAACTTAACGGTGTAAGAAAAAATTTTAAATTATAAAATATAACAACATATTTTAATTCATTATTTTAATTAAATTTTTTCTTTGAAACTCGTATGATGTACGTAAACTAGTGGTATTCTGATAGTTGTCTTTTTAAAATTTCGTTAACTTTTCCATTTACTTATCTGTATTGCGGTTGGACCAGACGATAAAGGTTTTGGTTCAATATAACCTGTATATTTCTGATATAGAAACACAATCGAATTTCAACCTCAATTGATATAAAAAATACGAATTTACGAAATTACAATTTACTATTTATGTGTATTTTTTTCAAAATTTTGATATTCCTCAGTGAATTTAAATAAATTTTGCGACTTTTCGCCATTTTCGCGGTAGAAATTTTTTTTGCAGTTTTTTGGATTCGTTATAGTTTTGCCGTTTTGTAAATTAAAAATTAAAATTCAAAATCGACTTCATGATTGATTACGATGCACTAATTGAAAATTCATAGAAAATTTCACATATTAAAATTTTACTAATCCTTAATAAGAAATAAGCTTACAGAAAAAAAATTTATGTTGGTTGAATATTCATATTAGAGAGTTTTTTGTTTGTCCTCTAAATTTTTTTATTGTACTTAGGGCTTTTATGAATTCATATGACGATATGCAATTTTCCGCATACTTTTTCATGCACAATTATGTAAAACAACGTTATAAAATAATATGCAAAATACGTTTTTGAAAATAGAAAATTAAAGTAGGAATTTTTGTTTTTGTATTTTTAATAAATATATTTCAAATAAATAAACCTTACAAACATAAGATGGGCGTTGGCTTTTATTGCCAAACAAGTTTGGCCTTCTGAATTTTATGAAACCAAAATTAGATGCTCTTTAATTTTTGGTATATTTTAATATCTTAAAGATTTTATGTTACGTTTCAAAGCAATTATAAGCTGAATCTCTTTTTTTATAGAAATGTTAATACTTTTACTCGATACGGTAAATTTCTTTATATGATTATAGACAGTTTCGAACAGAAGTAAATGCATATGTACTTAATTTTTACTACATTTTGCTCACGTTTATTGTATTTGATGTCATTTGTTATATTTTTTAACTGCCTTATTCTTAAAAAATATTTTATGTTTAATAATAAAATAACAAATAATGCTTATAACAAAGTTTTCAGGTTAATAAACAATCCTAGCAATTTACATATTCGTAAAAGCGGAAACTGTTATGTAAAAATCGATCGAAGAATGCTGGATGTACTCAAAATACATATGTTTTTCATGAAGATCAAAAAGTAGAACATGAATTGATAAATTTTATAATTTTCAATTGCAAAATTTGTTGAAAACTGCAAAATTAAAAATGTACATACAGGAAATTTCTACAAAAGCGGCTAAGCAACTTTTAGTTTATAATTGTATGTAGTTCCAAAAATAACAACGGCAAAGCTAGTGGGATTGAAAATGTTCAAGCAGAGTATAATATGCCAAACCGATTTTTAAAATTGGGCTCACGAAAAGGCAAAATTACCCATTTAATTGATTTTACATATAAGAATTTGATGTCATAAAACCGATGAATAAATAAAATAAATATATAGATATTAAACGATATTAAATTTGCCTTCCTTAAGTTGTTCTTGTTCGTTTCGTCAATTATAATAAAAATATAGGGGCAAATCACGGCATTCGATTTGAATTTGTATGGAAATTTTGCTCGATATCGAATGCCGTGATTTGTTCCCAGTATTCTGAAATTTTGCAAGCACGCTTTATACCCGAATATTAAAACAATTGCACAAAAATTTGGCTAATTTATCATGGCTTGGCAGTACTCGTCAGAATAATATTCGTATCAATCGCCATTCGTCATTTTCGAGCCAGTCGCGAGACTTTTTGAAATAAATTTTAAGTCGCTTTGCTAACAGTTTGGATTAAAATATTTATTTTTCCAATACACACATATTTATTTATTTATTTATATATTTTTAGTCACTATTTAATGTTATAAATATAATAGTATACAAGTTATATTACAACTTAATTTGAGCGAAATTATGAAACAGATCTGAGTCTTAAGCTTAGTACTCTGTTTGAATTTGCGAAAAATGTTGAGCAACATTGATTATTTCGTTTGAAAATTTTGACAACTGATCAGTGGTGACAATACTACGTTTTACAACAAATTTATCGGTTTTATTGCCTTGAAGTAAGCACCATTGTTTTTCTTATGTAAACAAAAACCATATGTTTATATTTGAAGTGATTAATTTAAAAAAAAATTGAAAATGGACAACAAAATAATATTAGGAGCTTGCGCTGCAACGTGTCAATTAATTCAAATTGCAGCATCTATGGAGGAGCTCTTTGAAGACACACGCTCGGTTTGCTTCAGATATAAGTGTAATTTCCTAATTTATTCAGCTTTTGTTTGAAATTCCGTACGAAATAAATGGTGCTTGCATTATTTCGCAGTTGGAAAATATGTTGCCAGAAACATTTTGTGGTTGAAAAAATAATGCTGCCATAAACATTTCGTATCTTTCTACAAGATGAACAGAGTACAACTTCGGCCAACTAATTTTGCAATTATTTCGCATGCATTTTTTTATATGGACTTTTGACAGCAGTTCGCACGAAATATTGAACAGAGTACCCTGTTTGAACTCTGAATTGAATTCACACCCTCAAGGCTAGTAGGCTAGCGCACTACGCACTAGTCTTCCGAAGCAAATGGACCAAACATGCTTCCAACACTCATATTTCAATCAACTGCATGATCTGTTAGCGATTGATGTACATTTTGCAATTGTAATTTTAGCAAATCACTTTTTAAACACAATTAGATATGCGTAATTTACGAGTCGTTTTTTAGTCGGTTTCACTTAAATTTAGCTGGTGCCTGCCAGAGAGTCATTTAATTTCTTCATATAAAAATGAAGTGTTAAAATTCCCGCTTTTTTGTTATTGACGTTTCTATAATCGTTTGAATTTAGGAAGATTGACTGATTAGGCCAAAGCTTCCGATCCTAGGATTGGGGCTGCCAACATACCGCTAGGCGGGCTAAATACAGTTGATTTTCAGCGACTAATTGTTAAAAGGTTGTCGCCTACTTTCCAGAGACGTGTCGGTGTTAGTATGCACTCTGGATACTCAGCACTTTACGCCTTCTCACTTTAGCTGCCATCAGACGGGTGCCTGAATGACATTACCAGGGAGCACATGGTCTCAGACCATGTTGTTGTGAGATGCTTGGGAATTTCGGGCAGAGGAATACTTCTTGCTACCCCCAAGTGGATAGCAGACAGAGAGCTTTCAACCTCTGAGAATCTGTGTCAAACAAATGACGGGAATTCCTGCCATGATAGAAATTTTCGCAATTAATTTTTGGACAATTAATTTAGCTGTGTCGGAAAAATTTCGGTAATACCTTAAGGATGGGAATTGAACCTCAGCGGGAATTCCAGTCATTAGTTTATTTAAAGAGAAGTGAATGACAGGAATTCCCGCAATTTAGCCGAATGTGTTGAGCAATTTCTAAAATTAAAATGTGCCCATTCATGAGATTAAAAAAAAAACATCTTCCAAATGCTAATTGGAAATGTGTGAATACATGAACGCATAACAGTATTAATGTATGTGTTTTAAAATGTGGGCCTATATGGCGTAAAAAGGACAAAATAATTTATTACAACAACCACACCAATTTCTAGCAAGAAATTTATTTTTAGTATTTTAGAATTAATAAGAATTTATTCTTATATATTTTTTCTACCTTTTGTTTTTTAAATGAATCTAATTTATCTCAAGTTATAAGTCAATTTGTCATAAAAAACGTTTACAAAATTTTATTAATTAACCGATATTTCGCCACTTCTTTGTGTGGCTTCTTCAGGGAAATATAAAAAAAAATATTATAATAATCAAAAAACAAAAAAATCCAAAACATTGACAAAATTAAAATATCAAAAAATTAACAATTTAAAACACATACATTAATACCGTTAATAAGAAATATTATGCAAATTACTATGAAAAGAAAATACTCCATTTATGTGGTGGATAAGAAGGAGTTGTGAAACACGAAATTAAAACAAAATTTTAGGTAAAAATTGTCTGGAATACCATTTTTCCCATATTTTAGCCATTTATGGACTGATTTCAATTATTTTCAGTAGAAACCTTCCCAGAAGTGTATTGTCATAAAAAACAACAGAACAGGACACATAAAAAAGTTGTTTCGCTATATCTTATTAATTCTAGAACGGAGTTTGCTGATATTTTTACCGAAAAAGTCTAACAGAAAGGTCCAAAAATTTTGCTCTTTAAGTTGTGTGAAGTCTTCGTGGTAATAACATCAAAATTAGACGACGAACGGGCGATCATTGCTCGTTCAATTTCCCTATTTCAATAATATACAAGTATACTCAGATTAATCAATAATTAAAGTAATCGTTATTAATATATTATTCGCAACCCCGCTAAAAATTATTATTCTTAAATTTGATTAAGGAAATTACAATAATTTAGAGTAGCAGCTCTGAACAATTTTCATTAAATGTTTGTAACTATGGAGATTGCTAAAGATGCAGGAAAGCTCTAAATTTATTGAACTCGCTAAAAATGTAAAGGATATTGGAAATTCGGAAAACCTCGAAAAATTATCAAATTGAAAACATTGATTAAAAATTATACAGAATTGCAAAAACTTTGCGATAAACCGATTTCTAAAATCGGTAGTAAAACCTAAATTTTATTTAAAATCGCTAAATTGTAAAGGATAATAATATCTCGGAAAAGAGATTAAAAGAAAAGCCAAAAGATACAACTAAGATGCAGAACAAGTAAAAATAAATATCCGTTTTCCATTTTTTCCTTTAATAATATTTTTTTGGTTTTCGATTAATAATAGCTACGATTACGGTTAGTAAATTTTTAATCATTAATCGAGTTTAACGCATTTAATCGTTAATCAGATTAACATTGATTAAAATATACTTTCGGTTTCAAATGCGTTGACCGTTGCTGTAAGTGATGTGAATATTTAGCTATAAAACTGTATACTTTATAATTTAATAATAACAGTTCCAAACGAGCAATAAGTATGTATTAATTTTTTTTCTTTTCATTCAATATTGTATTGAAAAAAAAATCTATTAACATAAGTGGCTTTAGTTTGTAAAGAAATATGTAATCTTCGATTAGGGCCCATTATAAAATCTTAGAAAAAGTAGACAAATTTACCGTTCTAATGCATTTGAAAATATTTAATCATTTGCATAGTTACAAAAAGAAAAAAGAAGCATCTGTTTGAACAAAAGGGTAAAAACGTGACTGGTTTCTACAAAATGTTGTTGCATTAGGCCAATAACAGTGAGAAGTTTACAAGTGAAATGATACAACAGGTTAACAGGTTTAAAAATACTGTTCATGGTATGAACCAAAATTATTCTCTTAACAATTTGTAACGTTTTCTTATAAATAGAGCTCAGAAAAAGCACTTCATTCCACTTTTTTAATTATAGGGCGATTGTTCGTAAAACGAACAAGTAGAATAAGAGGATATTTCCAACATCCGCAATATTTTTACATGTTATGGATAAGCTAAGATCCCTTTGTCGGCGCAGTGTGCAATTTTCGTCGGTTCACTTCAAGAAAGTCATATATAAAAAGGTTATATGGCGTTATATCTACTCTGATTCAGAAATAAGGCCGCACTCACACTACATTTCATTGTTGATAAGTCCATATGGCCTTATGTGGTAAATATCTGAATAAAGTCTTCACTTTAACAAATCTGGTAAAGCTTTAACAAAGCTTTATTAAAGACATCTGAATTTATTAACAATGACTTTAATGCAGGCGTTATCGAAAATCGTACACTGGAGGCGGAACTAAAATATCTAACCGTTTCTGAAATTTTTATAAATATTGCCATCGATTTGTTAGTGCATGTTTTTGTATATTTTACGATTTACAGTATTTTTTCCATATATCCATTTTTCGAGACTATAGAGCATATTCGACCATATCAGAGCATTTTTTGCAGCTGATTTTGCATACTTATTTTTTTAATATGCTTACTAATGTTTTCGCAACGGAAGAAAAATGTTTTTCCAATTCTGATCAGCAGATGAATTTTCTTTTTTGTATGTATATCTATTAGTTGAAACGTGTTGCTAAATTTTCGCCATCTACTGCTTAACCCAAATCAGTTTTAAAGTTGCATTAGTAGATATTGAATGAACATTTTCAATAAATAAACGTACATATCATCGCACTTGTTCCTCTAAAAGGAGTCCTCGAAATTTTTCAATTTTCACTTTTTGCAAGAAATCGATGTGTAGTGGTCATACTTACCCACTGTAAAAATCTTACATCATTTTCTCTACTCTTTCGGCACAAAAAAAACAGTTGTATCCATCTTCTTGGTATAAAATTAGCATAAAAAATAAAGAAAACTTGGGAAATTGAAATTAAAGAGCTAAAGCCCACCAATTACTAGCAGCGAATGAATTTATCGATTTATTTAAGGCAAATAGCCGAAGATGGACATTCTTATAATAAGTGACAAAGATTATTTTTAATTAAATGACGTCTTAGAAAGAGCCAACTCACATAATTAATGAAATATGTTAAAATAAAAAAAAATCAATTGTCTTTAATATAAAGAAATTATCAACAATTCAAAACCCTTCGATTCTTTTGGGAGACCCTGTACATGACCTCATAAACAAACTAATCCATTATATGCTTCATATAATCTGATTTTTCAAATTCATGCATGGCGCAAGAACATACAATTATACGAAAAATGTAGATCAGCTGTGCTGACAACTTGCCATGGTTATTTGACAAAAGATAATGTCAGAATAATAGGAAACAAATTTGACAGACGCAAAAGGCAACAAAATTCCAAACCAAATTTTACTTAACTCTTTTTTTGAGTCCACTAAAGACTTTTGCTTTCTGTATTTGTTATTACAACTGGTTTTGAAGGGTCCTTTATATGTTTCACATACACAAATGTGCATGTACCCAGTTGGCCACATTTAAGGCACCTTTAACGACGGGTATAAGACCATAGCGAGTCGTAGAAGGATAGCCTCACGATATTTTCATACAAATGGCCGAGATATCGCACAAAACTTGTGGTCAACGTCTACTTAGGGAATAATGTCGTCCATTTTGTCGACAAGGAAAATAGAAGAAGTAAGTCATCAATTCTAAAACACATTTTTCAAACGTACATTTTTTATGTTTAGATTGGGCTACAAACCTGGACCGACCAATTCATGTTATAAATTTACAAGCCAAAGACTTGCCTTTTGAGCCACAGCCCCATTTAAAATATCTACAGCGGAAAATGAATTCATTCGTTTGTTTGACAAAACTTAAAGCATTGTGGCTCATTTTGTCGCAATCAAAGTTTGATATAACACAACAAAAGTACAAAGTCAAATATGCAGTCCGTCGTAATGTCGTCAATCGATTTTTATTAAAGACGACATTCAAGACATTGTCGCTGAATATTTGTAACAGAAGCCAATATAAAACGCGATGTCGCTTATTTTCTCATAACAAATGTTTCAAAGAAGACAAACTTCTACAAAATGCAAGACTTTATCGCTCACATTATCGTGAACGACGATTTTCTTTGAATCGACGCTACGGGGACAAATCGTACATGAATCGTGCCAAACAATGTCGTGTACGTGTCGTGTATTTTCCCAACTGGGTAAGTACATATGTTATATTACATTTGACTTTGATCTGATCTTAAAGCCTTATTGGCATTTTAAACATTTTTTGCAAACAAATATTTTAACTCGTTTTTTTAACAGCTAAATTATAAATTCCTTATCAAGTCTGAAAATATTAATTGGAAAGTAATTGTTTTACTTAAATGGTGTTTACACGTTTGAAGATTTAATTTGTGTAGATTTTTCCAATGAAATTGATAATTTCTTCTAAAGTCGACTTAACAAACACTTTCACAATTATTTTTTATCGTACATTGAAATTAGCAATAGAAAAAAAATTATAATTTCACTTTGACACCAAATTTGCGATTTGTATCTTATTAATTTTTCTTATAAAAAGTCAACTTAAGTCATATACACAGTCCTCTACGGAGTTTGTGAAAAATTTTGTTTTGATTTATCTTGTAGAATTTGAGATCATTTTCACTTACGGTGCGTATAAACGATGTGTTATGTAGGGATTTGGACACATGTTGGTATTCCTTAGAAAACATCTTAAGAAATTTAAATCTAGGGCACCACTGCGCAAGAAATTTTTCAAGTCGGTTTGATTTAAAATTAGTGTGTAAATCGTATTTACACAAAGTGAAATAGTTATTATACAGGGTATAATTATAAACTTCATTTTTTTATTTGTTTTACTGCAATTTCTTTTTTATTTTCAAGTTATCCTTAACAATTTTTCTTTCCAAACAACTTTTCCCGCTCTAAATTATTTATTTTTATATTAATTTGAGTTTTGACTTTACTTTTCAAGTGTTTTTTTATTTGTTATTTTGAGTCTTGATTTCGCGCTCGCGTTATTAAAAGTTGTTGCTTCGTTGAGTTATCGTTCCGTTGTGTTGACTTAAAAAAGTTTCTTGCTAGCTTGCGAGTGAGGATGGTGCTGTTGTTGCGAGTAGCTACACTTGAATTCCTGACATTTTAAATTTAGCCAATTTCACTTTACTTCCATGACTGCACTTAGACAATGCTTTTGATGATGATAAAGGCTTTATGTGCTCTTGAGCGCTTTTCAAGTCATTGTAATTGGTACATATGCATTTCTTTTTGCCACTTCTGAGTAAAAACTTGTAAAAGAAGTAAATAAACGTTTAACAAACCATAACATCATTATCATGTTTAATGTATGCTTATGATCATTATAATGTTTGATTATTTTATAGTGTTTATTCAATATGTTTGTTGCAAGCAAGTGTGAGCGCTTTTCCACACACCACGCACGAGCTAATTTTTTATATGTATGTAATTTAATCATTTCAATCTTGTAGTTTACTTAAAATTACTACATTTTGCATTATATTGTAATCATGATGTTATAATTTTTCAGTTTCTTGATTAGATTGACGTGTTTGTTATAAGTTTAATTTGATGTGGGAAATTTTAAATGTTCACACATTTGCTGTAGTATTTTAAAATTTTTTGCAAACAAATAATTTGTACGTATGTGGTTATGACAAGTGACAAAAGGTTTCTGAAAAATTTCTTCTATATTTTTAACTTGCCACATCAAAAGATTTCGAAATTACTGATATCACCCAGATTTGAGGAAATCGAGATTTCATTCGATCTCAACGTTTTTAGTGCATGCGAATCTACTCCGTATGGGAGTGTGTATGAATATGAGTGTGTGTATGCAAACTTCTCATAACTTCAGAATGGATTAGTCTATCGAACCGAATTTACAGCATTCTAACCGCTTTTATTTAGAGTTCAACGAATCGCGGAAGGTACAGTGAAGCAAAGTAACACTTGGTTTGACTATTATTTTAAGTAAAATAAACACAAAAATCAATAATAAAAGCATTCTACGATGATAAGAATAGATGAAATAGTATATTATAATAAAGTAGAGTAAAATAGGGTTCAGTTTGGTAGAATTTGAGAATTTTTAAAATAAACTTAAAAGAAATAAATTCAAATAAATTGTAAACTAGTAAGACGATCATATATAAGCCCTTAAGCTCCTGATAAAAACCGATTGATTTTCAGAAAAATCTTGGTTGATATAGGAGGGGGAAAAGGGGACCCCCATGCAAGGTAATTAATATTATTCCCATATCAGATCAACTACAATAGTTAAGCTCTCAAAATTTTATGAGGATTACTTGTAGAACAAATTAATATTTCTAGCATATTTTTGAGGGTATCAGTGCGGTTAGATGTGTAGCCCTCATACAGGGTAGTTATTAACTTTACGATATCTATCCAGCATTGCGACCACACTTTTGAATGGGGGAAGAACACTTAAATTACAATTCAAATCGCAACTAAATGAAGACTACACATGCAGTATTTAAAAATAAAAATTCCATGGGCATAGTGCTGCAAATATGTAAGCATATAGTATGGGATGAATGTACTATGGTACATAGAAAGTCTCTAGAGGCTCTAAGCCGTACCTTACAGGATTTCAGCAGAACTTATTTTGAGGTGCACTTATTTTATTACCTGGTGACTTTCGACAAACACTTCCTGTCTTTGGCGATATGTTCACGTATTGAAATTAATTACCAATATGCTTGCTCAATTGCAAAATGATGCATAAGATTCTCAATTCTCCAAGCAATTTCTAGACTTAGGGAATGGAAAGATGTCAGCCGATCCAACAACTAATGTCACAACATTTCCACAGTGGTTATGCTCACGAATGTTGAGGATGTACTTAATTATCCTATCGAACTCTTGGACTCGCTTGATTACCAATGTGCATCAATCAAAAGTCGACTTTGTAATAGGACTCATCTTGCTTTTAAAAAGTTGTTTTACAATCTTATCGAAGCAACGATAATAAAAGGAAACAACTAAGAGCGATATATTCGGCTGTGCCGAATCTTATATACCCTTCACCAAAGTATGGAGTGATGAAAGAAGTCACAATCACGAAAATTCACGTCCACGAAATACGAGAAAAATTAAAAAAAAGAATTTAAATGGAAAAAATTACATTAAAGCAAAAAAAATTGCCACTCACCCTCACGTGATGGAAATAAAAAATTAATCACGATCACGCATTATTGGTTCTAATCTCTATTTCATAGTATAGGCTGATTTCATTAACACAGCTTGCAAAGCAACACTGGAAGCATGAGTTTACAAAGCATTCTAGTGTTGCTTTGCAAACTGCGTTTATGAAGTCAGCCATAAATTATGAATTTCGTAACAAATTTGTAACACTTTCTTGCCTGGGGTGCATTATAAAAATATTAACACCCCCTTATTAGCACTTATATAATTTTTCACACATCGAAGAAGTGTTTCAACGTCTTTATCTTCGACTAAACGTAAGAAAAGGTTTAATAATGAAGAAATTCTTTTAAAATTAAAATTATTTCGAATACCATTTTTTGCCCATATTTTAGCCGTTAATGTACCGAATTTAATTATTTGCAGTATAAACCTTCCTAGAACTCCATACAAGAGATTTGCTTCATAAAATTGACCGTAGGACAGTCGGGGCCATAAAAAAACAACAGAATAGGAAATATAACAAAAAAAGTCTTTTGGCTACATCTAATTAATTATTGGACCGAGTTTTTTCAAACCGAAAACTTTTATGAAAAATTCCAAGAGAATGGTCTAAAATTTATGTCTCTATGTTGTGTGAGGCCTTAATTCTACATACACCAAAATATAGCAGACGGACAGACGGACATCGCTCATTCGACTTCTCTATCTATAAGGATCCAGAATATATACACTTTATGGGATCTTAAATGAATAATGAAGAAATTACATATGGAGTGGCAAACCTATATATCCCCTTTCCTATTTTTTTTTGGTGAAGGGTATAACAATTGAGAAGCAAAAAAATGGTTGCAAGTTTTTGGTAGTAAAATTTAGATTGCGCAAAGAAAAAGTTGGCGAATCAAGGAATCAGACCCATAAATTATAAAAGCAGACTAGACACCTTAAGAAGTAAAATAAGACAATTTTGCTGATTTAATATACCCATTAGACATTTTTTTTAAGGAATCAAACCCATAAATTTAAAAAGTAGACATCGTAGGGAAAACAGGTGAAGCAATCGTGCTAAAAATCTTGTGGCCAGTTTACGATTAAATTGGGCTTCTCCAAAGTGGGGAAAAAATCCAGGAATCAGGCACATAAATTATGAAAGTAGTCGTATAATTTGAAGCAAGAAAATATAGAATTTATTTGCATTTAATAAATTTTATTTGATGAAAGAGATTTTTAGATTTTAAAATTGCTAAAAAACGTTATTAACAAATTACACCTGTTTACATGAATAAACAACATAAATTAAAAATTAATTGAAACTAAGAATAATCTATATTATTAATAGACAAACACGTTTTTTATATCCCTTTTAAGGCCGTAATACAAACGATTTTGGAAAGATTTATATGTTTTAAACATATGGAATGAGACACGAGTTTTAAGTTGTTTATTTATAATGTTTTTTGTTTTTGTATTTTATCGTATTACACTGTGTGTAATTTTTTAAGTCATGGAAAAATAACCACTAGCATTGGGTATTAACATGAAAGAAAACTATGAAACATTGGGATATATAATGAAAAAAATCAAATACTTCGAAAATAATTGGAAGATTTGCTGTGGTTTGAAGGTCATCAACATTTTGCAAGTGCTTTCAAAAATTATTTTGTTTTCTTTGTAATTGGGATTCGCGCTCACCACTGAATCAATTCCAATGTAATTCGTGAAGACCAAGAGGAATTGTGGAGGAACAAATGAAACAACATAGACTGAAGAATGCACCTCCAATTGACAATACTCAAGACATCTTTCTGCCACCGCTCCACATAAAATTGGGAATTGTTAAAACAATTTCGGGAAATTTTTCACTTTTGCGGCTACATGAGAGTTACCTAAACGGTATTAAGAATCATTCCTAGGAAGTTCATACGTTCTAGAGAGTTGTTTATTGAGATCTCAGGAACATTTTTGTAATAGATAGCATAGTATGTATCTCAATGTTGAAGTAAAGAAAAAACAAATGAAATTAAACAATGTTCGGGAAATTTTTCACTTTTGCGGCTACGTAAGCGCTACCTAAACGGTATTAAGAATCATTCTTAGGAAGTTCATATGTTCTAAAAAGTTGTTTACTGAGGCCTTACGTACATTTTTATAGTTGATTGTTTTCTTGAATTTTTAAGATTAAGATTTTTTGATATTATATGTTCTCAATTTGTGTTCCTTATGACAAGATCTACAACTTTGGCTCAGAGCGTAAATCAAAATTCTGAACGATTTGCAAGATATGAGCCTGAGAAAATGATCAGTATTTTGCAAAAATGACACCGAGGCCCCAAATATGGGAGACACGGGTCTTCTTTTTTTGGTCTTTTATCACGTAGTGGTGTCCGTATATTTTTATTTTCTTCATGTTGCACTGTGTTATATAAATGTTTAATATTAATATCTAGAATACGGTCGATTGAATCGGCCGCTGGATACAATAGTATTTATAAACGCACAATAATTTTTTATCAGTGTATTGCATTTTTTTAAGTAATATTACTAACTTACTTTGTATGTAATTGGTACGTTAAAAAATTATGCGGACACAAATCAGTTCTTAGAAGTCGACAATATATGGGCGCAATATTGATGTGACGTTGAACAAATAAATCAAGATCCTGGCGATTCCATACATGAAATTGTGCTAATTATTCAAAAGAAAAATTACTAATTGTTTAGTCTAAGTTATGCATGTTTTACTGCATTTAATAAACGAAACGAAATAAACACCTTTAACATTGGCAAAGTATAAACAAAACATGAATAGCAACGTATTGAAAATGCTATACATTTTTTAATATTATTTTTCTGTTACGCTCAACAACCCAAGTGCACGTTTATGCTTGAGAAAACAATATCGCACTTTACTTCTAAACTCGGCTCGCTCAACGCACAGTTAGAAAAAGACTACTTCTGACATAATTTGCTTTTTGATACCAAAGTGGCACGTGAAGAAGACTTACGCGTTTTATTCTTGCGATTTTCCATATTCTTGCAAGTAAAGTTGTTCCACCAGTTCTTTAAAGAGTGAAAGAAGTAACCAAGATTGCACAAACATGTTGACAATCTCCATTAGAAGCTGTTGGTTAACAGGACAACTTCTTAGGTTTTTTTATTTACTTTTGTAATGTTTTGATCTCATTATGCTACTGGAAACTATCCAATGAATTTCTGAAATTATTATTTTTTATAGTCGTTAAATTATTTCCTTGTTATTTTTTAACAAATTGTTCAATTTTTTTATGATTTTCTTTCATTTGGAATTCGGCAGCTTGTTCAATTAACCCTGCAATGATACAGCTTTTTTTGTTTCATTAATCAAATGCTTTCGAAAAAATATAGTTTAAAACTAAAAAATACGATTTTGTGAAGCACTAAAAATTATAAAATAATAAAATTGAATTGTATTAGTTACGATATAAATACCTCACTCATTTAGCTTTGCCAAGTATATAACTTCAGTGTGGAATAAACGCACAAATACACTCCTTGCCACTTGAATAGGACACCTATTTTAATGTTTCACGAAATGTCATTATAAGATTTGTTGTTATAATATTTTGATGAGTGCAATTCTCTGGGATTAAATTTGAATATCGGAAATGTACCGTTAGAGTTTTTTTTTCTTTAAGTATTAGGTGCGTTCGAGTACTTTTGCACTAAAATGTAGTAAATGATTAATTACTGAATAAACTGATAAATTTACTCTCAAAAAAAGCTGTAGCACAAAAAAGTACGCGAACGGAAAATTGTAAAAATTCGTAAGATTATGGTAACAGCTATTTTTTATTATTTTATTATTAAAATTTTTCTTTTTCTAAATAATTTTTTCACAAATTGTGCACTTTTTTGTTTTCTTACTGTTACTGTTTATTTGAAACAGCTTTCAAATAACGTTAAGTGCAAACATGAGAAAATATTTTTTCCCTGTGGTCACACTCAAATTAATTTTTTCCGATACAAAACGTTTGATCAAATATTGACGAGGAAGAACAAGCACTATGTAAATTCTCTCACACTTCTCTCAAATTTATACTTTTTGGATATGACAAAACAAAAAAAATATTTCAAAAAGTTTTATTATTTATATCCCCCCACAGTGGCTCCAATTACAAAAAATTAATTAATTGATCTTAATTCATGTAGTCGTTAAAAAAACAAAGCCATGTTTTTGAAATGAGAGTAAAAAATGGCTAAGTTTTTACAGAAACAGAACATGATTTTTCGACGTTTTTCTCAAAATTTTTTCAGAACCAAAATTTTTCTTTTTCATTACTTCAAAAGATTAGACTTCAAAAAAGACTGCCGTAGAAATCTTAAGTCGATTATATCCAGCATTGGACGAATATGGAGAATTTTTTAACGAAATTCTAAGGTATTCACTTAGGAAAAATAACGCTCATCGAGTTTTTAATTTCTTTTATAAATTATATTAGATATATTTAATACAATTAATCTGGCTTTTAATTGTTACCCGCCGCTCAAAAATGTGGCCAGAAGAGCAGAATTACTAAAAATAGTCAAATTTTCAGAAGCATTTTGTTTACCTTCATGAAAGTTGTACTAACTTTCAATTTTTAATTTTAATTTTTTTATTGGGGAGCCAAACATTTAAAGCATTTAAAATTAAAGAAAAAACTACCACTCTACGATGTCCGCTAAACGGCACGTTTGTTGCTTTGTCGAAATCATATGACGTAGAATAGTGAATGGCAACGCATCGTCTTCTCTGATGAATGAATTATTAACTTAGAAGGTCCTGATGGATTCAATTACTATTTCCACAATCTTCGCAAAGAAGAATATAAGTTAGATCGTTTTCATAAGGAGTTATGGTCTGGGGCGCTATCTCTTACTATGGAACTTGGGAGCTGAATTTTTTATCTTTATTACAATGCCCCTATTCATACTGCGAGAGCAGTAGTCATGGAGTAATGAACAAATTTTAATGTTAATTAATTGGCCGCCCTACTCGCCCGATCTTAACATTATAGAAAACATTTGGGGTTGGCTAGCCAGCAAAGTTTGTGCTTCTGATAAGGAGTATGAAAGCAAGAATGATCTTATTGACGCGATCAGATATTCTTGATCTTCAATTTCACTTAATTACTTAAAGTCACTGTATAACTCTATTCCCAACCGGATCTATGAGCCCATTCTTAAAAATGGAGGTTTCACACATTATTATATGGAACTTATAATGTTTAAAATAAAAATTTATTTATTTGAAAATTAACAAAAACGTTAGTTTTTTGGGTATGTCCTATTCAAGCGGCGCAAAATCTGAAGGCGTTCTTATCACTAATTTTACCAGAAATATTATATTAAAAAAGGGACGGCTTATATCAATTATATGTATTCTATATTTTTTTAATATAAAAAAAGTTAAAACAAAAACAGATAAGTTTGAATTGTAAATATGTTGAATTTAGAAGAGAATTACGTTTAGTTTATTAATACACAGCGTGTCCTATTTAATTGATGAGGAGTGTATATTTTTAACTATGCATGATTTATCCAAAAAGTGTAAAGCGCTTTCTTTAACTAAACTAAAGAAAGGCACATACAGTTCGTTTAGAAAAGGTGTATCTAACTTTGAAAAATATATACAGAGGGCGAAAACATCTTCGCAGAAAAACTTAAGAAGAGCCTTATGTATAGTTTTCAACTAAAAAAATCTCATACTTCTAAAACGACATACACATACTATATCTTATAGTTAGTTTCTAAAGTTTTTAGTCTAAAACTTAAAATTATATTTATGATCAAAAAGCTTTCCAGGTATAATGAACTTACGAGACATATGCGCGGATTTCTATAATTTTTTTCGTAGGACCAGTGATTAGGATATGACGCATACATAAGCACTGCATTGTGCTGGAACTAGGAAAATAGATTATGGGTCGGAAGATGGAGGTGGATTTGATTTCTCCCACACTGAAAGTGACAGAAAAGATTTATGCTGGGAGTTTATTCAACATACTGTGCGAATAAGAAATGAAGTTTCTATATAATAAGTACATCGGTTCACGGACCAATCGACCACAAATGGATAAGATCTTAACGAAAAACTTGTGGTACGTATAAAAAGTGCAAGTATCGGGAACAATAGAGTACATTCCATTGAAGTAGCGATAAAATATTGCACCGATGCTCCAGTGAATCAGTAGATTTGGCTGAAGTTAAATATTTGGCAACGGTAAAATTTATAGACACTTATATTATAATAAATCAGTTCGATCATTTTATAACTTTTGAAGCTTGTCTTTCAATTTTTATACTATATATTCTGCCTTATTACGGTTGTCGAATTTTCGTCTTCGACTTCGACAGTGTGGACAAGATTAAAGTATAATACTGTGTGGTTCTTTAATCTAGTACAACTTGTCGAAGTCGAAGGCGAAAATTCGACAACCGTAATTAGGCCCATTGTTTTTTACTTACTACTTTCTTATTACTAACTAACAACAAAAAAATGCAACTCTGACCCATATCATATTCGATCGAGACTCGAAACTAATAAGTAGGAATATACTGATACGACTTTTTGCCGATATAATACAGATACTCCAAACAAAAATATCAACGATACCGATATGCGTATTGAATTACGAGGGCGGATTGATATTGAAGCTATCTAAGTAGGAAAAAAACATTTTTTTAAACCATTTATTTCTCAACACAGTCTCTTTGTAGCTCAAAACACTTATTCCAACGTTCCTCCAGGTTTTGTATCCCTTCCAAAAAATAGGATTTTTCGAGGTCCTTAAAATAGGCATTTGTTTGGTCAATAATTGGTTGATTATTGAGTTCTTGTTACAACTTTGATATTATTTAAACTTTTCATTTGTTTTAATGAAGGTTTAATATAATATCTCCAGTTGTTCTAAGAAATATTTGGGTAAAGTTCCCTGATGATCTGCATTAGCAACAGTGAAATGCGCATAGGAACAAGCTATACCCCTCCATAATCAATTGCAATTTGTTTTTAACAAAATGGTTAATGTTTTACTGAATAAGTAAAATATTAATTTTGGGAAAAAGTGCGAATAAAAATTTAAAATACAATAATTTCATCGTTGGAGCTAAATCTCTTTCCACCGAACCATTTCTTTAGGTTTGAAAATAAGAAGTCACTAGAGCTTAATCCGGAGAATATGGCGGATGAGGTACCAATTTGTAGCCCAATTCATAGAGCTTTGCCACTGAGACTGCACACGTCACACTTTTACGCTTATGGTCAATTGAAAGCAAACGCGGCACCCATCTTGCCGATAGCTTTTTCATATGCAAATGTTCATGCAAAATGTTGAACACACGTTCATATGATATGTTTACCATTTCAACAATCTCACTTAACTTGACTCGGCGATCATTCATAACGATATCGAGGATTTTCTTGATATTTTCTTCAGTGACCACTTCTTTTGGCCTTCCTGTTGATGGTATTGTTGCAGTGCTTGTTCGTCCGCGTTTAAATTCAGCAATCCAATATTTTACCATGTAATCTGATGGAGCAGACTCACCGTAATGTTTATCGAGCTTTTCTTTTGTCTCTTTGGCCGTTTTCCCTTTCAAATAATAGTGTTTAATCACTGCACGAAATTCCCTTTTTTCCATTTTTCATGAAACACAAATGTTGCTTACTTCAAACGACTAAAACAAATAAACTAATCGATGAATTTCATGAATTAAGAGAGTATGGAACAATTTTTATTATTCATCAGACTAGCAGAAAAAAATAATTATCTAATAAAAAAATGAAATAAAAAATTACGAAAAATTAAATGGGTAAACTCGGATTTGATGTTGAGCCAAATTATTCGTTTTAATATACATATATATATATATAATAAAATATATAAAAAGTATCGGTGATTCGAAAATAAAAATATATCGGCGATATGTTGATCGGTTTGCCGATACATCGGTATCGGATGCGTCGCTTATTTCTTTTTCAGCACTCTTGATTTTTTTAATATTCGTATGTGAAAAAAGTGAATAAATTTGACGAGAAAAAAATGCAACGCAATATATTAGAAGGCAAAAAAATAAATATTGAAGTTGCCCATCAATATGATATTAACAAATCAATGGGTTGCCGCATTGTATCGAGAAATAATGTGTTAAAAAAGTCTGGAAGTGATCGAAAACGTAAATCTACCGCCCGCCAAGACCTTCAAATGAAAAGAAGTGACTTACTCGTATCTCCATTGGTCAAAGGAACGGTTGGCAAATGTCTTGTGGAGCGACGAATACAGATTTCATTTATTTGGCTCTGATGGAATTAATTAAGAGCATATACTATATGTTGCCAACTGATAAACTAAGATAATTTTTTTTTTCTGTAGGTGTGTTCTTTAGTGATGGCATACGTGCCATAACCAAAATTTAAGGAATAATGAATCCATTAAGAACCCTTTTCCACGGCCAAAGTTTACTTTGCAAAGTTTTGTGTTTGTTGGAAAATTAAAAAGATTTTGTCAAAGTAAACTTTGATCGTTGAAGAGGGCTCTCAGTATTTCGAAGTTTTGGATAGGCACAGACACTTAGTCACCAAAAAGTTAAGCAAACGCAAAAGAATTAAATGAAATGAAATACGAGGATTAAGCATGGAACTAATTTAAAATAAATAAATATGAGCACAAAACTAGTTTAAAATTTAGCAAGTAAATGAAAACCGAAATTTTAGTAATAAGATGGTTTCTAAGTTAACAAAAATTTTATGAATAGTAAAGGTGATGGCAAATAAAATCAAAATCATTCTCTACAAATAAACACCTTACACAACTCTTAAACAAGCAACCACACTGCTTAAGTTTTGTAATGGCCGCAGCAATCTCCCGATCTCAACCCAATAGAAAACTTGGGGGATCTTGTATGTAGATTTAAAAGTTAATAAGAAAAAGCCTTAAGATTTGCAGCAATCAAAAGAAAAATTAGAATTTGAAACTGTGTCTCCTCTCCTAATCATAACATCCTGAGTCGATTCCATGCAATCCAGATTGAAAGCGGTAATAGCAAATAATGGCTGTCAGAAAATTTTAGTTTTAAGGAAAACTTAACAAATAAAATTTTTGGAATTACAAGGAATTGCAGTTTTTTCTTCTATAAATTAAGGGACTTATAAATGACTTATTCTATTCAAGGTATAATCACTTAAAGAACTTAAGAGTAACTGTAGAAAATAAAGCCTAATGAAACGGATTAATATGATGCAAAAAACAAGCCTACTCTCGCTCCTTAAGATTATATGGCATCGGGCTGCATTTATTCTCGCTATTGTGTATTTGTTTCTTGTAAAGACTGCATATAAAAGCTAATTAAGTAATACATTGCGTGGAGAGTACCCCTTCTGCGGTACCTACTCTGTCAGTTTTTTACATTGTCTTTAAATTAACTAATACCAAAATTAAACTCTGACTATAATAGCTTTCCAGATAGCAGATAATCAATAATAACCTTGTATGGAGAGTTCCTGTTAAACCACATCTATTCCTTCAGTATTTTTTATTTTTTTGCTTTACTTCACATATTGCCTTCAAAATATCTTTGCCTATAGCAGGTAGTTATTAATTACATTGTATTTTGAGTAGTCCTTCCTGCGCTTCTATTTCTCACCTTGCTCTCAAAACAACCCATATCATATTTGAAGAGTCCCACTGTTATAGCTTTCAAGATACATCATTTGTCTTACTCTGTAACTATTTGTCGTCGTCAAATCAAGTCAACACCAAGCTCTCGTCTACTCGCTGTCAACAACAATTTACTACTATTAGAAATCTATTACTCTTCTCTAAGGCCTAGAAAATTCCAAGAGAATATTAAAATTCGTCAACTGTTCTACATGAACTTGAAATCTTTCATGTCGCCTGTCAGATGTTAGCGTCGCTCCCAATATCGTTTGTGTTTCACGCATTCAGGACGTTTAAGAATGTAGGGAAAAAGTGAGTGAGTTTATTAACAGCATGCAGCCTCATTCATTACTTGGCTTGGGAAATAAAAAAAATCAAATCATATTATTTCTTTAATTTAGGGTTAACATTTTTAGTCAATGCTTCTTGTAGTTTGAAAAATAGGAGTCGTAAATAAAGCATGCGTGTTATGTGTTGTTAATTTTGAAGCGGTACTAAGCTTTACATTTTAACTTCGTGCTTTAATAAACTTTGTTTATCATTTTTGTGCATACAGTAAAAAAAATAAAAATATTAAGTTTAATGTAATGGATGGCATGTACTCGTATTTGTAAATGCTAACATGCTGCCAGTATTTCAAATAAAACCAAATTTTTGTTTTACAAGAAAAAAACGAAGACTAACATACAATAAAAATAAAGGCGCGTATTTATAGTCGCCTTTAGTTCCAACTTAAGTCAGATATATGCATTTACAGTTGCTGCTAAAGTTGTTAATATCATTTGTTTAGTTTCGCCTTATCTGCTTAATAGCAACTAAAAAGTTAGTTTCAGCTGAAACTGAAATTATGTTGATCAACTTAAATTAGCGCGTCAAGTGTAGTTTTTTGAAGGCCCAAGCTTTTACGCTGAAATTACTTACTTAAATAAGAGCGTTAACGCTGTGTCATGAATATTTTACAGTCCGATCATGTTACGAATTCCTGTTCCATTTATGGACAGTTTCAAAATAAATTAAATATAGTAACTTTGTTTAATCGTGCAGACAGGCCTGCAATTAGAGTTTGGGTGAAAAGTGAAATTAGACGCCAAAACATTGACCAAACAGATTGTATTCCTAACAACGTAGATGTATTATTAAATAATTAAATTTCAGTTGTTAAAGCTGCTTTTAGCAAGATTCCAGTAGGGAGGAAAAAATTGTGGCAGAAAGAAATCTTAAATAAATTTAAACGTAAATTTCAAAGATGTAGGGATCCAATTTACAGAGCCCACTTAAACGGTATCTTAAGGCAGTTAAATAGTCTAATTGAATTCCACCTTAACAAGGAAAGAAATGGATCCTGGGCAAGATTTATTTCAAAACTACCCCCGGTGTCCAAAAAATTTTGAAAACTAACAACAGCTTTAAAGGGAAAGAACTCGTTTTGTTCAGATCTTACTTGTGATAATGCAATTGCCGATGCATTTGGTAACTCATACAATTTTACTATCAATAACCTATCGCCTTTGGATGCATGTGTATCAGATTTTATTAATTGTCTCGATAATAATTCTCCTATTGGTAGTAATGATATTGAACGTATGGATGCCACTGAGGTTAAGACATTTGTTGTGCCTTAAAAAATAATAAAGCCACGATCTTAGATGGTATAAATAGTTTTAACCTAAAAAATATGCCAAATTGATTTTATGAAATTCTAAGATATTCAAATAACTTTAAAAGTACTTGAAAAAAATCGAAAGTAAGAAGGGAAAATATCCCAAAGTACCCACCAGCTATAGGCCATTAAGTATCTTAAATTTACAGGATAAGGTCTTTGGAAAAATTATTCATAAAAGATTAGTAGATTTTGCAGACCAAAATAATATTATTAATCACCAACAGTTTGGATTCCGTAAGGAACACTCTACCGTACAGCAAATAAAGCGTGTTTTGTAATATATCGAAGATATCAAAAGAAATCGCAAGAGTACTGGCGTTATATTTCTCGATATAGAAAAGGCTTTTGACACCATCTGGACCGATGGAAAGTTATTCAAACTCAATTCATTAGGTTTCCCTAAGTTTTCTAAGGAACCGTACATTTGTTGTGTCTGTTGACGGGAAATTCTCAACAGAAACAACAATCCCAGAGGGATTCCCACAAGGGTCAGTATTATCACGTACACTCTACTCCTTATATACGCCTGATGTTAAGGTGCGCAGAAATCAGGAAGTGGAAAATAAAAGTGAATGATAAGAAAACGCAGGCCGGGGAAACGTGATCTCCATCAAAGATGATTGTTGCGTCGTCTTGATGCAGCAAATACTTTCGACGACAGAAGAAATAAACTAGGCAATACCACTAATGTAATGTGTGAATTATGGCAAAATGGTTGCATTTTCTGTTCTATAAAGAATTCTTATTTGAAGCATTTGAAACAAATGATCAAATTTTGACAGAACCGAACCCAAAAAAAGTCCCTTAACGCTTCGACACTAGCTGTATTATTCTACCATCACATAACATAACATTGTACCTATTTACCTTATTTTTTATTAAAAATTTACTTAAAAAATATATTTTTTATCCTTAGTATAAAGTTGTATTTATTTTATTTTATTTACAATTCATGGTTTACAATCGACCCTATTCATTTGGCCTTATATGATTGTTTAGTCTAACAATTGTACTTATATGTGTAAATATGTATATGTATGTATATATGAAAGTGAAGATTAAAGATGTGGAAAGAACGTAAGACGTTCCGATACCCAGAAATAACCACTTAAATAAGAAGAGAAAAATATATAAAAAAAAGTAATTATGTATTACTAAACCAATTTGTCACAAGTTTCTTAAACGTGAATATGGAGTGGGCAAAAGCCATCAGACGAATTGGAAATGTGTTCCAAGTTTTTCCAATTCGAACTAAGAACGATTTCTCATACGTAGCACATGTTATCCTTGGAATTATTATCTGTGGATTTCTTGAACTATGGAAAAAAGTGAACAAGTTATGTAAATAAGGCGGTATTTTAAATTCGTTAATGGTCTTGTAAAACGTAGTAATGATCTCATTTTCATGTAATCAAGAAAATTGCAACCAAAAAATTTATTTTCGTAAAATGAAATCTTACAAAACGACGTGCAATCCTTCTCAGTTTTAAATTCTCAATCATCGAGCATCCTTCCACCACTTCCGGTCCATATAATACTCGTATGTGGGGCATAAAAATCGTTTTGGCTACAGCTTCTCTAACACTAGTTGGAAGATATCTGCCAATATTATACAATCTTTTCATCATGAAATTGATTTTATGAAAAACACTAGTTATGTGTTTATTAAAACGCAAATATTTCAAATGATCTTTTCTTCTTCTATAACTCTCTTTAACGTATGCAACTGTAGTGTTCTACAATACTGTGTGGAAGAAGGTTTATTGTTGTTCCATACTATTTTTTTTATTTGTTGGGATTTTTGAATGTTTCAAAGCCTACTATGCTTATACTATTGTAATTTTTATAATTTTCATTGTTTTTAAAAGTTTTTGTATAAGTAAAGAGGTTTGAAACATTTCAAAATATGGTTTAAGGTCTACTGATGATTTGGCTTTAGCACCAATGAAATGCATGTATATAGACTAGCTAAAAACCCTCAACAAACAAGTTTTTTTTTAATCTTTGAAAAAAGATATCGAGGCAATCTCGGCTAATATAAATTTAATAATTTTCCTCTTTTATTGCAGAATTTTCAAATTGTATAATAGATTTTTCTATTTGCATTCAAAACTTTTAATGTATAAATACTTACAGGTTGTGTTCTTTTCGTGAGCTTGAGTTTTCGTGATTGTGACTAACTTTTTTCCACTCACGTGAGCGTGAGTGAACGTGAGTCTAAAATATGAGGTCGTGCGGAAGCGTGCATGAGTGAAATTTGTTTATCCTGACCGTAAAAGCGTGAGTGAAAAGTGACTCATGATGCCATCTCTACTATTGATATTATCGAGTTATTAAAAAATTCTAGTTTTAACGTAACGCAAACGACAGCAAATATTTTATTTTAAAGGCGCCGTCAACTACGTTTTACTGACTTCGCATTTACTTTTTAAAATTACCTCTTTCCGATAGTATCTCTATCGGGAAAAACATCGACAGTTCCAAGGCGTATTTAACTAGGTGGCAATATTAGTAAAACAATACAGGAACAACAGGCATTTTTGCTTGTGTAGTTTCACTGCGTATGTCAAAAACATATCCACTAAAAGAAAACACGATACAGAAAAAGGGCTTAAGTCTAGTTTAGTGACACAGCTCCAAAAAGAAAAAAATATATAGGGGCATAGAAAATGGTGAAATAAGAAGAAAATGTTAAATAAAAAATTAGGGGAAACGTATAGTTCCCGAGTTAGGGGCCTCTGAAGTTTCCATATATATATATATATGATTTTTTGATATCATTTTAAAGCTTTTGAAGAGTTCTTTTAGGGTATACAAAATTTAATGAAAAATATTTAACTCTTGAGTTCTCAATACAGTTTACACAAAATTTTATTTTAAACTAGACTTGTTCCAGAAAAAGTTTAAAAATCCAAAAGTATTTTGTATATACATATATTGAAATTGGCAACGCAAAAAAGCAAAGCAAAAAAAAGTTAGTTGCTGTAATGCTGCCACCTAGTTATTCCGCATTCGACAGTTTATTAAAAATTAAACTATCGATAATACTATCGATTGTTGTGCAGCTGTAATCACTAATAAGTGAATCGAATTAAATGCTTGATTAAAGAAAATAGAAATCTGTGTAATTCAGAAAGAAATAGCAAAGTTGTTATTAAAATCAGCAATAAGAAAATAATTATGACAGAATTATTAATTGATCCGAATATAAGAGTGTGGGTATTTTTGCCCATTGTTTTAATAGCATTTTTTATTGGCATTCTTCGGCACTATGTATCGATACTGATAGCTTCACAGAAAAAGGCCGAAATAACTCAAATACAAGACAGGTGAGTAGGAAAAGGAAAATGCAAAAAGAAATTATTTTTTTTTTCAAAATTTCTATATTGCAGCCAAGCTATGATAAGAGCTCGTCTATTAAGAGAAAATGGTAAATACTTAACTGCCCATTCATTTGCTATGCGTAAGAATTTTTTCAATAATGAGGAGACTGGTTATTTTAAAACACAGAAAAGAGCTCCAGTTGCCCAGAACTCCACAGCCATGTTAACAGACATGCTGAAGGGTAATTTCATAAATGTCTTGCCTATGGTTGTTATAGGCGGTTGGATTAATTGGATGTTTTCGGGTTTTGTAACCACAAAAGTCCCATTTCCGTTGACTTTAAGATTTAAGCCAATGCTGCAAAGAGGTGTCGAACTGGCTTCTTTAGATGCAGCTTGGGTGTCATCGGCTTCTTGGTATTTTCTAAATGTTTTCGGCTTACGCTCAATTTACACCCTGGTATTGGGTGAAAATAATCAAGCTGATCAGACTCAAGCCCAAGCAGATGCTATGACTGGTGCGGCTATGACCATGCCGCAAGATCCAAAGGCAGCATTTAAAGCAGAATGGGAGGCGTTGGAAATTACTGAATACCAAAATGCCTTGAAAAATGTAGACAATGATTTACTACAAGTGGCCGCTGGTGATTTAACACTACATCAGGAAAATAGCGTTCGACAATAAATTAACTGGATGTGGAACACTATATTCTCTTTGTTCTTCCCCTTACCACACACTAAACAAATCTAAATATAATAAATAC
The DNA here is from genome assembly GCA_956483585.1 of Gymnocheta viridis. Lineage (NCBI taxonomy): Eukaryota > Metazoa > Arthropoda > Insecta > Diptera > Tachinidae > Gymnocheta > Gymnocheta viridis. Next base: position 2,983,582 of record OY101440.1, read on the forward strand.
CAATGTAATTTTTAAAATGGTTTAGCATAGTATAAAAAACAAGCTTTCGTTTATAAATTGAGTTCAAAATTATTATCTTTTGCTTCCAAACTGCTGCTATCGAACGCTTTTAGGACCCCGTCTTCTGCTTTTAATCGTTGTGGAAGCGGTACTAAACTTGAAGCGTGAACTTCCTTTATTTGTTGAGATATTGGTGATGGTGGCCTAGCAGTTGGTGCTCCCCAGTTAATAGAACGCTTTCTTTTAGGCTGCTGTATCAAACGATACTCATTGGGTATCTCATCTTCTTGATACAAACGATCGGTAAAATAAATACGTCGTATCCTTACATTGGCATGAATTTGCAAACGCACTGTCTCTATATAATTGGTGCCATAAGCTCGTCGCGTGAAGTCTGCTAAGTTAAAATGGATTTGGTTCCAACCAGCGGACATTCCCATTGGCATAGATGTGCAAAAGGGTTTTACCGACGTTTTACTTTGAAAATTCGACACTCTAAACCGGCGATAAAAGTGTTGGTCATCAAGAATCTGAAAATAGTTGAGAAGCGAAATCTTTTACAGAGTTGAGAATTATAAAATTTATAAACATCTCCCGAAGTTGTACCGTATGTCCTAAGTCATGCTTTTGGATGACGTACATATATAAATATTGGTCATTTGCTTCAATATCGTAAAAACTCAATCATGTAAAACACTCGATACACATTTCTTATACACACTTCTTGAGAGAAGAATGTTATCTTAATTTTCCATTTAGTTGTCGTTAAATTAAAAACTAAACTAGTTCGCTTCAAAGCAAGATTTTCTTTTAGTTATGATGATGTTGAAACAAATTAGCGGTATGTATGTATATATGTGCACTAGAGAGACTTAGAGAAAAAAATGTTTGTTTTCTCTCTCTAAAATTATAAAACGTTTTATGGACAACAAATCTATAAAAAATTACAAGTCTTAAATATAATTTTGTTGATGTACGTTCTAAGATATTTTGGAAATTCACCCTTATTAGTGTTGATAATACACATAAAATATACATAAATTTTTCTCGGTTTTCGAATTCCCAAAATCGGCGCAATCTTAGCACATTTCCGAACTTACGCAAAGAAAAACTTAATGCAAGTTTGGATAAGAGAAATTAAATTACTCTTTCATCCGCTCTCTCATTTCCCTAATATTTTTCAGAACTGTCCAGGGGCAAAGATTGTTTAAGGGGATGTTAGGATTCTGAGACAGCATAAAATAATCTATGATAACGTAGAGTACCTGGGTCGTATAAGTTAGATGGTTTGATTCAGCAGAGAAGCACTCGTAATTATGACTCACAATGTCGTCGAACTAACTGACCCAAGTGAGTCGCCTCATTATTAGTACTACCAGCTGTACTTAAACTATCTACATATGTACAAGTTGGGTCGGCGTAATGCACGTATTGACTCTTTACTAAACTCATCAATACAGACATACATACATGACTATATATGCACATGTCACTTAAAAATAATCATTTAATCTTACCTGAACCTCAAATGTAAAATATTTATGCATGTTTTTAACCAGTAATACTAGGAATGGAAGTTTAATGGCCAATTCTTGTTTTGGTTCTCGCGGGCATGTTATAAACATGGTGGAAACATTAGATCCCATAATTTCCAGAACCATTGATTTGATGTCATCGTCTAAAACACGCTTAACGTAACCATTTTGTGTCTAGGAAAATAAAATCATAAATATTAAAAATTAAATTTCTAAAGTTAAAGTTTTACATGTATAGCCCAATTGCTTAAAGGACGTCCACCAACACTATAAAACACCGAAAAGCAACCCTTTTGATAAACCGTGCGATACATATGTAAGCTACAAAAGGAATGTGAATGTGTAAGCAACAACACCGGTATTACAAAATAAAAAATATTTTAGAGATAGAAAAAATATTTGTCTTTTTTAATATTTCGAGTCAAAAATTTGAAAGTTTTTATTTCAAAAGGCAAAAAAAACATTTTGCCGTTCATAGATGGCAAAGTAAATTTGTTTATACATACATTCCGCCTCCTAAATATAATTTATCATTTTACAATGACAGTTAAATGGTTAACAGTACTCTGTTAAATGTATAAAAGTGCTCTCTGATAGATGCAAATCAGAGTAACAAATATTCACTCATTTATAACTCATGAATACGAATTTTTAAATTTTGTTGTGTTTTGTTCTATTCGTGCTTGTCAAAATTCACAAAAATTGAAAGCTGTGACGTAGGCTGTACTCTAATTTAAAGCAAATTTCTTAGCAAGATGCCATCAAGAAAACAACTTAAAATATTTTTTCCCTACAATTATTAAAGGAAATAAACAAAATCATAGAAACAGAAAAAAAAACAAATAACAAATATTTTTTTTAATATTTTACGGTAATTTGAAACACTTTATGAAATGAAAATTTGTAAGCAAATTCACGTCAAATTTTAAAAGTGTGAGTGTTTGGTAAGAAAAGTGAGAGAATTTAAAATTTGAATGAAAATTTGATCGTGTGACTACCAAAAATGAATATGAACTCAAATTTTATTTTGCAGTAGCATTTGAAAATGAACAGCAAGGAATTTGTAATTTGAATGTTCACGTACATGAGTGTATTTGTTTTTTTAAATTATGAATATTCACTGAGTATAAGTTAAATATTCATGTTGAATATGAGATCTTAAAAAACGTGCAGTGGCTTCTTGTGGCTGTTTATAAGTACGTAAATGTGTTTATATATGTATGTATGTGTATTGTTTGTATGTTCTTTGGTAATGTATATTTTTTACAGAATATTGTGCACTGTGAATGGTATGTTGAAATGTTAATTTTTTCTTGAAAATATATTTATGTATGCACCTATTGATATATTGGATGTATACATACATACGTATGTATGTACATACATATATAAAAATTATAGTTTCACATATAATAATCTGCGTCAGGTAATAAAATAAACAACAGCGGCACTTGAGAAATATTATTTTGCGGAATTTATATTCAATCACAGGTACCAAAAACGTCTACCCAAATTCTTATAGAAAAATGCAAAATGTGTAGATTCTTCCGCTAGAAATTTAATTTTTTGCGGATTTATAACAAAGCATCATTCCAAATCGCAGGTAGAAAAAAAACAAGTCATATACATATGTACATACTTTAATGTCAAAGAATTTTTTTATTAAAAAACTCGCCAATTATGTGATTGATACTTAATAGACTCAGTGAACTGTTCATCTCAGAAGAATACCATAAAAATGAAGAACAGTTTCTTTGCCATCGGTTTAATGGAATAAAAACAATACGCGGATCGCAGAAATATCATTCCTCTTTTTATGAAGGAAAACGTCGACCAGCACGATAAAGAATTTGCATCTGAAAATATATTACCTGCAGACAAAATATCTAGTATGTGGCTAGAATTATACTAGTTGCTTTCAACTTCAGACTAGTTGCCTGTCTGTCTTTTTTTCATATATCGAACTATCGATTTTAATATTAGGTTGTCATAGGAGCCCAACTAGTTCATTCGTGTAGTTCAACTACTAGTATTATTTGAATCAGTTTATTATTATTATTATTATATATTTTTATTAGTATTTTTTTTAATACTAGTTGAGTTTTTTTTACAAATATATACCACTCTATCTATCATATACTATTAAAGTCAATAGTTATTATTTACTGTAACTTTGAATTGGTTCTTAATTATAGTCTTCTACTAGTACTTTTTAAGGTATACTACACTAGTTTCTTTTACAATATATTAATTTAACAAAAATTTCTCTCTAGGAGAATTGATAGGAATACATATATATAATATATTGGTATAAATCGAAAAACAAAGTTATTAAAAAAATAATATGTATTTAAATTTGATTAAAATATACATATAACACTTCCGTTTTGTCCTCTAGTTTTTTTTTATTTTAGAGTTGCTTTTGAAATTCTCTTTTTTCATAGCTCCATTGCCTGGCGTAACATTGTTTTTTAATCCTTCTGTTCCACACTTATTAATCTTACAATGGAGTCTGAAAAAAATTTCAAAGAAATTCGTTAACAATTCAAATTTTAAAGTTAATATATGAACAATTTACCAAGCAGTGCTTTGTGTAGTTTTTAAAACGCAATTTTCCATGCGTTCCGTCAATGTTATACTGCATAACAATGTTCCAATGCAGTTCCTCCATAGTCTGCTCATTGTAGAGACCTAAATTCATGTAACACTAAAATAATAAAAAATATATGTACATATAAGAAATAGTCAACAGATTTTTTACTTATGTGTACATATATCGTGGTTGTCAGCGCTGATTTTTTCTTCAAATCTCTGAGCATATCATCAGACGTCAATGGAAAATAATTTAGAAATCAATTTGATTGCATGATTCTGCTGAGAAAACCGATGAGTTTTCGAAGAGAGTGTCCAGTTTGAGATTATTTCCATCTTCGTCTACTATAGCATAGGCAGATATATTGTTCTGAGATTTGGTACCATCTGTGTAGATAAAGCGCCAGTTGTTAGCCCTGAGTTGAGCTTTATGTTCTGATAACAGGTTGATAAATACACTCTTAGGAGGCTTATTCTTGTTGTATCTTTTTGCGGTAATAATGGACGAGATGTCTTTGTCTAGGACTGAGTTTGTGCTATTGAGGAGTTACGGCAAGATTCTGCATTTTATTTCGTGTGTTCTGTCGGTTATAGAAGGGAGATTGGCTTCACATAGAATATTTTCGATGGGAGTTGTTCTAAATGCGTAGACGCAGGCTCTGGCGGCTTGATGATAGGCAGACTTAATAATATTGATGTTCGTTTGGCAACTGTTACCGTATATGAAGATTCCATAGTCAATTTTGCTTAATATTAGGGCTTTGGTGAGGTAAGTTAGTGTATTTATATGGACAAAGCTTTTTGTTAACAGGTAACGTATGATGTTAGAGTGAGATGTTATTAACTTTTTAAGTTGTAAGAGGTGCTCTTACCAGTTGTACCTCCTTGAGAAAGTCAGTTCCAGGATCCTTAACTTGTCTACATTTTGAATTGTTAGTCCATCGATTTGAATAAAATAGGTGTCCGAGTCACAATTATGTTTTCTGCAAATGTGGAGTTTTTTTGTTTTGTCTATCGAAATCCTCGTGCCGGAGTATTCAGTTCAATTTTTGATGTCTTGAAGGGTTTTGTTTAAAACGCTGATGGCTTCTCGGTTGTCATTTTTTTGCAGAGAATATATATGTAGGTCATCGGCGTACAGGCAGTGATCCATGTGACGGTTTGTTTTTATTTCGCTAATTTCATTAAAGGCGATTTGAAACAGCACTACTGAAAGTGGCGATCCTTGTGGGATACCGTTTGCTAGTGGAAAAGTTTTTGACATTCGGCCATTGATTCTCACCTGAAATCGTCTGTTGGACAAAAACGATTTGATGAAGTTGAATACTCCAGGTCCAATACACGAAGATTTTAGGGCGCGTAAATTCACGTGGGGTCTGATTCTATCAAATGCCTTTTCGAAGTCAATCGATAGAACTGTCACGTGAGTCTTAGCAGATAGCGCTTTTGTAATGTAGTAATCGATGTGCAATAGTGCGTCATCACGTCGCTTGTTTGCTTTGAAAGCTACTTGTTCCTTTGCTATGTATAAGGTTTTTTTTTCTAAAAACCATGAAAGTCTGGTAGCTTTGATCTGTTCCATGATTATGGAGAGTCATGGAAGTAACGATATAGGGCGGTAAGCGCTGGCTGATGCAGAGTTGTTCGATTTAGGTATGGGAATTACAATATATGGGGAGCCCCGTAGAGTAGTAGATAGCGTACTAGACTAGTAGTCTGGGGGTCGCTGGTTCGATTCCTGCCTAGACCCTGGGTGTTTCTGCAGACAAGCCAAAATCTTCGCGGTTTGTGTTTGTTCTTTAAAAAAAAAAGTTGACAGTTTCCAGGAATGTGGAATAACGACGCTTTAAAGTATTGTGTTGTATAGGCTGAGTAAAGATTCCTTGCTGTTGCGGCATAGGGCTTTAACCATTTGGTAGGATATGCGATCATGTCCTGGTGTCGTAATCTTCACTTTGTTTAGGCAGTGGATGAGCTCCTGTAGAGTTATTGGGACTTCAAGCAACTGTGCTTTTTTATCACCAGTACTGTTAATGGACAAGTTGAATGAGTTGTATTGAAGTGGTGGGAAATTATAATCAGATGCGTAATCCTCCCAAACTTTCCCGAAGTAATTTGCGTTTTCGGTTGAGTCTATTAAAGTTTTATCTTGTGTCTCTATTGCTTTTATTGTGATAGAGGAGCCTTTACGAGTGATCCTATTTATTTTCGACCATATAGCTGACGTTGTAGTTTTCCTGTTTATTGATGTTGTATATTTTTAAAAAGTAGTGTTTGGCAATTTTTACTTCTCTGCGGAATTTAGCGTTGTCTTTTTTGTACAATATTAAGTTATCTTGGATTGGATTTGTTTTAAACTGTTGCCCCCTTTTCATTTTTTGGTTTTGTAAAGCTGCCAGCGATGGGCTCCACCATGGGACTGAGATATGGTCTGTTTTTATTGTTTGGTGGGATATTCGATGTTCTGAAATTTCTAGTTCTGCTTTTTGGCTGTATTTACCCCAGTCGGCTAGGTGAAGTATAAATCTATTTGTCTTGATTGGGATGTTCTCGTCGCTTAGTTTTATGGATATGTTTTGATAATTATTGCTAAGCCCGTTGATATTCTATTGCAGAAGAACAAAATCCATTTTGACCTACATATGTAAATGTTAATATGTTTAAAGTTAGTTATGCCGGGAATGGATGTTACGGAGTGAAGAGGTGTTATAGTTTATACTGTAACTAGGTTGGGTGATCATTCGTGTCCTCGTCGAGATCTACCTCTTCGAGGGATGGAATGAAATAATTATTTGTAGAAATTAGTGATTGAGTTAGCTGTGTGATAGGTGAAGTAAATTTTTTGGTATTTGTTTTATTCGTTTTGAAATTGTTTTTTTCTATTGTGTTGTTGTCGGTTGGGGTAGTTGTTGTTTGTAATTCATTATCGTCTGTTTGCGTTTTCTACCGTTGCTTTGATTTTTAATGCTTTTAATTGGTCTGGGGTTGTATGAGAATTTTTATTAGGTGGTGTTTTTGTTGAGATCGGTTGTTCATTTAAAATATGCATTAATGATGATTCTGTATTATTAATTGGAGTTCTGTTTCTTTCTACTTCACGAGTTGTAGCCGGGTTGGAGACTTTGGAAGCATATGTGTTATGTGTGGGAGTTGTTTGTATTGGGTTATTTTCTCTATATTTTCGGCGAGCTTCACCTATAATACAGTATGTTTTGGTTTTTATCTTAAGTATCTCTTTCATCTGGATATAACGTGGCAATTGATGTCTGAGGAAGAATGTCTTCCTAAGCAATTTGTGCAGAAAATACGAGTGCAGTTTTTAGGTTCGTGAGGAGGGAGGCTGCATGCGGGGCATCTAGCGTTACCATTACATCGGTTTTTGGTGTGTCCCAATTTTTGCATCTCATTGGATTTGGGATGTAGTGTAGTGCATTTATACCAAGCAACATCTACTGAAGTGGGTATGCGATAGACATAAAACGTAATGATGATTTTGCCAGATGGTACACGTGATTGTCCGTCTTCGCTTGGTTTTGTGAACTTGTAAATATCAATAATACCTTGTTCCTTCATTTCTTGCACAATTTCTTGTTCACTAACGTTGATTAAGAGTTGTTGAATGCTGTTGGGAGTTGTGGATACTCATTAAGTTTTAGTTTTTTTGGTGGGTTGTCTATAAAGTCCACCAAAACAGCAAACCTGTTGTTGGAGACTTTGTCCGGTGGCCCCGGAGCCATAGTTCTTATAGAGGTTTATGAAATCCTAGTTTTTTCCTATTAGGTCTATGTAGACTCTAGACAAAAAATAAAACAATTAGAGAGAGAAGAAAAGCGCACGCGGTTTTATGAGCGAAAAAAAAAATTCAATGAAAATGTAATAAGCAAATGTACAATAAAGAGATCAGAAAACAACCGTACACTTTGAATTCTCAAACGAAACTGTGTCAAAAAATTAATACCAGTACATACATTCGTTTCGGTTGCCAAGTTTGCTTAGAAGATAGATTTTAGGACTTGTGATCCTTTTCTAATTAGAAATCTGTATTGATTTGTTTTCATTTATAAAAAAATAATTTTTTATCAACTTTTTATGAATTTATTTAAAAAGGCGTAACACGAAATTTGCTTATTTAAACCAGTTTTTTTTTTTAAATTGTAGTATAAATTCACAAAAATCAAATTTTCAACCCCCTCTAATTGGTCGAATTTTGCCTTCGATGACGAAATTTTATTATAGATTACATATAATAAAATTAGAATGATTTAAAAATTCCTTACGTATATTTTCAATATTAAAATTTAATTTATTCTTTCAACACTCAATACCATGATATAATAAAAATCGGTATAATTTTTTTTGAGTTTGATGTTTAACATGACATAAATTTAACAAGTGTGGGCACAATTTAGCAATTTTTTATTGGATTCAACATCAAAAGAACGCAGTAAATTAAACTGTTGCCGGATAACCCCAGGGATCTAATTTCTTATTCAGCAATTCCAGTGAAGACTCTGCCAATTTTGATAATAATTCTGCTAATTTGTGTTTTGTATATACCCGGTGTATTTGGCGATTTTCGGAAGCAACTTCATCGGCCAATTTAACGCAACTTTGGTAGTCTTCCGATAAGTGTAGAACTTTATGTAATAGTAACACTATTTCCGGTATACATATTCTACGTATTTTATCCAATTGTATTTTCCGATTTTCCCATACAAGTTCTGGTATATCGGCTGGGTCTTTTGGAGTTTCGGGATCAATAAGCCAACCTTTTTCGGGGAATAAGAGAATGTTGAAAAGAGCATCACGACAAACTAAATGGGGAAAAAATATTTTTATTATAAATTTGTACTAATGTATATAATTATTAGGGTCATATCCGATACCGATATATCGGCGACACTTCGGGTTCGCCGATATCGGTATGGGCAATATTTTGTTTATTGGTTCAGATTCTTTTAAAATTTCGTAACATGGTATTTTTTTATGAATAAACTTTAACAGAATTGAGTTTTTTTTATTTAATATTGAACCTTAATGGAAGATTTGATAACTTGGAAATAAATGAAACATATCGCCGCCTTATATTTAAAAACCTCTATACTGCAAGTCACAACTTTACAGGAGAGCATAACAACTGTTTACTTCGTTTATTGCTAGAATAATTTAAAAACTTTGTTCTACAATATATTTAAAAGATCACAACCGAATCTCGTGTATCCTCTTGACACCGCCGATGCATAGATATGTACTTAAATTTTTGTTTGTTTTTGGTTGCATAAAAAATTCATAAAAAATCTAATATCTCAATCATTTCATATAGAGAAATACTCAGAAAAAAACCTTTAATATAATTAAAAAATATATTATTATTATAACTGATCGGTTCTACTAGTCTGATGAATAAATTGTTCCAATAATACTTTCTTAATAAAAATAATTTGAATAGATAAAATAAAATTTCTTAAATTAAAAAATAAATGGTCTGATTTTAACTTGAGCCAAACAATTCATTTTAACATAAACCAAAACCAGTTTAACTAATTATGTACAAACATTAATTAAAAAATTATATGAAAAAATTACAATAAAGCAAAAAAATCGGGAAACAATCTCGCCAAAACAAACTACTTATGCACGCTCAATATTTTGTACTCACGTTCAAGCACGCTCACATGATTGAAACAGAAAACTAATCACGATCATGCAAGATCACGAACAATTCACGCTAATCACGTGAACGATGGACATCTCTAGTTCATATTCAGGACTTAAATTTTACGTTATTGGCAAATTTCAAGCATGATACTTTCGTTATTCCAATATACTCAATATGTTATCAGATAGAGAATTTTATAGTGACAAAAATAGATTTTTATTTGAGATGTATTCAGAAAAGTTTGAATGCTTTTATGCAAATAACATGGTAGAGGAAACTAACAGAAACTAAAGTAATGATTAACAATATGAGAAAAAATAATAAGTTATAAAATCATGTTTTAATTCTTTCATTTATTTTTTCTTTAAAAATCGTGTGTTAAAATAAAAAGTGATATTCTTTTGGAATTACATTTTATTTAATTTTGAAAGCTTTTCGATTTGTAATTCCCTATATTAAGAGTATATTACAAGAAAACAAATTTACGGTAAAAGATGAAAAGTTTGGTTTGCCATTAGGCTTTTTTCAATTCTACATTAGAATAATAATCGAATTTCAAACACAACATACTTGATTACAAAAATATTACCAGAATTCAGAAATTACTAACAAACACATATACAGCCAATTATAAATATTCGCAAGGAATTTGTTTCATGAGGAAAGGTTTTTCTCGAGAAAAAATTTCTCCAATTAATTCAAACTCCCTTCTGTTTTGAGGGATTTTATTTTAGGAAAAACCCAAAACTTAAATATATTTAGCTTTATATTTTTTCTCCCTTTATATAAAATCTGACTAAAAAGTAAAACGAGGAAATTTTTATTCATGATAGGAGAAAAGGAAAAAAATTAACGAGAAATTTCTGTTTATAGCTATGGAGTTTGTGAAAAATTTATTAGAATGCGAGGAAGTTAATCTCCTGTCTATTTAAAGAAGTCATCCTAATATAATTGTTTTCCCGCGAAATTCTGAAAAAAAAATTAGTTTTCAATGCGTTCTGTCGTATCTGACAGATCATATTCCGCCGCAGGGTTTGGTCCAATAATAATTGTTTATTAAACAAAAATATTACTCATATTGATTTTATATACTAATAATCTCTTAGGTTGAAATAATTATAAAAATTTGTTTTTCGATTTAGAAAATCAAATGTACTCACTTTTAGATTGTTCCTCCAGCGATATAGTCCACCTATTTAACTCATTTCTATAAACTTGCTCCTTGTGCTCTGAAGCTATACGCTCTGTAAAATTGGCAGCAGCACTAACCGTTTGGGGTTCTTTGGGACGATTGTGATATAATCGTGACCATTCATTAAAGGCATCTATTGCGGTCAAATATACCTTATAGCTAAGATACTCCTTAATGCTGCAATCTTCACGACAAGGGAAATTCTCCTTGGAACCGTACATATTTATGATTTGTGTAAGAGAATCGGTTGGTATCATGTTATAAACAGCCCGAACGCATTCTAATTTATTTTCGGCTAAAAAGTATCGTATCAAGGCGTTACCTTGCCAGAGAAGATCACCTCGTTGTGTAGGCAAAAAAGTTAGCCATTCTAAGGAATTTACTTTATGTTGATCAAATTCGGATATATCACCATGCTGTAGAGATTCTTGCTGCTCCAAATCGAATTCGGAAAGTTGTCGTTGGCTCACATTCTCTACCGTACGCCGTGTTATATTTTCTAAATCTAAAGTTGCATTCACGGCCTCCTCTAAAGCAACTTGGCGTTGTGGGGTTTCAGTAATGGTTTCTAAGAATTGAGAATACAAAACTATTTGCAATTTTGGTGGTAGAGCAGCTGTATAAAAGGCCACTAATTTTGAGTCCTTTATTTGTATTAAACATTCTACATAGGCAGAAATAATGCGGTCGGCTGTATCTTCCTTATCTACGCGACCAATCTGACGCATGAACAAAACTATGTGTGTCAAAAATCTAAGCATATGAGGGCTCAAAGATGTTTCATTTTCTCTGCAAGATTTTTCCTCCTCTATCCATTTACTCATTTGTTGGAAGAGTTCATTTATATTATCAAGTATTAAATATTTTTGTATGACACCTACTTTACTTTGGGCGTAATCTCGCACTGAAACATCATTATGTACCAACAGCTCATCGAATATTTGCTCTAAGGACATTTTCGAATTCCAATACGCATCAGGCAATGTATGATACGATTTCATGCTGCAGGCCCGAATTTCACTTTCGACTCTTATATCTACTTGTACTTTTAAATGAGCCCATAACAAATCTTCCCAAGAATTGTTTAGAATAGTTTTTAGAGATTCCAGGTGACCGCAGAATGTTCCTGCTATTGCTCTAGTGTATTCATCAAATTTTTTCGAATCTGCCATCATCCAAGCACATTTTTTCCATATATCTCTTCTAGGATTTCCCACAATGGGAAATTTTTCTCTGTTATTGCCGTGACTAGTTTCATAATTGGGATCTTCATGTAGACGCCAACCTTCTAAAATGGCTGCTCTCCAGGTTTGGCCACAATATTTGCACAAGGCCATAGCCTCGTCAATACGGCCTTGGCGTACTTCATGGAATATACAACGCGATAAACGCATATTGTCCTCCTCATCTAAAGCATGTAGAGGCTTTTTCTCTCGGACAGGTGCATCTGGGTCTAAAGACTTAACTATTTCTGCACCTGAACTAAAAGCTGTATGTTCTTGTTTTTTTAATTGGAAAAGGCTATTTTCCCATCCCACAGTCCTATCGGTGGTATGACCAACCTGTAGCCCTGATAATTTATTATCGTAGCATGCTTCTAGCCAATCTATTATTAATTGATATTCCCTCAATGTAGAATTACAATTGTAAAGCTGAGCTATAACTTCCTTTTCCGACCCACACGAACCAAGGCCATCATAGTCCATACTTTGATCAACATTTTGTATTAATATACGATCTTTATACAAAGCATATATTAATTTCCAAGTCTTGCATTCCCTTTCCAGCCATTCAGTTTTAGATTTTTTTTCACCTGGTCTCAAGCCGTCCTTCTGACACTCTTCTAGCACACCTGTGCAAGTATGTATTAACTCCTGTATTGTATCAAATATCTCTGAATCGTTGGTGCGCCCCTGCAAAACCTCCAAAAACTGCGGAAATAACATATCCGTTTTCTCTTTGAAGACATCAATGTTGGTCTGATCCATTATTGAACGATCACACAAACTTTGATTGCCGGCAATAAATGCTGCATTAAAGGAAGAACCTACAGCACTAGTATTCACATTGGATTGATCAAGCATTCTCTGCAATTCGCTTGGCATTAATATAATTGAGCAATTAAGGGAATCACTTCCTTCTGCACCAACACGTTGTCGTATTTGGGGCATAATCAAACCGCGTTTGCTACCGAACGGACTACCAGACATTGCAAGATTTTAAACAATACAACCAGTAAGTTTATTACTTATTAATTTTAAAGATTTTATTAATAATTTACACTTAACCTTTCATTAAAATTTCATTTGTTCTTGCCACAAAAACAAGCGGTATAACCCAGAGAAACAGGCCGAGACAAAAGTATCAGTGGCGGCGGCACACCGTAGGAATATGCAGCGGTGATATATTTTTAGCATTTTGTAAATAGGTTTAGGAATGGAATAATAAACAGGTGGCACTACTAGGGCTACAATTGCAACATTACAATAAAAAAGGGATTAATGTTTGTGTAAAGTCTACCCGAATGTCAAAAATTATTGTAAACAAAAATGAAATAAAATACATAAACAGAAATCGGAAAGCAAACCATTGAAATATTTTAACTCTACAAATGAATAAGACAAGGAAGTGTGGATTACTTTGAAAGTATTGCGGGCCATATAGAGGGTAGTGGCACCTTAAAAACAAACGCAAATAAGCAATTATTGAAAATTTTAAATAAAAAATAATCACAAATTGACCAAACAAAAGCTTGGATATTTTGTATATGTATATAAACGAAAGATGGGATCGTGAGTGAATTTTCACTCACGCTCACGACAAAAAATCTTACTCATGCACGACCTTATATTTTAGGCTCACGTGAGTAGAAAAAAAGTTACTCATAATCACGAAATCACGGGATTCTGAAGCAAAAACTAAAGCGAGTCCCAGAGATCGAGAACACGGCAGAGAAACTTGAACACCATGTGGAGGTTTTCAACAAGGCTATTAATAGAGCCTTTGAGATCTCCTGCCCCGTAACAAAAGCTAGAAAGAGCTATCCTCCGTCGTTGGATTTGGAACTATCCACTCTACGCAAAGAGGCACGTAGGGTAGGGTGGGGCGTCTACGGTGAAAATCGGGCTGTAAATGATGAGATAATATTCTTAGATAAAATCTCATGGGCAATTGACAGTTTCTCACCGTTTAGATCGCCAGGTCCGGATGGCATCATGCCAAAGATGCTACAGAGCGTGAAAAGCTCCATCATCACCTGGCTTTCGAAATTCTATATACTCTGTCTCTCTCTTAGCTATGTACGTTCCGACTAGCTGGAGAAAAGTCAGAGTCTTATTCATTTCGAAGATTAGTAAAAGAAGTCATGAAAACGCAAAGGACTTCCGACCAATCAGCCTTTCAGCTTTCCTGATCAAGACATTGGTAAGATTAATAGACATAGAAATGTCACCGTGAAATTATGTAACAGCAAGAGGTCTTTTTTTGTAAGTTTTTTGTTTTCCCCCATTAACAACAACCGATTTATTGAATTTTTTTAAAATTTTACTTAGTAGACTCACTTGGATCCTGATGAAAATAATAAAACTTCACAGGGACATGTGTCAGTCTAAAATATAGCTCTCTTCTGTATTTTGATTTCACAACTATGGCCATCCTATGAATGGTCAACACCAAAAAAGTTAAAAAACATTGGGTTTATGATTTTTTGCAAAGCTTCATCTTTTTTTATCTTCTTTATTTTCAAATTTTTAATTTATGGTAAAAATAATCATTAGTGTTATATAATTATGTATTAATGTATTACATTATGTATGTATGTATATATGTAATTATATATTTTTGGTTTCGGGGGGACTTAAATAATCTATGAATTTATAAATGTTGGTTTTACTGTAATTCCATATAAATTTTTCCTTAAAAGCCGTGTATATGATTTTCTTATTGTTAATTTTTTTAACAGAACTATATAAAATATAAATGAATGTGCATTATAGGTTAACGTCCGGATTCACCATCTTCGGTAAAATATTTGTTTAAAAAAAATTAACTAACTGCTGGTTTGACTAACTGGCATTATTTAATCAACGGTTATCGATTTTCGTTTCACCATCCTTCAGTTAGTTAACAAAAGAATTTGATGAAAATGTGGCAATACCACCAGTTTATTTACATAAAAAACATAGAAAGATGTTGTATTTGTATATTTCTAAAGCGAAACTTTATGCCAATAGAAAAATGCATGCAAGTAATGATTAAAACATTCTTATACATTAATATACATACATATAAATAATATTAAATAATGTAATTTTTTGTTTTAGTGTGTTCTCAGACGACTTTGATACTTTATATGTTTGTGTGAGTTCATCAGTTCATATGTATTTATATTCGAGTGGTGTCATTATATTTTTCGCGAAATGAATTTTTTAATTGAAAAATATTACAGAAATGTAAATGCTGATTCATATTTCTATTCATTTTGTTTGTTTTACTTTCCGATTAAAGTGCATACCAGCAAATTTGCTTTGGTTAAATTTAACATAAACTTGTTTGTTAAAATATGTCAGTTAAGAGTTAATCATTGTGTAATACAATTTTCCAAGCTTTCGGTTAAAGTTATGGTTATTTTTTAATCGAAGATGGTGAAAACGGGCGTAAATGTCTGTGTGTTAATGGGCAGCTGAATTTTAAATATTCTTACATACCATTAAATACTAAATATATAATCTAAAAGTTAAAAAAAAAAACATTTATAGTGCCTTCATGTACATCTTGACTTAGATTTTAAAGGGAAATCATTAACTTTGATGGAAAGAATTTTGGTCAAGACGATATTAAGAAAAATTTACTAGTAAGTTTATCGAGCCGTTGCGAAATGAGCTAAGTATTTCCAGCAACAACAAAGGATCAGCATTTTTAAATTATATTGGGTATTATTAAGTTCTAAAAAATCGACAACTACAAAAAGGAGTTTAAAATTAGGGTAAGTAATTAGTTTTCTCGAATTGAGTCGATTTTCGGAACAGGCCGTTATATCTGAAATATTATGATATGCCTAGCTACTTGAAGTCGATGCCATTAATTTGGAAACTATTGGAAGCCATCCTATAAATTAATTTCTGATGTCTTAGCACCGACTTCAACCAGATTAGTGTATAATAATATTTTATTTATTTTAAACTTTTTAGGCCCTGTTTTTTGAAGTCAGCTTAATTATTTTTAATTTATTAATGTATATGTGACAAAAAGGCGAATTTACAACAACCACACATATTTCCATCAAGAATTTGAAGTTTTAGTATTTTATAATAAACTAGCTGACCCGGCAAACGTTGCTTTGCCTTCAAATTTTATTTTAATTGGAAAGGTTTAAACCATCCAAGGTGGCACCTAAACGCATGAAAAAAAATTTATTCAGTGACATACACACGTACAGTAGAATTATATACATAAAGAAGATTTGTATGGGAGGTACCACGCATCTTTATCAAATCCCGCCTATATTTGCAGCAGAACTTAAAATATGTCCACTCAACTGAAATACCATATCCTGTTGAAATACCGTTAGCAGGAGCAGAAATATTGGATTCTTAATTTGAGGTTTGTATGGGAGGTACCGCGCCCCTTTGCCCAATTGGACCGAATTGTAAATCTAAACCACCCGGGGCAACAACCAAACGCATACAAAAAAATATATGCAAATCGGTCCAGCAGTTTAGGAGGAGTTCAGTCACAACACACGTACAGTAGAATTATATATATAAAGATAAGATATTATATGTACTTAAACGCGTGAACTACTATGAAAAATACAACTGCTACCAACCAGTAGGTTGTTGGTATGAATCCCAACGCAACTTTTTCAAAAAAATTTTAGAAGTAAAATTATTTCGAATACCATTTTTTTTGCCCATATTTTAGTCGTTAATGGACCGACTTTCATTATTTTCTGTCTAAACCTTCGTAGAACTCCATACAAGGGATCTGCTTTATAAAATTGACCGTAGGACAGTTGGGGCCATAAAAAACAACAGAATAGGAAATATAACAAAAAGTCTTTTGCCTATATATCATTAATTATTGGGCCGAGTTTTATTATTTTCAAACCGAACAATTTTATGAAAAATTCCAAGAGAATGGTATAAAATTTATGTCTCTATGATGTGTGAGGAGTTAATTCTACTTGCACCAAAATATAGCAGACGGACATCGCTAATTCGACTTCTCTATCTATAAGGATCCAGAATATATACACTTTATGGCGTCTTAAATCAATAATGAAGAAATTACATACGGAATGACAAGCCTATATATCCCCTTTCCAAATTTTTTGGTGAAGGGTATAATAATCTGAAATTTGCTCATGCACGCTCACGATAAAAAAAATTTTAACTCATGCACGCCCACGGTCACGTGAGTGGAAAAAAAGTTAGTCACAATCACGAAAACTTACGATCACGAAATACTCACGAAAATAACACAAACAAAATTTTTGGAAACTTATTTTTTATTTTTGTTTTATGGAATATTAGACTAGATATATAATCTACTAATTTCATACCAGAAATTAACCATTTTTAGGTATTCATATCACTACTTTAGTGTTAGTGAAGATGGCCCTATCGAAAGCCATATTTTTATACAATGAGTTCACTTAAATTTTAGCAAAAAATTTTGTGTTTACTATTTTGGAAACATTGAAATTAGGTATGAAATTTCAGAACAGAAATATAATAGAAAAAATGTAGGGTGCATCACAAGAAAGTACACTTATATCCCACTCAACACCATGGACCTCTTTTGAAAAA
Organism: Gymnocheta viridis; assembly: GCA_956483585.1. NCBI lineage: Eukaryota > Metazoa > Arthropoda > Insecta > Diptera > Tachinidae > Gymnocheta > Gymnocheta viridis. The sequence goes on from OY101440.1 coordinate 3,001,369, forward strand.
CCAAAAAATTTTTAAATATTAATGTGAAAACGCGTACGAATGAATGTAGGGTTCTCACGCAGGATTTACACATATGTATGTACACATATGTACATATGTAAGCACTCGTATCATGCAATTTAAAAATTTGTAGTTAAAATTAAATTTGACAATTGAATACAATTGAAAATTCTTAAAGAAAATATAAATTTTCTTTTATTTTAAAGTTTTGAAGTGAAATTTAAAATTATGTACATATTTAAAATATTTTGATTAAAATCATCAATTTTATTGCTCATAAGCAATCTGTGTAAAATATTAAGATTAAGTAGAATCTTGTATTTTAGCGTTAATAGATAATAGATAAAGATATGTATATATGCAGAAATAAAATAAAATACATAACATTTTTCCCGTGAAGTCTGTTTCACATCTCTTCAAGTATTCTTCCTGGGGTTGAAAAAAACTCATTCGCTTGTGGCTGAGCGGGATGGTACACACAGTATTTGTTTAGCCATTTTTTGCAGAATTGGAAGATCTTTAGCTTTTTTCCAAACTCTTAAAATTTTTAGGTCTTCTTCGTCTGTGTGAACGCGAATGAAAAAACGAAAAAGAATTGCAGATGTTTTACTTCCAAATGTTTGCCAGTCAAAACTCGGACTTGTACTTCTACTTTGACTCCTTCATTCACATCAGTACATTAATACATACGGGCACAACGTTTTATGTCCTGATGACAAAATTAAAAACCACGTAACAATTAAAAATATGAAAAAAATTCCAAAATCGAAAAAACCACAAAACAATCACGCAAAAAATCTACTCATGCACGCTCACTCACGTTAAGATTTTTTATACTCACGATCATGTGATTGAAAAAAAAACTGCTCACGATTATGCATTATCACGCATGATTCACGCTAATTACGTGAGTGGTGCCCATCTCTAGAGTGCATCTAAAATTTTTACATTATGGAGCAACTTCTGCAAAATTAATTTCAGCAAATAAATAGTGATTTTTTACCAACAGCATGCTAATCGTACTTTCTGCCTTCTATCCATTGATATCAATGTAAATACGAAATTAAAATTGACAAAACAGTAGTTTACAAACAAACTAAATGCAAAAACTGTCGTTTGTCAAAGTAAAATTTTAATTCACATTAGTGAACTTTAATGCAAATTATCGCGGTCATGTGAGAAAAGTTCTTCTATTCCCGTTTTCTTATGAAATGAATTGTTTGGCTTCAGTTCTCTTTTAATACAATAAATTCCTGTTGAATTGGAATATTGGAATTTTGGAATAATCAGATCAGAAAATATCAGTATTGATTTCGAGGTCGCTACACCATCTCAACAGCCTTCTTTTTTCGGTTTTCCCACATTTGACGGTGGATACTAGTGACTAGAGTACTTTCTTAATAAAAAATAATTTGATTTTATCAAAAATTTTATCCTGGGTGCCATCGGTTACCTCCCATGAGGTTAATAGGGAATTGTCTTTTATAACGCACAATTTCTCCGGTCCCAACAATTTTCCATAAATATTTCATATACATAAAGTATTACGTTTATAATGAACTTCGGTTATAGTCGATTATTTTTCAACTTAAAATAATTACTTACTGTTAAAGAAGGCGTGGCATTTCAAAAAATTACTGATATGTTACACGAAAATAATAACTAATTATAGAAAAAAAAATAAACGTTAGGTAAGCAATACGCATGTTTATCAATACTGAGTCTATAATTTGACACTCGTCTGAAGTAAAATAAATGGAATTTTTTTTTTCTGTGCCGATCCTATTAATTTTGAATGCTCTCTAAGATGGCATAAACATAAATTTATGATTTTTTTGTGTAATTGCTATAATCTCACAAAGATGCCATGCGGTTATAATTATGTACTGCAGTGTAGTAAGAAGCGAAAATAAATTGCTGTTCACATATTACATAGCATATGTTTTATTATTATTTTTCTTTTTTGAATTAGCAGCATAACTTGTAAAAGCTTTTTAACATTAAGAGTTCCAATTCATAGCGCAAACAAACATCTTTATAAATTTCCGTTTATTTTTAGTTTTTTCTTTATTATTATCTTTTGGTTGGGGAATGATCATGTATAAACGACTACGACTCTTTTTGTTTTTCATATTATGTGTTTCAATTATATTTTTTATTACAATATGCGGCTTCATTGAATATTTTATAAAAAAAGAAAAATCGTTAACTAATTTAAGGAAAATAATATATGTCCTTTTAATCCGAAATATGTAGATTTAAATTGTCTTGCTTTGTGAACTTAAGATAAATTTAACATTCTATTTTCAAAAACTTATTTATTTTTGGTATTGTGTTGACGTGACATCGATGTCGCCAACTGGAATAAGGGTGAATATTTGCATTTCAAAGATCACTTAAATACATTCATTGACTATTTATTAAAACGCTTTTCTCAGCACATTTGGCAGTGAACCTGAGCTTGCTTAAAAACATATTTTTTTCTTTTGTATTAACGTAAATAATGCTTTAAGTAAAATTTCAATTTATTAGATTTTTTGTAATATAATATAAAAAAGGAAACAAAAAAGTAAACTAAATTGAAAAATAACCAGCAAAATGTTTGTTCAAATAAGTTTAGATTTTATGTTTCTTAACAAATTTTGAGTAAATTTAGTCTTTGCAAAAAGTTAATCGAGTGAAAAAGAAAGTAAGAAAAAGTTATTAAAATCTAGAAAAGATATGGTTTTCTAAAGCTTTATTATTTTTTATGAGGCTACTTCAAACAATTCTCATTTAGCTTAAAAATAATTTTATAATAGTATAAGAAAGCTTCCATAAAAACAATTTTTGGGAAGAACCAATGAAAATAGGAAAGAGGCGACAAACATTTCGGTTTTACTTAAAAGGGATTGAATAATTAGCACAATAATAAAATAAATTTAATGCATTGTAATTTATAAAATGTTTATAGCAAAACCTTTGAAACAAAAATATTTCTTTGCTTTTTAATTCATCAATTACTTACATATTTTCAATTTGGCCGAATGTTTTACTTCCAGTTAAATTTAATTAAACTTAAAAAAGAAAATGTTTAAATAATTAAAAATTTTATGAAATACAATTTTTTTGTAGCTAAAACTTAAATTTAACTTTTATTAAAATAATTTTCAAAAATAAAGAAAAAAAATCTCAAATAGTGTTTAACAAACAGATATTTTTTTGTTTGCAAATGTTTTTGTCATTAAATAATTTGAGTGTGTGTATTTTGAATTATTTTTGTTGTGGTTTTCTACTTATAAAAATAAACTTAAATTAAAATACATTATTGTTAATCTTATTGGCTTAAAAAATATATCTGTATGCATGTATAAATAAATTAACGAACAGAGGAATTAAATTAAAATTAAACAAAATTAAATTGTATAATCTGCTAATATTAAACCAAGAGTTTTTTCTTTTGTTATTTGTCGATAGTTGCATGTGTGGGGGTGCAAGATAAAATAAATTGTTTACAGCGTTTTAGCACGATCCAGTAGATCACTGATGAATTTCTGTGAAATAACAATAAAATAATAAATTTTATTTATAAACATGTACAAAAGTATTGAAGACAAAACTTACCGATATGTCAGATTGCGGGCGTTTGCATACTGATAATAATCTCTGTAATAGAAAAGTCCATGTTATTCAATTTAATGTAATGTAAATGATTTATTTATAATCGGCTTAGTAGGAACATATGATTTTTTTTATTTCCAATTTACTTATTATACATAAGTGTTTTGCACTTAGTCAGATATTTGATAAATGCGAAAAACGAGGACATGATGATGTGTATTTTTTTTAATCATTACTGATTTCAAACAACCATTCGACTATGTGAAACGAGAAAGGATTACTGATGTTATTCTCAGATTAGGGATCCTAGCAAAGCTAATAAGGCTTATTTCTGCAACATTAGAGCAAACAAAAGCAAAAGTTTTTATTCAAGGTAGACTCTTAAAATAGTGCGAAATACGATCAGTTGTGAAGCAACACTAATATTTAATTTAATGCTACACTTCGCAATAAGGGAAGTTGATCAGGGTGAGACTATATTCCAAAAAATCCACTCAAATTTGTGCAGTTGCCTTGTTTTTGCTTTCAAAATGAGTTCCCAGACAGAATCTTATTATCATTCTTAAAAAAGATGTCTGTTTCTTAAATAAAATTAAAATTTTCGTTCGGCTGTGTATATTGAAAAAAGCCATAATAATATAAATATGTCTTTTTGTTTTCAGTATAAATTGTCGGAGGAAAATTTTGGTATTTTGATTTCAAAAACAGGCAGTAAAAATTTATAAAAATCATTTTGTGGTTTAATCTTCGGTTCCCAGAAATACAGCAAAATATGATGCAAATTAATAATAAAATCGACGGCAGTAACTTCAAAGTCTCTCTTATTATTGTGTGATTTTCTTTTGTTTGCATTTTTCGTCCCACTTTTTTAAAATTATCAAAATCAAACTTTCTGTGTTGCACAGACTTTTTACGTGCAAAAAACTTTTTGGGGTTCAAACTTTATTCTCAAAGAAATTAATTAATAGTTCACCTGAATGTTTATAAGTCACTGAATTTTCACTTAAAAATATGTATATGCAAATACCACAACAGTACATATCTCTGGGTTCGGCGACACCTGAGCATAGAAGGTAACGTGGAGGCGGACGAATTAACGAAATGGGGAATTTAATTAACGTATAACAAGTGATAACATTCCATGACGTAATATTATGAGGGATACAGACTCTAATACATATACAGTGGAAATCTGAGACGGTTCGGGGAAACCCCGAAATGGGCAACATATCGAAAGTTATGTCGAGATCCTATGATCCAAAATCGACTAAATTTTTACTATTGCTACAGAGAAAATACTGTAGGTTTTATAACGGGTCACTGTTGGACGGCAGTATACGCCAAAAAGGCGGGGAAACTGACTAGTGACAACTGTAGATTTTGGGGGTACCAGGGGAAAACGGACTGTGAAGCACATACTCCGCTACTTTACGGCACTCATAAGCTCCGGAGCGAACTGTCTGGGTGATTATTACTACCAAGTTCTAGAGGAAATCTCTAGAATTGGACTAATGAAACTCCGAGCCTTCGCAAAGAGAGTGTGGAGTACTCTTGGTATCATCACATCGAATTAATATTTTCATTTATGGGTTATCGTGCATCGTGGTAACGCTAAGAATCAACACGCTCTATGCGAGGCCTTTATGACCGGCCATCTTAAAATAACCTAACCATCTACGTATGAAAATCTTAAAACTACCAATAATATTTTATTTCACTTAAAGAATTAGTGCAATTTTCCTGACAATTCTTAAAGATAATTCAATGTAATAAAAATAAGGATAATAACGTTCTTATCTAAAAACTGCGGCCATTAAAAGTATTGAGATAAAAAATATGACCAAGTTCTTGACAGGTGAGGTAGCATTTCATATCTAGGCAAACTTCTAACTTGGTAATATTTTTTTACTTTTCTAATCCAAAAAAGTATTATGATTTTTAATAGATTTACCTCTCTTATATTGGAAAAACTATGAAGAAAAAATGTTGCTAAGCTGGAAGTAGAAATGAAAAGCTATTTTACCTATTAAGAACTTGGTCCTATTTTTGAATTCAATAATGGCCGCAGATTTTGGAACTTAGCCTTATTTTTCCCATTTATGTTTTTGTGCGAATTAATTTTACAAAATATTACGGATTCGGCTGCTGCTGAGGTGTGTTGCGGCACCGGAAATGGGTACATGTTCCCCCAGCAAGTAGTCAAATTTGAATTTGCTGTCCTTTCAAATCATAAAAATAATTTTCATTCTCTGATGAAGTCTGATTGTACACATGTACCTCAAGCCCACCAAAAATATGTTCATTAACAACTGAATACTGGGTGCATATGTACATATGTATGTACAAAGCAAAAACTTAGATGACATGTAAGTAAACATATGAAGTGCATGACTTGCACTACTTCTACTTTGGCATTTTATCTCATTACTTTAACAAGGAGTTGTCATTGCAGGCAAGTATTTACACACTTTCGCTTACAAATAAGGATGCCAATATTTCGTCAAAACACGATAAAAATTAAATGTCTGCTTGAAGTATTAACTATTTCTTTGTAAGTGATTATTGTGATTGATGCCAAGTGTTTTAATCACTGGTACAACTTGTTTTTATGGACACGAACTCAATTTAAAATAAATTCACTTTGCTTTGCGAAGGGTTGAACCGTTCATCTTAATCAATGATAGGTGCCACAAATTGAACAAATTTTATGTTTATTTGATGATAAGAAATTGTGTAAGTAAGTACAGTGGAGTCTCTGTTGAGCGGACACCCAAGGGACCGTTAGAATGTGTCCGTACAAGGGGGCTGTCCGGCCAAGAGAAAATTGCAAATTTAAATCAACAAAAAGATTGTTAGTTTTTATTTAAAATACTTTTATTAAAAAAATAAAATAAACAATTCAATTGGGTTTAATAACAAAAAAATCATTAAATGTAGCTCTATTTGTAATAAAAGTCTAAAATGTTTTATGAGTACGCACATTTCTGTTATTTGGGGAATCCCCTAAACGGCGTAAGTAATTGTAGAAAAGACGTTAGATTGAAAACATTATGTGCCAGAGAAAATGTTTACAATGCCCACATTTACCTATGTTATGTGATGTAGTAAATATGATAAACCGTGCCCTGTTGTTAAAGCGAACAAATTAAAAGAGTATTGGCAAGATTATTTTTTAAATTATGACATGAAAAAATCGGAAAAATAAGCTAATTGTCCGTCCAAGAGAATTTTTTTGTCAAGCGGATGTTCGTGTCCGCTCATGAGAAGCGACCGTTGAAGGGAAAGCGACTGCAATGCTTTTCTTATGGAGCGCTGCCGGGACCTGACAACAATGTCCGTCTAATAGGGGTGTCCGTTTATGGGAAGTGTCCGTTATGGGAGATTCCACTGTACTGTAAAATACTGCAGACGGTACAAACAGTAGTTTGTGTTAAAAAATATGTCGTTCTTAATGGAAGTACTTTTTATAAAAACGAAGTAATAAATAATTTAAAGAGACAGAATTGTACGGTAGCCGTTTCGTTAGATATTGAACAAGCGTTCGACCGAGCTTATCAATTTGGAATTATTTATCAACTTATAAAACTAAGATGTAATTCTTTCATGATAAGAATGTTTAAAAGCTATTTTTTGTTGAAATAAACGACACAAAATCCGATTTTGGTAATATTTTTTTGTGGTGTCCCGCAAGGTGCTATCTTGGCTCCAATGTTATATAACATTCTCGTTCATGATTTGCCTCATATTTACGATAAAACGAAAAATAAACTCTTAAGCCAAAGAGCTAAGTTGTTACTTTACAAAGTATTTATCCGTTCCGCGATTCTATATGGTTTTCCCATATGGTTTTCGGTTCCTCCGACCGTTATTAGGGAGTTGGAGATTTTGCAAAGGAGCTGTTTGAGACTTTGTGATATGATTTAAAATTTCGTCAAAGATTTTCAAAAATGTACAGTAATTTCCGGAAAGGCTCAAGTAAAACCTCTTTTGTCATACTGTTTGATTTTGCTTAAGAATTTTATAAACCGTCTTGAGTACCACGAGAACGGGTTGATGACAAGTGTTATTCACTCGCATGAGGGCTTTAATTGGAGTAACAGCTTATATATTTCACCGGTCTATGAAAAGAGGACACCAATTCAATTCCTTAATTATTTCAAGTAATTACTCTTTACTAGGGTTTTATTCTCATTCTATCCCGGGTTCGAATAGGGGATAGAAGTTGTTTTTAGTTTAGTTTTTTATGTAAATATGTTTTAGTATTATTTTTAAGTTTTGCCATAAGATCTCATTTCGACTATTAATCAGTCGTTGTAAACTTTTATTATACTTTTTAGCAATATAATTTTTATGTTTATATAAACTCTCATATCTCAGTCAAGCTTAACTAAGCATGTAGCGTTCTTCAGAACTAATAATCTCTTAAATATTTATTAAAATAATACTGTATAGTTTTAAGTTTATCATAATTTATGTTATTTTTGTTCATCTGCTTTGTGATCTAATTTTTGAAGTCTCAATTAAATCTAAAAGCCGGTATTTTGCATAAAATCGTGCTCGAAGCCGGGTTTTAAGTGGAGATTATTTTTTGAATAATTCGAAAACTGGTTTCTCAAAAAAGTCGGTATTTTTGGAATAATCTAGTGTCGGCATTAACGATGATAGCAGTTAGCAACTTTGATTAAAACACAAAAAAATAATAAATAAATAAAAAACGTTATAAGTTTAAGGCTATAGGCACTGACCACAGCAGGCTGCTGTCGACAAATATTGCCCGGTTGCCTGCTACTTAATTATTTTGAAAACGACAGCTGCAGCTGATCCGAAAATTTTACGGTTTTAATAAATACTAAAATTGTTATTCGTATTTGTGCCTTTAAAATAATGGCTTATATAACAAATACGGCTTATGTAGCATTTACTTCATTCAAATAAATTGTTCAATTCACAAGCTCGTGTTAACGTCGTATGTGTTGTGTAATCGTCTAATTATACAGAATTCTATTTTTGCTGTTGGTAATTTTCATACAAAAGTATATTATAATCATACATTTCAATTTTATGTTTTATAAATGGTTGTATTGAGGACAGGTATGGAAAATTTCCGCTAAAAGTTGCAAAATATAGAAGAACTCGTAAAATCTTCAAATACGATATAGAAATGCAAGGAATGTGAGAAACTCGCAAAAAACTAAAAAATGACGAAAATTCGCAATAACTTCCAATCATTGAGAAAATTAAAATGTTTAAAATCATTTAAAAGTCGATCAAACAATAAAAAATAGAAAAAGTAACCCACATTGCAAAGATCACGAAATTTCGCAAAAAGTTGCAAATTTTTAAAACAGCCAGAGAAATTTGTAGCCATGCAGGCTACACGGGCTGCTGTCGTGAATGTGTTTATATCTTAATTTACCTCGATCTAGTGATATTTCCTCCGGCGACATCATTTATGTTTATTTTAATTTTTTATTGAATTGACATTTAAAATACTACAAAATGACGTTACCACAAATTTCTCTGTTCACAAGCCCATAAACAAATATCGTATTTTTTTAAACGATGAGCCATACGACTGACCTTATGAATTTAACAAATATTTATTAATTCATTTACTCATATTCATTTAAATTTCAGTGATTCTACTTTAGATTTTTTGCTTTTTTAAATTTTCATAATTTTAGGTGGGCAATGTCGAGCAGAGTAACGAACTATATATTCAATTAAAGCTGACAAATTATAAATGGACATTTCGTGACTCATAAGCATAATTTAAATTTTGTTTATATTAATTCGGAGTCCTCTTTCCGCCATCTCATCTCTAAAAATATTAAAATTCCGTGTAATTTTGAATATATAAATGCCTAAGACATCGCCTTATCGAGAACCTTGTGTCGCTAAAATCTTTTCGAAAGAAGCGTTACCTGTTCTGAGTACACGTTTGAACCCCTTTTCTTTTAGAACTTCACACAAATGTGAGCATTTTAATGTGTCAAATGCTTTTTCGGATAAATAACGCATTGCAAATATTTAATTTTGGGTCCCTCAGTTTGATCTAAGGCCACAATTGCCCTCTTCCAGCTGATGCTCTACTTAGGTCTTTACTACACCTTCACAAAGTAGCGACATCCATCTGTGGTTTTATCATTGCTGGTTATCCCATTTTTTAAAGATTAAATTGATAACTGACACCTGCCAACCACTAGAAACTGTAGCCTTCCTCAATTCCATTTTTATGATTGTTGGAGCACTCGTTCGCCGTTTTCAACTATGTGTTTTAGAAGCTCAGGAGCTGCACAAGGATGATAAAAATTCTTCATGTGATATTAGACTATCGTTAATCATTTTCTGATTTATCTTTTTCAATTTCTTTTGTACTATAGTCTTCGTTGAGAAGCTCATTAAAATATTCTCTCCACCTTTGCAATATGTCTTTGTCATTTCTAAGCAGGTTTCCTTCTTTACTGAGAACAAATTTAATTGGGACTTCTTAGCTTTCGTTGTTCAACAATTTTTAGTTCTCAGTATTAGCCTCCTCCAAAATATCTTTATTACTTTAAAACTTATGATTTTTGCAACGAAAAAACTCAAAAGGCCCCACTGTGCACCGTTCTTCTAAGTACAATCAGATAGTGATCGCTTCCTATTTCAGGTCCGCGTCACGACATCATTGTAATTCACTTTTTCTTAAAATAATGTAATCGATTATTGACTTTTCATTATAAATAAGTTATTAGCAAAAAATTGCCATAATACCAAAAATTAAAAACTCTAACTGAACAGAGAGGTGAAATCACAATGAAAAAAAATCTTTGGGTGGATACATAAAATCCCAAATATTCACACTTGAAACAATTTAATCTTCATGGAATTTTAATAAATTAAAAACGCCCTTTGTTTTTGTAAAAAATTTACCTTTTCAAAGAAAATCTATTCTAAATTTGTATGTTTTGAAGTTAGTTTTTTAAAGCGTGAAGAATGGAGGAACATACATACCTACATATGTATGTATGTCGATTAATGCACCCCTCATGTATGCACATATGTAGTATGTGCCAGTAATCGAAAGTCTATTTTGTAGCTGCCCTTAGTCCCGGTTCAGACTATGAAAGATTTCTTTCTGAAAGTTTTTCTAATTCTCTTTTAAAATTTCATTGAAATATTGTTGTAACGAAATTCAAGATTTTTGCATGTTCCCCCTCAATATTCTTTTTTTTTATTCAAATTTTTGCTATCCCACCATGAAAGAAAATAAAAGTAAAAGAAAATCAGAAATAAAGTTGCAGGAATTTACAGGTTGATAGTTACGAACAGTGTTACCATATGTGAATATTTATCTTATTTTTGAATTTTTTTTAAGTGTCAAAAACGATTAAGAGATTTAAGATTTTTTATATTTAGCACTTTAAGTCTATTACTTGAGACCTCTGCAACACTGTTTACTTCCATGCATTAAATTGCAACGATGATTCATTTTTATACACAAATTCATTTACTTTATAATGAAATTCGTTGTCTGTATTTAAAAATATTTTAATAAGATGAAATGCCATTTCGAAATAATTGTCTAAAGTTTTATGTTGAGTTAAGTAACAGTTTATTAAAAAAGTTTGATTTTGACAGCGAATTTTAAAAATGTGTTGAGTTCCTGGCACCTACTAATATTATGAAAAGCAAAAATAAAAGTATTTCCCAATTTACGAAATTCTTCCCAAATCTTATCGATTCGATTAATATTCAACAAATTGATGATGCATGGCGAGAATTGCTTTACTTAAACTTTAAAGAATATAATTTATTGGATGAAAATAATATTGAAACATTTTGGGAAATCATTTTGAATGCAAATCTTTGCGATGGCTTTTCCTTGTTTGAAAAAATTTGTTTACAGAGTTTTGTCAATACCAGTAGCAACATCTAACGTCGAAAGCATTTTTTCTCAAATCAAGAAGAACAAACTAGGAAAAAAATTAGATATACTAACATTGTGTGATATTTTAAGGATCAAAGATTTTTAAAAAAATCTGATCTTTTGTACAAATTTTGAAAAAACAAAAGAAATGAATAGCAACATGAATAAAGAAATGTATAATGTAAACATAAAAAATGTATGAATTTAATTTAAATACGTTATTACTCTAATTATAGGCTTTTATCTTCAAATTTGGCCTTTTCCGAATCAAACTCAAGTTTTTAAAAAAGAAGTTTTGAATTTTTCAAAACAAATTCCGTATTTTACAAATCAAACCCAGCATTTTTCAAACCAAATTCGGCATTTTAAGAACCAAAATCCGCAAAAAAAAACAAAAAAAGAAAAACATTAAATTAAGAAGCAACACTCAGAAAATATTGCAGTTATATTTATAATTGTACCGATATACAATATACTAATATCCATATGCTCCAATAAACATCACGCAACGATAGCAACATATATCTAAACATTTTGCCTCTAACCGCACAGGGATACATGCATAAAAATCATCTATATGTATGTATGTAATATGTGATGCTCAATGGTTAACCAGAGCTACATTTTTTTGCTGATTACTAATTTGTTTATTGCTTCTTGGTACTGTACATTTGGTCGTAGGTGACCTAATATATACAATTAAAAATTAATTTAAGTATACCCTAAATCAACTTTCGTAACTTTTACTGACTTTTGGATTTTGTAGTTCAGTCAAGTTCGCGTAATTATTTTGCTAAGTACAACTTTTAAAATAATACGTCAATGTCTATACCACTAATTATCATCGTTATTGTCGATAAGGTAGTTATAAGAAAAGGTAGTTTTCTTGAAGCTAATGAATTCTTTTTTTATTGTGAATGTTGTTTTAATATAATAAATTAAACATGGGTAACTAAATTTTTTTAAGTTTTCTTACTGGTGAGTGAATAAAAAGAGCAAAGGCTCAGAGGGGGATCTTAGTTTTAATATACACGCTACTAGGATCATAGGCAGGGAGGGTGATGAGGCACGTCTCTTCGTTTAACTCATCTTGAAGAGACCACAGAAAGGTTTTTTTGTTGGTGTTTGGTTGATGCGGTTTTTACAACCAAATTAACTTTTAACTTACGTACCTAAAGGGGGTTATTTCTATCTATCTTGGAGTCTATAATATAATATAATAATAGGCAGACGAGATCATGGAGGGCAAGTACCCTAACCCCACCGACTATCGGCTTCAATGGCTCCAGATTTCGTATCAGAGCAACCCTTGCCTGTAGACCATTTCCATCGGTAGTTATGAAAAACAAAAGGACAAATTAAAATGTTTGTTTTCATGGCTCTTTCAGTTGTGTTCATTACATGTTCGACTCGAAGACAGTTGAAAAAAAATATGGCAGCACTGGTTACGAATTACAAAACACAAGAGAATTTCAAAGTAAATGAAAGAGTGTAACCCTTCCCAATCTTCACTCCCCGTACACCGACAAAGTAACACTTTGAGAAGGAAAGTTTTCATAGTCTGAACCGGGACTTACGTACATTGTAGAGGGGAAAGATGCTTAGTATAGAGGTAAGATCGAGTGCTGGTACCACCATCTGCTCACTGTTTGAATGTAAATCTTAGTCATGATATTTATCGAAAGCAAAAACCGCGCCAGTAATTAGGAGTGAGTTCTCGTTCATGGTCGTGCATATTCCCACGATAATAGGAGCCCGTTAGCGCTTATGTTTCCGGAATTTGTTACCCCCGAGCAACTATTTACAATGGAAGATATTTTGCCGTGTTTATTTTGAATTAATAAGCTCAGCGAATCAATACGTAAAACATCATAAGTTTCTTATTTTGCCATTATTGATAAAACTTTTACTTACAATTAAATGAGATCTTCTTATATCATCTGTGTCCATATCTAGAATTTCATCAATATCCACATCAATGGCTTCGCTCTAAAAAGCACACCGAAATAAAACAAAAATATAATAAAGTTAAAACAAGCAGACAAATCGTGAAGGTAAACACCAGCGAGTGCACAACAGACTGATCTGTTGATGTTTTACTTTAAAACAGAACAATAAAATGTACAGAAGATAAAAAGAAAAAAACTCTTTTAAACAATAAACAAAGACTAAAAATACATATAAAATACGGGTACTATTTAAACTTCGTTATTAAAAGAAATGAACAAAAAAAAACTGCTTGTATGTACATTAATTTAATTTTATTTAATTTTGCAAAACTTACCGGAGGATCAAAAAGTTTTTGCAATTCATCGTACAACCACATCTCGACAGCCAAACGTTTACGTATTAAACTCATTTGATGTGAACCATATTTGGCGGTGAGGAACTTTTCACGTCGCTCTTTAACTTCGGGGCCCTTCTCATTGAAGTTAACTCGTAAATTGGTTCGATTTGGTGAACGCTCACTATCGTTCATTTGTTCTAAACCGCACTGCATCTTTTGTAGAGCGTTTGGTTTATTTGTTCGTTTAATTTAAAACAAACGTGCCCAGAATATTATTAAAGTGGAGAGACCAACTTATGCGTAGGCGATGTTGGTGATGCTTTTTGGCTGATGTTTATTTTATCGCTAGCGAGCTGCCGGCGCTGTCACCACTTGCGTGTATGTGTCTCGTCTAATGTTCACACGCTTACACTGGTTCAAAAAATAAGCCCTTCCGTTTGCAAGAGTTTTATAGTCCGCAACAATTTATTCTTTAAGCTGTGAATTAAAAAGAAATAAATTTAATCAATATGTATTTAAGTTTAACAAGCAATTTTTATTAAATAATTAATAGTCTTTTTTTATTATATGTATGTATGTACAGACAAAGCGCGGTTTAACGAATCTTGCTATAACGAAAATCCGATGTAATCTGTATAATACACAGTAAAATAAATAAAGCAATATTTGAAGCAAGAAAAAGTCCTTGCAGTACCGATAGTTTATATTTTATGAAATTTTCATTTAATTAAATTACTTCAACCATTTCATTGCGTTTTAAGCTGTGCAAGTGTCTTCCAAATAAAAATTAAAAATTCTGGATGACTGTGAAATACGGAATACCAAGATAAAAAAATACCAAAAAAAATTTGTGTCCAGTTTGGAAACAACCAACAATGGCTCAAAAAATCGTCGATTTGGTTTATCAACCAAAGGAAAAATATTTGCAATAAATAAATTTCCTTAAAATAAAAAGCCATTGAATTAAAACAAAGGATTTATAATGCTGATTATCTGGATTAATAAAAAACGGAGTCAGGCTTCTTAAGAAATTTGGAAATAAATTATCATTTTTATCATGATTTAGTAAGCTCGTTTAACATAAAATCACAAAAAATGTAGAGAAGCAACGGACGAAAGTAGTCTCAATTAGAAAAATATACCAGATAAAGAATTCGTTTCATTAATTTGCTATTTATTTTTGCAAATAGAATAATTTTTAAAAGCAAACTGTTTTCCAATGAAGGCCTTTTTAATCCGCGGCAATGCCCCAAGTCTCCCTGCCGAGGAACAATTGGTAAAAACCACCAATTTGCATGGCTCCTAATGTTATGTGACATTATCCAATCTATGGATCAAAACATCATTCATCTGGTAAAATTACAATAGAGGAAATTGTTTCGTCAGGGACTGATGACATTGTCATGTTTTTTAAATATTTAATCTTAATGATACAACGTCAATGAGAAATTTTGCCTGGGGATGGAATGAAATTTTGCAGTCAAATAATGATGATTTCGATGAAGATGATGGATGATATACTCTTTGCACAGTTATTGCAGAGGACTTAAGTTTTCTGCATGAGTCTCAGCTATCGACTCTTACTAAAGTTGTTTTTTTTTATAAAAAATACATTAAAGCTGAATATCGATTTCAATGTTTATTAGTAAACTGTTATCCGAAAATTCTTAGAAAATCCAAAACTCTCATTTGAATTGTGAATTCAAGTAATATGGAACATTTTTATTAGCAAAATGGACCAGAACTGGTTTCGATGTCGCTACACCATTTATTTCAGCAGAGTTCTTTGCTTAATTTCACCACTTGACACTGTGGATACAAGTGATACTGAGGGTGCTGTTGGCTGAAGTTGTTAGCAAGTTGACTACAAAGCAAATAAATAATGACTAAAGGTACGGTCACATTTGACAAACATTTGCCCAAAAAAACATAACCAATACTTTTTGTTAGGGTTAGTGTGATTTTACTTGTTGTTTATATCACAAAATTAAGTCAATTATGCTGCAAAATGTTATTTTTATATTATTTTTAATAAATGCGAACCAATATTTAAAGTCAATTGATACTGGTGTATGCTAGTGTACAGCACATCGCCCTCCTTCGGCGGCATTGTAGCGAAAGCCGCCTGCGAAGTAAAATTATTGATAAAAAAATGACAACACAACTTAAACAAATTTAATGTGCCTACTTGACAGCAGAGGCGCTGCAACACCATAACGCGAAATATCAGAGTTGTAAAATAATTAAGCTTTCGATTTTCACACTTTGTCCTCTCTCACTATCGCATTCTCAAAGAGTCTTACTTCTCTTTAAGAACATATCGCTCATTTACTCAAACAACGTCATAACTCAAAAAAACGTGATTTTTGAGGTAAGAATACAGTATTATTCTCCGCATCGTGTAAAAAATTCATACAAATATTTTAACTTAACTCTTGTGAGGAGAATAGTTTTTTCTTTTCCATTGAGTTGTGGTTAAATTAAAAACTTTAAATTTGTTTTCTGAAGAGCGAGTTTTTTTGAGTTATAAATGAGCGATATGTTAGAGATGTTACCATCAAATTTACGAATTCATTTTTGAGCTTATACTGATTATATAAGAGAGAATTATAGGCATTTTATATGCAATGCTAGTCCTTTAGCCTTGTAGATAATAGCATTAATAGAATTAATTAATTTCCTCATTTTTCAATGTTAAAATATTTATTCAATTGACATTTAATTAATATTAGATTAGTTTGGATGTTTTTTTTATGTAAAAGTGAGCTTTAGCTCGTTATTTAATTGGAGCCTGGAAACTACAAGGCTGAAATTCAAGAAAATGCTCTTAGATGCAGCTAAAGATGTATGTGGTACAATAATATGCGGAGGAAATCATGCCAAGTGTACCGAATGGTGGTACGAGGTGATAAAAGCGAAAGTTAAGAGAAAGAAAGAAATTAAATTATTCCATAGAACTCTAAAGAAAATGATGCGAGAGAAAGAGTGTCCTATAAAGTTTTTCCAAAGCAATGAAGGTACATATCGTCATATGATTTCAATAAAGGCCAAGTTACAAAAAATTCAAAAACGACTTCTTGGTAGATTTCGATCCACCATATCAAAATGCATGTCCCTGGAAAATTTTATTTATTAAAATTGTACGAATTCGTCAATAAGAAAATTTTAGTTTAAAATTTTGAAAAATGTTGCTTAAATTTTCATATTAGAGAGTTTTTTGCTTGTCCTCTAAATTTTTTTCAATGTAACAATGTAATATTATTATTAAGAGAAGAAAAGGATATAATAGCTAGATGGAGGGAATACTTTTCGGAACTGCTAAACGAAGATAACAACGACAACCAAAGACAGATCTTCAATCCCTCAATTGAAAATTATTCCCTTCCAAAACTCATAACTTTTGCTGACGTAAAGAAAGCCTTGGCTCAGATGAAAGTTGGTAAAACAGCAGGTCATCACGAAATTGCCCTATAGTCCCTAATATATGTACATGGGAGAAGCGGGGAAGATAATGCTTTTATAAAATCATTTTATTAAGACAGTACTATTTGGAACAATTTATTATTCATCAGACTAGCAGAACGGATCAATTCTGAATTCGAGATCGCTACACCAGCGTTCTTTGTTCGATTTTACCACTTTTGACAGTAGATATTAGTGATTTTTCAAACCAAAATCGTCATTTTAGGGATAAAAATCAGGCTTTTTCAAATGAAATGAAATGGCATTTCATCTTTATCTGATGATTTATGAGTAGAACAAAGTGCTATAGTTATTTGGGTTCCCAAGTATATTTAATGGATTGAAGTAAAAAGTGTTGCAGCGGTTAACTTCTTTTCATACTTTTAATGAAGTAAAGAAGAAGTAGTTTAGTTAACAGGAATCTCAAGTAATAGACTAAAAGTACAAAATATCATATATTAAAAAATCTTTTTTTTAACTAAAAATCTTTTAATCTTTTTGGTACCTCAAAAAACTTCAAAAATAAGACTGCTCACAACAACCCGAAATATGTATTTTTAAAAACATATCACGATTAGTAAAGTTATGAAGTTATGACTCATGCAAATCAATTTGTTTAATGCTTTGTAGATTTGTTGGTTTCAAATATACGAGTACAAAAGCGTTAACCATAACAGAAATAAAGGATAAACAATAATCTCTCTTCATTCATTCTTTAACTGTCTGATAGTCTGATTTTACTGCTTTATATTTGCAAGTTTGCTCACTTCAAGTTTGTTTGCCAGTGTTGGTATCTCTAGAAAGAACAAAAGCACCGTAAGCTGTTCCAAAAAGGATAAACAAGCCCAAAAAACGACAAAAATGGCACAATAAACATATTTTAAAAATTTGAGTTATGCCAAAAAATATTACGCAATTTCTAAAAAAGTGAAGGTAAATATATCCAAAATACAATTTAAAGTTTTTGCTTTAAGGACTTGAGATTAAATAGCAGGATTTATTAACATATTAATTAAAATAAAATCACAATTCATTTAATAAAAGCAAAAGAAGACGTAGGAAAACAAAAACAGGAGTAAAAGAACATAAATGGTACATATATAAAATCAAAATAAATAAAATAGTTTGTTTAGACAAAACTTAAAAGTATACATATCGCTCCTTTATTGCACCATAGTCATTTATCAAAAGTGAAATATTAAAAATGTTATCAGTTATGTATATGGATGGCCTGCATTGGCCATACATTTGTTTCGGATTAAGATACATATGATCATGTTGCATTAATTTTTTTTTCATTTATAAATTCATCGTTATTTACATTTTATACTAGTATATAAATTTACAATTTTCGGGATTTTATCTGTAGATATTACAACGAATAATTCTGATAACAAAAGAACTTGATATTAATTTTTTAATTAAAACATTGTTCAAAGGAAAATAGGGAAAAAACCTTTATATGGAAAGAGAGAAGTTGAAATATCATGTTGCATTAAAAGAGCGATGTGTAGCATACAAATTTCTGTAAATTCAGTCGATTGTTATTTCATTTTCGTTGCTATCAAAAATATCGATTTCGTCTTCGCAATCAGGCCACAAAACAGTTGCAATAAAATATTGAGATTTTTGTTATGATTCTTTGGAATTTATTTTGCTACAAACAGTGGAAAACTGCTACAACATGCATTTTAAAATTTTAAATCGCATTTAATATGCGGTAACACATTGCATTTAAAGATAACCGGTTTCTAATTTTTGTTTTAAACAAGTTCATAAAACTGAATGTTTTTCAACCCCTGCGGAAAATTTTCATGATTGCTTAAAAAGTACTATTTCCGCTTAAAATAAGTGGCCAGTTTTTGTAACTAAAAACATTTCTCAGTTGTACAAAAAAGCACAAAAAGCACTGTGCGAGATTGTAAAAAGCACTGTAAATACCCGCTTTATGAAAACGGGTATTTAACAAAATTTCGCGCGTATGAGCACCAAAAAATACCCGAAAAGCACCAAAATGCCATCACTGGTGTTTGCCTGTACATGCATGAGTCATTTTGTATGGGAGTGTGTAGATTACGAGGGTGGTCCTAGAATAACTGTAAATAACTGTTGCGTTTAAATGGTGGCTTTTTTAAAATAATTTTAAGTGATTATCATATATATATCCTTTGAAAGTTTTGAAAAGCCAAACCAATGCAATAACGGATGATTAAAATGATTACCTAATCATCAGCTTTTTATGTTAAGTTATTTTTTAATTACTGAGGAGAATTGAACTAGATCCCCCAAAACTCAAAATATGATTTTACAGTGTTGTACAATTTTGCTTAGAAAGTTTTGTTCTTTAGTTCATTTGGACCTACCAACCTCGAAAAATTTCAAATCATCAAAATAATTTGTACCATTATCTAATAAAATTTGATTAGCTTAACTTTACACCAAAACTGGTACAACTATGCTAATGTTGTACGCATATATGACTGATCTATATGTTAGTTTTTGGTCTAAATGAAATACTTCCAATTAATTGTGAATATAATAAAAATGTGTGCATCGATTTCGATGAAATAAAGTTCGTTTTATTTGTAGCATTCTTCCTTTATTCTTTTAGAATAAGAACACAATTTTCATCGGCAGCAATTTTTAGATAAAAATAGTTTTTTTTCCAAAATTTCATAAATATTTCCGAAACTAAAGACCCAATTGAAATATTTTATTGGTAAAGGCTCTCTCTCTCTGTCTGTTACACGTAAAATGTATATTATGATATTTGGACTGCATTAATAATTGCGTTCATACTGCATGCTAAACGCGGTCAATATATATTGTACGAGTAGCAGTGTCCTAAAACTTGGAGATCATATTAATTCAAATTTTCGGATTTTTCTTTATACATAATAGCTAAATTATTTCATAATGTAATGATTCACAAAAATTTATATAATATGTATAATAAAAAGAACTGGCTATAATTCGCTCGATTGTATTGTTAGTGGCAGAAGGACTTTTCTAATAATTTTTCAATTCACTTTTACAGGATAAATACCTAAAATTTTGTATTCTACTTTATGATTAAACGTTTACTTTCCGTAATATAAAAAAAATATAAAAAAACGCAGGTTTTGACAATTCTCTTTCTTTTCTCTTAGTATTTCTCAATTTGTCGCCAAGGCAAACATTCCAACGTCAAGCGCGGTATCAAAATTACTTTAACTGAAATTGGGCGGTGAAAAACTAAGCTGTTTTCGTACGATTTTAAATAGGAAATAAAAAATTTTTTATTCCTACGCTATTCGTTCTACAACTTGATTTCTTTAAATGGACTGGTTAATTTTTTATTTACATATAATGGAAGATAAGAAATCCATTTATCATATTCGGTAGAAAAAAATACGATGGAAAATCACTCTGTATTTCACATATCGGAAAAATATAACCCTGAAATAATAAAAATGGTTGGGTATGTATTTATGTACATACATACATATATGTTGAAGTTGAAAAAAATAACATTTTTTTGACATATTTCTACTTATACTCGTATTATCAGAATATCTAAGAAAAATAAATAAATAAAACATAACTAACATGTAACAATGGGTTAATTTAACGTCAATTAGTGATGGTAAAATTTGAATATTGATAGTGGTAAAACAGTGTTTACTGTAAAAACAAATAATAATACAAATAACTCTTGTATCCTTTTTCTAGACATTATTTGTATAAATACAAATTTGAAATCACATTCAACCGAGCCACCTAAACAGTGGCGGATACATGGAAACACACATGAACACTGATGATGGGAGTGTAGCGGCTCCCGAAAAACAACGTTGTTTCTGTTCTGCCGTGTAAGTTGAAATTAATTGGTGTTAAAATTTTCCCTTGTTGCTTTGTTATCTCATGTCCAATTCTTTCTGACTAAAAATGTTACGAACTTTAGCCAAAAATAATAATCACTTTGGATTAAAGAAACCATTAACAACAAAATTGTTCGAAAATAATCACATTAAATAACTAAGAATTACTGTTTATGATCAATCGATGGATTGCGTATTATGTCAATTATGGTAGCGAGTATTTAATATTGGATCCCTCATAATTTGATGATCGCCCAAAAAAGGCTCGCGTTGATTGCTGCAGCGAAGTTTGAACAAATTCGATCACAGTACTATGCGTAAGAGTTACATATCCTTCATTTCGGTCGTTTTAACCTTTTAACGCTTTGAAACCCGCAAGTTAAACACTTTATACACTTTTCTGCTTATCAAATTTCAAGCAAATATCGTTTGCTTATTTTTTTTAGTATTTTTTCCCTTTTCGCTGATGTTCCAATCTGCAGGAAAACAATTCCCTTACTATCAATAATATTTTTCAATGTGATTTCCACCATTTTGATTGAATAAAAGTATCATATACTTTTATAATTTTCCCACCACTTAAATATTCAAGTTTAAAAATATTTATTTTTAGAACAAGAACAGTAAATAGTGTCCATTATTTTTCACCATAAGAATTACACCCCTTCATGGAGAAAGTTCATGGGAATAAAAATTTCACATCTTGTTCACAATGTGGGTATGGATATTCTTTACATTCATTTAGTTCGTTTTTCATCGGCTGTTTAAGAATATAAATTTGTCTAATAATTAACTGCAAGGCCCACTATGTCACACGTATTCATTGTTTCCTATAATTACATTTAAAACAAAATGTTAGAATTTGTGTTTATTTTAAATGTAATTGTACGAAAGAAAGTATTCGATCGACATAATGGGCCTCGCAGTAAATTTTATATTTAAAAAAATGTGAACCTCTGAACTTGGCAACCGTATTGTATACATCGCGAGCATGTTATTGAACTTTTTACGCGTCACACGCTTAACAAACTTTTGTTTAATGAAGACTGTAGTGCATTGCCACGTCAAACGCGTGTTGTATAACTACACCTTAAGGAAAACCTACCGGTGAACATTGATTATTTTCCAACGTGACAACATGACCTCTGACACATCCGCTCAAACAATTGATTTTTAAGGACTCAAAAAATCTAATTTATGTCATCTACCACAACCCACAAGCCCATAAGGATCCGTGATTAGACGCTGAGTATCAAGCATACATCCATACATATGTACATATGTATGTACATACATGGCAAACGTTTTTCCATGCCTGCTTTAGCGAAAATAATTTGCTCATGACGCTTAAAGGTAGGATCACACGATTGCCGCAAATGCACCAATCAGACCCAATTTTAACTGTGCTGAATTGGTACACAATAATAATATTGTCCTTCAGTCACATGATTGCCACATTTAATAAAAATTTGATTGCCGCAGAGTGACGAAAAATGAATTTGTTGAAATAATTGCAGCAGCACAGTCATGCGATTGTTCTAACTTGCGGCAACACCAACAAACAGCTGTTATGATAGTTTTTAGTTTGTTTTGTTTTATGTGCAATTTTTTTTCTTTTTCATATTGATGTGATTCTGCATCATAGCTTTTAATTGGCATCTAAATTATTATTAATCGCTCACTGCTTATTATTGTAAAATAAATACAATATACATATGAGATATATTTTACACTTAATAAATTTTACTAAAAAAGTGAAGAAATTATATATAATTTTTTTTGCATTAATTCTATGTCTAAATAATATATTCTTTTCAAAGCGAAATAAAAATCATGCTCTTAAAGGTTAACGCTTCAGTTTAAATTTCTGGTACACAAAACAATTGCCACATACGAAAAATTAAACTAATTAAATAAATTGCCGCGTATTGGCTACTTTGATTGCCGCACGAGGACACTGTAAATATTGGTACACTTTTTTTTTTTAATTTATATTACTGGCGCATGGTTGCCTATCAAGCGTTCATACGATTGCCGCGCCAGAGTTGCATTTGATTGCGGGAAATGAGCATACTATTGCTCTCGAATGCCGTAGGGGACAATAAATTGTGAAATCGCACGATTGGCATGTAAAATAGATCGATAATTGGTGCATTGCGCCAATCGTGTGATCCTACCTGAAGGAAACACAATTAACAATCGTATCAGATAACTTTTTTTAGGATGTAATAAGTCATTCAAAACGTCTAAGCTTTAAAGTCAATGTATTATGATGTATTACCTTAAAGATAGACAATATCTTACATACTTATTTCTGTATTAGATGAGACCATATTAAATATTGGAAGATGTTTCGCTAAAATGCTTCCATTTTTCCCGCTTGAAAGGGGTTAATTTTAAGACAGCCCTGGTATGTGCTGACTTTTTTATTGCTAACAAATGCCTGACTGCTTCTTGAAGCTTTGTTAACGTATTATGAATACCATTTGACTGATATGAATAAATAGTACGAAAGCCAGTATTAGTCATTACTGTTGTATATGTTAAGTGGAGTGTATCATTACAAATATGTACATACAGCTGCGTGCAACTAATTAGCGACACATCCACTAGGTGTTTGATAACAATCGAAATAAATATTAATTTTAATTTAAAATGTGCTATTTCTTCCTTTCTTATTCAGTAAATTTTTTAAAATTAAAACTTGATATCGATTACACAGTGCAACAAGAAAAACCAGCTTCAACTATTCCAATAGGAAATAAAAGTAGACCATCAGGTAAACAGAACTGCCAAATGGTTTTGAAAAGTTAACCCGATGCTCAAAAATGGCCCAACTTCAGGAGGCCATAAAAATTAAATTCGAGATAGCTTTTCAAAACCATTTTGCAGTTTTGTTAAGTTAATGGTGAACTTTCATCTCCCATTAGAGTTGTTGAGGCTGGCGGCGATGACCCGGAATTTGTTGCACAGTGTTATTGAAGGATATTAGCTTGCAGTATTCGCATTTTCGGTTGTGGTCGAATTTTACTGATCGAACGAATTTCCATTTCATTATGGCGATTTCATTATATTCGATAAAGATATATGTAGCTATTGTGAATTTCAAGCCATTGGATTGCTCACAATAGTTCATATTTATCAGCTGGTACAATAAATAAATATTATTTGTTTACAAATATGACAGAAAAAATGTAATGAATTATGAATTAACATGACCACGACGAAGCTATAGTTCCATGATTCGTCTGATGAAGATTAATGCTTACTGGAATTGGCCAGAGGCAGAAAGAGGTTGAGAAATGCTTCTAACATTTTGGAAATTCATTTTACTACGTAAGTATGTATACGAGGTTTCAACAAAGGCATCGTTTAGAAAGTTTATTTCGAGATTTATAGGCGTTTATGGAATGTTTACAGATGAACTGCTGCAGCAACACACAAAAGGCAGATCAATCCCAAGTATATTAAAATTGGCAACAGCTATACGCTCAAGGTACGTACGAGCTCAGTCTTATAAATACAAATGTGCTTGGCCTCGCGCAGACCACGGCATCTGTAGTTTTAGAAAATTGTATTTTTCGAAAATGTATGTAGCTGGCAATTTTGTTTCATTAAAGAAAGTAGCTTCTCCAATTGTTGTTTTGTACTTACAACCTTGGACCTGCATGAAATGAAAATTAAATTATTTACATATATTTGACATTTGTAAAAAAACAAAAAATTAAAATTTACAAATACTTACATTTTCAATAAGTTTTGCAAATTCTCATACAGCATCAAAAGCGAAATTGTGTTTGATTAAAAATTAATTCTACAACGAAATTTTCGGTACTCAATGTTCGATAGCCAGCGAAGATCGAACATCGAATGCAACTCATAATAAGGGCCTCACTAATCAGTCATGTTGCTTTTAAGCTCTGAATTTGTTCTCACTCTTAATGCAGTCGTAGGAGACAATTAAAAATGAATTTAAAAAACTGCTAAATTTGTTTTCGCTAAAGAAACATGTCTATTCGCAAATTATAACTTAAATTTACTGAATTAGTAAAATACGAGTTTGGGGAAAAATTAATACTATTAATTGTAAGTAAAAAATTCGAATATTCACTTGCTGTCCCTAATTACTTGCACTCACCTGTGTATATATATGTATATACATATATCGAATAGATTTCGATGAATTGTAGCAGATAGAGAAAAGTCAGAGGGAGGTTTAATCACCTCTAAAAATTCCAAATGCATGATGTAACAATAATTCGCTAAAGAGATTATTAAATTAAAAAAATATATAAGAGTTTTTGAAGCTGATGCAGCTTTCTTAACGTTTCAGCAGATGCACATAAAGATATTAATTTTAAGCACCACTCAAGTGGTCTTACGTTAAAAAAAAATATTTCGTCTTATGTTGTTCAGAAGAGTTCATATTTGCCAAAAGATATATTTAAAGCAAATATTAGTTATAATTTCTTTTAAGAAATGATTTTACAAAAACAGCATCTGAAAAAGACACGTTGTCACATCACTAAGTACTACTAGATTTTGGGTACATTTTATCAATATCTCGAGACGAAGATTATGTTTTTTGTGGAAAATCTTGCAAAAATCAATTAGATTTTGATCGAAACTTCGTAAGTACTAGATTTCGGTGTAATTTAACTGCACTAAAAAAACCACTTGAGTAGAAGTAGTGGAATATTAATATTTATTTTAAATGGGCAAAGCTTTGCCCACTTCTCTCAACATGCTGCTGTAGTGTGACGTCAATTCAATATGTATGCGAAGTTCCATATGAACCGGTGTAGTAGAAAAAGCCAGATATACATATGTCAATAGTATCCACCGTGATAAGTTTGTAAAAACTTTCTTAAAAAAATTTCTTAAATCAAAAAAAAAAAAAAAAAAAATCAAAAATAATGAACTCAACTTTAGTCAAACAATACCTTTCAATTTAAATGTAAAAGATTAATTTGCAAAAATTTGTTTAATTTCTGGTTTTGTATGTATTTAATTCTATTGGTAATTTGATCTCATGATTATAACTAAAACTTATGGTTGGATTACTTGTTTTTATTATAAAACTTTTGCAGTTCATACAAAATAATTATGAGAATTTTTTAAATCTGTTATTTGGCAAAACCTCTCTGCCATCAAGTCTACAAACATTGTCAAAAGACACTGTGGTTACATGATATCATAATTGCTTTGCAATATCCAACTGTCATACTAGTTGTAATGTAAAAAACTTCATCAACTTTCAACTTGAATTGGACAATTATTGCGCATTAATTCAACCGAATTTAAAGCTACGAGCACTTAAACTTATCAATTTAATCTTTTCTAAACAATTAAAAATTCTCTTTTTAATATGTCTTTTATCTTTTATTTCTTTCCACAATATGAACTTATTTGCTATTCAATCTAGGGTGGGAGTTTCTTTTTCATCATCTATTATTTTAGCTAGTGTATTTTTATATGTACATATGTACGTACATAAGTAATTGTTATTATTTTTAAAGTATTAAATAATTATTGTTTAACATAGAGCACTATTGTGTTTTACAATGGTAGAGTATGTCTATCATACTATATTTTAAATTCCCACCAAACAATGTAATACCTATAAAATAACAATTTTTCAACACAATTTACTATGATGTAGTTGATACAAAACATGAAATATTGTTACACATAAAAAAATTTTAACATGACTTAAATGGTGGTGATGTTTGAAAATTTGCATATAAATTTGTTTAAAGAGCACTTCATTTAAAAGAAAATATGTGTGCAAGTAAGCAGAGTTGTGGAAATGGTAGGCTCAGCAAAAAAAAAAATAAAATAAAATTCAACGAGAACTCAATTTTAAAAGAAATAATCGTGGTTTCTTCACATGCATATGTACGAGTATGTATGTCTTTTAAATAACGTATGTACTCGTATGTACGATTTTCAAAAACTTTTGTTTGTTGAGGATTTTTTAGCTAGTCTATATACTACATGCATTTTATTGGTGCTAATGCCAAATCATCAGTAGACCTTAAATCATATTTCTGAAATGTTTCAAACCTCTTATCTGATAAAAAAACTTTAAAAAAACCAAGAGAATTTGAAAAATTACAAAAGTATAAAGTATGTTTTCTTTATCATGAGATGAAATCATCGAAAGACACTGGCAGTGATGGTGTTTGCCACGAGTGCGAGACTTTAAAACGAAAAAAACACCTCCTTACACTGACCCAAACGTTCCCCCTGGAACTACCGTAAGGCTTCATTTACATCACGGGGTGGGATAGGTCCTAAATCCGATCTAAACTATATCGATTCTTTTGCGAATCTCTTCTAACCTACGAAGTTCCAAAAGAACCAACTTCAGAAAATTACATACAAACGTCCAGTTATTCAAAGATTCCAACATGATTGGAACTATGTTGTCCGGTTTAATGTTACGCCCTAAAACTTCTGCCAAATACGCCCTCCCACTAACAAATTGTGGACATATGAAGAACACAGACAAAACGGAATACTGTCATGTCCGAAACGATACAAGTACGACCTAAAATAACCATGTCCACTCAAAAGTCGTGTAATGTAGAAGTTCAAGTACCATGTTTCCTTGCTAACCATGTGTTGATGTCAGGTATCAGTATCAGTAAGTAAGTCCATCCTCCCTTATCAGTTGCTCTCCATCGTTCTTGCCACTTCCGTAGCCTCAAATCAGTCACACCATCCGTACCGCACGATACGGCCTCTAGCTCGATGGGTATCATGCCGGCAAATTCAAAAGCGGCCTCGCCCGATACAGTTCGGAGTGCGCCACATACTCGCAGGGCAGCCAGCCTATACACAGGGGATATCAGACGCACATACACATGTAGAATATCTGAGTGCGCCTGACCATATAGGTGTGCATAAAGGATAATACTCCTTACTACACTACTGAGAAATTTTCTCTGCAGATATTTAGGGAAGATCAAATTCGAGTTATGTATACGAGCACCTTGAACTTTAGAATAGGACCTAAGCTGAAATGTTTTAATGAAGCGGATGATACTATGACATGACAAACGCCTGGTATTGTTCATTTGTTTCCAAAGATTGCAGTAACGCAAGATGGCAAGCAACCCATAATAGATGCAACAATAAAGCTAATATGCTAATAAAGCTGGACAGAAAATGAAATACATTTTACTAGTTTTATATGGGTCGCAAACTAAGCTGTGGCTTCACCAAACAAAGAAAACAGTTGTAATTAATAACAGTATCTATATATGTACAGGGTGTCCACCGGAAAGGTATACTAATTTGTTTGTTTATAATTTTTAATTAGATGAAAGAGAATGGATCTTATATTGATAAATGTTTTATTTAATGTCGGCAATTATAAGATAAATGTCCGCCTCTGTTAGCCTGACAAATGTGATCCCTTTTGAGCACATTTTTCATTACATTCTCACACATTTCACGCGGTATTTCATTAATTTTATCACGAATATTTTGTTTGAGTTGCTCAAGCGTTTCTGGCTTGTTTGCATGAACCTTGCTTTTCAGATATCCCCACAAAAAGAAGTCCGGAGCAGTCAAATCAGGCGACCGTGGAGGTCAATCATCATCACTATTTCTTGAAATAACTTGTTGTGGATAGAGGTCTCGCAGTAATTCCATTGTAATCCTGGCTGTATGCGATGTGCCACCGTCTTACTGATACCACACGATAATCTAGCCCAAAGCGTGCAGTTGTGGCGTCAAAAAGTTTGCAATCATATATCACGATATCGCTCCCCATTCACAGTTACCGTTACGCTGTTTTCATTTTCAAAGAAGTAGGTCCAATGATTCCTCCTGACCAAATTGCACACCAGACTGTCATTTTTGATGGATAATTTTAGGGTTTTCCATTGCTCAGAATCGACCATTCTGTTTATTCACATATCCCAAAATGAGTACGAAATTCTTTAATCATGTGAAAAATCTTGAATCAATTAAAAAATTCTTAAATTAAATTGAGCACTTAAACCCATCCATACTTAAATCAATCTTTCCGTTTTTAATTTTAGTATATCTGGGATTACCGTACTTTTAACACCGCTTGGGGTTGATTTAAGTATGGATGGATTGATTTTTCTTTTGAGTGTACATGCATGTGTAATACGTAAGCATGTGTTAGTAGCAACTTTAAACGCTTACAGCTCCCTAAATATCGAACCGATCTAAATAAAATTAAGATGATGATTATCTGTGGAAAACCCCGTTTAAAAACATATAAATCTTTCCAAAAATGATTCAGTATTGCGGCCGTAAAAGGGATCTAGAAAAACGTGTTTGGCTATTAATAATATAGACAGATGTTTTTTTTTTTGTTTTACTAAATTTTACTCGCCAAAATTTCTGCAGTAAAAATTTGTAAATACTCAGCCATGAACTGTCACTTTACGTTTTCAGTAAACTCCAGTAAAATTTTTTGGGTACTCAAATGCACTTGTTTTTGCCTGTGTCTTACAATTATTTGGAGCAGTAGTTTTAGCAATAACAAAACAATTAACATCGTTTTTCACATACTAACTTAGACGGCATTTACACGTTGTTATCCTGTTTGTTCAGTCTTCAGTTTTTCGTTGAATGGAGTAGAAAAAAAGTCGCGATTTGCCTTTTTGTAATTTTTTTCACACCAACTTAATTCTTTGCATTTGTAGATATTTTTTTATGTTTGTGATATAATTTGTATTTCTATAAATGGCAAAATATAGAAGGGTTTGTAAAAAGAAATGAACGAAAAACTCATCGTATATGATTTTTAGTAGCAACTTCAAAGTATGCGTTTCTAGAAATATTTATGAATTTTAATGGAGTCCTACACCGCATTTCAGTGGCCGTCAGTGTACTTTTGCATAAAAATTTAATATCAATGTTTTTTAATGTTATTGTTTGGCAACCTAAGTCTTAACTTTAAGAAATCTTTGCAATGGAAAAGAAGCAGCAACATAAATGCCACATCAATAACAAACTACTTAACATCAGACTTATAATTATCGTAATACATGCAACATGTTGCATGTAAATTAATAATTCAAATCATTGCCAACATGAGCTCATAGGAAGCAGGCAAAAAATCTAATTATATGTGAGTCTCACAGAAATTTTCTTTTACTGTACAAGTTTTTGCAACTCTTTGAATACATTTTATCTTAGTTGGTATCTGTAATTTAGTTTGTTTTTATTTAAAACAACTTTTAATATTAATTTAAGCTGACGAAAGTCTTGAGAAACCTTTATATTTACTTGACTCCAACATTTTATAGTTGTTTACGAGGGCTTATAGTTTTTGTGCACTTGTAAAGCGAAAAGCATTTGAATCGAAATAATGGAGGTGGTTTTGTAACGTGTAACGATGCAGAAATTTCCGGGATACAGTTTTCATGTTGTTTGTTTAACACAATTTTTAAAACACATGTGGTTTCTTGTTTTTCCTTAACGCAAAAAGGTGTTTATGTGAAATGGCCCATTTTGATATTTGTTACAATTAATCATCATTATAAATATTGTTGTGTGGAACTATTAAGTTTTTTGTAGTTTAAATAATGTGAAATTGCTTTGTGAAGTAAGAGGTGATTCACTTAAAGGCACTTAAAGAAAAAAGAAAAATAAACAATTACTTTTATTCGGAATTATTTATAACCAGGCAAAGGAACCTTTCTTCACAATTATTTTTTTAACTTTTTCAAATTCGATTTTGTTATTTTTCAGCATAAGCGCGCTTTGCTCTTTTTACGATTTCAGCAACAATAATTTTATATTTCCTGAGACTCCCTTTTATTGGGCTCAAATTCGCCGATGCATATACTTTATTGCGGTCTTGTTAATTCTCTGAATTTGCCACTTCCCGGGAAACGAGAATTGAAAAATCGCACTCTCGGGATATATAAAATTTTTAAATAAAGTATATTTTCAACTGAAATTTAGTGAAAAATTCATTTGTTCAATTCACAACCTGTTGTCGGACATTCTACAGTAGTTTTGAAATGATATTGGTAATGTCTCTGAATTTTATTTGTAATAAAGAGACAAAATTATTGTTAATATTTGTAGTTTTGAATTTAAATCGGTATTTCTGCGGGAATTTTCATTTACCCAGCCCTAGAGTTATTGCACGCGAATGTTTCAGAGTATTTCACAACATGGCAATCTTTAAGGTACGGTCGCATTGGGGAAACATTTAATTCAAATATATTTGATTATGTTTGACCAAAATGTTTTTATCTCAGTGCACAATTTGTTTTCTGGTCACACTACGCACATTTATTTGTGACTGTTTATTTGTCAAACAGCTTTTAAATAACGTTAGGTGCAAACATGAGAAAATATTTTTCACCTGTAGTCACACTCAAATTAATTTTTTCCGATAAAAAACATTTGATCAAATATTAGACGAGGAAGAACAAGCACTATGTAAATTCTTACACACTTCTCTCAATTTTATACTTTTTGGATATGACAAAGCAAAAACAGTGGCTCCAATTAGAAAGAAATAATCAATTGATCTTAATTCATGTAGTCGTGAAAAAATTTTTTTTAAATGAGAGTAAAAATTGCAAAATTTTGACAAAAATATAACTTGATTGTTCGACGTTTTTCTTAAAATTTTTTTCAAAACCAAAATTTTTCTTTTTCATTATTTCACAAGATTAGACATAAAAAACCGCAGTAGAAATTTTAAGTCGATTAAAGCATGCACGCTATATCCGGCATTGGACGAATTTTTTAACGAAATACTATCAAGTTTTTATTAAAAAAAATTATATTATATATATTTAATGCAATTAATCTGGCTTTTAATTGTTATCCGCCCGCTCAAAAATGTGGTCAGGAAAGCAGATTTACTAAAAATAGTAAAATTTTCAGCAGCATTTTATTTACCTGCACGAAAATTGTACTAACTTTCAATTTTTAATCTTTGTGTCTTTTATTATATATTGAAAAACATAATAATCCTTTAATGTTTAAAAAATTTCAACGATGTATTGAATGGAAATTGTACAATAAAAATTTTATTCTTAATGTGATTATGGCGGAAATAAATATGTATAACGTGATTCTATTTACAGTTCATGGATTTTGTTTTAAATCAGCCATTTTTCTGTTTGCCCCTCAAAAATATTTTATGGTCACACTATAGCAAAGAAATATTTCTCATTTTTCGTCAAATATTTTCCCAATGTGACCGTACCTTTAGGCTAAAAACGAAAATGTAAGTTGCCCAGATGGCAAAACTAACAAGACCGACGGAGATTAGCGGTTAATATAAAAGGATATATTAAGAACGTATTGTAAAAGTTTAAAAGTTTTTTTAGCACATTGAAAGATAATAAATTTATATATATTACAAAGACCCACTATCCATTTTCATTAAAAAACCTGGCTTGAAGCAACGATCATGCCATTTAAAAGATATATATATATATATATATTTTTCGAGAAACACAAAAGTTGCTTACTTCAAACGACTACAACAAATAAACTAATCGATGAATTTGGGTGAAATTTGAACAGCTGACTTTTGACAGATCGCAATTTCTAAAAAAATGTGTTTGTGCTGCCAGCTAGCGCTAGGTAGCTTCAATATCAATCCGCCCTCGTACTATTTTTAAATTAAATCAATGGAAAAAATACAAGTTAACTTAGTCCCATTTAAAAATCATTTGATATAATTGTGTTTTTTGGAAGTGGAAGAAAAATAAACAGCAAAAGATAATTAGCAAATACACACAATAGCTTCCAAAGGGATGCTACTTATATTGCTTAAATGCTTTTATAATTTTATTTTCTAGAAAAAGTAGCAGGGGTGGCTGGAGGTGAAAAGAGAAAAATAAAACTACATCAAATAAACTTGACTATAAAACCAATAAAGTGAACACATGAGTTGGACAAAGACGCAAATTGCCATCATGATTTATGACCCAATTACAATATGGTATCGTTGATTTTAATTCGTTGCTATGTTAACAAACATATGCATAGAAAGAAGAAAAACAAAACTGGTCAAACACAGTCACACACCGTCAAGCGAACGCATAAGGATGTGTAGAGATGTTCTATTAAAATAAATGAGAGTAGAATCAATAACTAAAGATTACTGCAGGACATTAACCAAGGAGAATCGCCCCTGTGTTGTTCTTATCAACTCAGTGGGAATAGTTCTGGAGCAATGTTATGAGTTCCGTACCCTTATTTAGTTGGCGCTTATCAACTTTATGAAAGCCTTCGAGAGTGTCAATTGGCGTTACCTATGGAAAATATTATAGAGGTGTAGTATGCCGCCGAAAATTTCTAATTTAATGCGCGGTTTCCAGTGGACACCTTGAAGCTTTGAAATATGCCGATGAAGTATGTCTTCTGAGTCTAGTTCCAAGACATCTGCAGGAAAATATTAACGCCATTAGGTTTGAGTCTCGTGTTAATGGTCTGGAAGTCAATATTTCTAAGACTAAGATAATTTCTGGTGGTTATGGCGCAAATTTTTCAACACACATCAATGTGGATAACGAAGTCGTTGAATATGTAGGCACCTTCAAGTACCTGGCAGTATGGTAACTACAATAGGTGGACATAAAAGCGCGTATTAACAAGGTCAGAGCTGCATTCGGCATACTCCGTTGGTAACATAAATTTATATTACTTTGAAACTCGGAGAGAAAGGAAACACCAAATTTAAAATGACACGTTAATACTTTTAATCATGTTCAAAAAAAAACAAATTGCATTCGTATTTACAAAAACTCTTATTAAGCCTCCTGTCTGACGTCGCACAGTGGGGCCAATTAGAAAAAAAGGGTATAAACCTGTATCTTTGAAACTTGCGATCCGATAAGAAAACAATGTATGTAAGAATCATGAAGAATTTTTCATACAGGGTGTCAAAGTTGACTACCTCGTGCATGTAAAACTTTGATCGCTTCAAAGCTTTCACAAATATTATTTGATTTTGACAAATTTAGGCTTTTTGTAAAGCTTTTTAATAGATTAAGAAAATACATTTTATTTTAAAGAAATAGTTTTAATATTTTCAAAGATATTTGGCTTTTAATTTTTCGCCTTGACTTTGCTCGCAATTTAGTCAATATCTCCGGTAATAGAAAAATTTATATGATTTCTAATACAATCTCTAATAACATGCAAAAAAATTCTAATTTATCTCAATTCATGTAGTCGTGAAAAAAATCAAATTCAATTTTTTTTTTAAATGAGAGTGAAAATTGGCAAAACTTTGTCAAAAATAGAGCTTGATTGTTCGACGATTTTCTCAACATTTTTTCAAACCCAAAATTTTTCTTTTTCAATATATCAAAAGATTAGACTTCAAAAAAGACTGCAGTAGAAAATTTAAGCCGATTAAAGCATGCACGCTATATCCAGCATTGGACGAATAACGAAATTATAAATTGAGCGTCGCGTTAGTAACAGGGTACGTATTTACAATGTATTCTAAGAAAAAAATTTACTCTGAATGTACTGAAAATTCGTACCCTTTTGCTAACGCGACGCTCAACGCTCTTATTTAGGTATGGCTGTTAGGCGAGTATTTCAAATCATTAAAACGGGTAATCGTTGCAGCTCTCTGACTCACAACTCAATGGAAAAATAATTATGGTACATATTTTTCTCTGGAAAAGTGAGTAAGCAAGATATTTGTATAAATTTTTTACAAGATATTTGTATAAATTTTTTACAAAACATGAAGAACGATACGGTAAACAATTCTTAACTCAAAAATTAGGGTTTTTGAGAAATGACTACGTTGCAATAAAGAAACAATATGTTTGTGTATGTACATTTTCTTTCAATAAGAGAAATATTTTATTTATAATCTGTATTTCAATGTTCTTCAGCCCACTGTAACTTGCAACAATATTCACCTTTTTTTACATCAGCATTCGTAGCAATTGCACATTTTTAAAAGTATATATTTCCATACATTTGTATTTTTTTTTCTTTTCTTCGAGTTCTATTTCTAAAACGCAAAACTATGTATAAATATTTGGAATCTTTGTGGGCTTACCGGGCTACATGATGTTGTTTATAACGAAAACAACAACCGAAAAAACAAGTGAAGAATAAAGAAAATGTTTATAAATAAATTTGCTTGCCATCATTCCAAATATGTATGTACGTATGTATGTATGTACATAAGTAGGTATTTACATGCCTAAAAATTTAACGAATTATGCAAGTTTTGATATCTAGAAGTTTTAAATATTTGACAATTTGTGAGTGTAATTTTTTCGAAAGCAGCATGAAAGATAATTGGATGATGTGAGAAAAGAAATTTTGTTTATGACGAGTGCAATGATTTTTTTTGTTTTACATTTACTATGTAAATACATACATTAGGCCGAGTCACAAACAAGGGATAACAATAAAATTTTTGTTATCCCTCAAATTGCACTAATCGACAAAAATTAATTTTGACATGCGATAAGTTATGTACTTACTAATTTTGAAAATTCTAACGACCCCCATCATAAAAGCATACTTATGATGATCACTTCCATTTTTAAATATTTCAGATTTTTTTGTTTGTTTTTTCATTTAATTTTTCTTAGCTGAACTTTAAAATTATAGAACGTTTTATTGATTCCATGCAAAAACTTTGATGGCAAAGTAATGAGTTAAAATGCATATGAAATGAATCAATTTCATAATTTGGCGTTTTAAATCAGTACTTTAATATGACGATGTCATTGACTTCAAAATGTTAATATGTACTTAGAAGTCATTAAATACACAAAATAGAGTTGAAATTAAATATTGGCTGCCAGTATTAGACTCGTGCTTTTGAAGGAAAATTTGTGTCTGATGTCTAAATGTTTTACTCGCTGGTATACTGCACAACTATTTTGTTGTAATATCTTATTTTCACGAACAGATTACAAAATGGACGCAATTAAACTGCGATATGATCCATTTGCAGTTTATATTTTAAGCAAACATTAAAAAATATAAATAAAAATACAGACGAATTTATAAGTGCAACGTTCTACTAATCCGCCACTCAGATAATAATTTACTTGTTTATTTAGTATTAAGTAGTTATATAAGTACTGTAAAGTAATGCAGACGATATGTAATTTGTGTGAAAATGTGTGATTGGTGTTCTTAATAGAAAACATTCCTAAAGTATAAGTCTGCACAAAATATTTTTTAAGTATAATTTTAAAGAAATTGCAAGAATGTTGGAAGTTAAGTCTACTTAGTTTTATCATTATAAGTTTTATGTTTGATAAAATATTTAAATTTGTTTTCATAATTTTCGATAAAAACTTTACATTACTATTGAATAGTGATATTGATTTGTAAATACAAATTAATAGTAATCGCCCGAACGCACCTTTTCATACCGAAAACAAATCCAAACTTCAGTTGATTTTTCACACCGAATCCGAACTTGCGACTGAAGTTTTTGTTTATTAATTTCTACAAGCTATTTAATTTTGTCAAGAAAGATTTGAAATCAATTCATTGATGATAGGGGTATAGCGGCCCCGTGGTAGGTTATGATTAATTAATGTTATTTTTCCTCCTTATGACTTTGCAATATTGTGTCATATTCAATACTTTTTGGACTAAAAATGTAACGAAATTTAGCCTAATAATTATCACTTTCGATTAGCAAAATTTCTACTTGAATATTTTAGTTTTTGTACATTAATGTTCTACCGTACATTAATGGAACTTAGATTTTTGACGCTCTCCGATACCAACCCCGAACGTTCGGTGCACCCTACTAAGGTGTGGTGTTAAACTTGTACTTACATTTCTTAGATACATTCCAAGAGAGGTTTAAAAATTCTAGAAGTTTTTGTGAATAACTGAAGCCTGCAAGAAAAAAAAATAAGAATAATATGTATTTTTGAAATGTTTTAAGATTTTATTTGATTGGAATTGGAATCAAAATATTTAACTTTTTTTTGCAAACTTATGTAAAAGTCTGTCATACCATACAATATACATACATATACACTCCCGTGCACAGGAGTAAGGCAGTAAGTTTCACTTGCTATTTACATATCAATTAAGAAATCTATAATTAAAAATATTATTTCGGAAAATTTTAATTTTGTCGAATATGGCAAATGGAAATGGTAACTAAGTATAAAAGTATAATTTAAAATTTACTGCTTTTAAGCAACCTTTTCAACCCATTTCATTATGAAATGCATGTACATATATAGATTAAGTTTTTTTTATAAAAATTTTAGTTTTTCTATTTATGTAAAGAAAAAGATTTCAGCATTAATTTTCATTATTCAATGTGTTTTTTTTTAAACTAATTTGGTTGTTAGCACAAAGTGATTATTATTAGGCTAAAACTCGTGCCGTTTTTAGTCATCATGAATTGGATATTATTCATTATTTCAAAAGAACTGTAGAAAAATTAACATCAACCGCGATCATCAGTGTTAATGTGTATTACCATGTATACGCCACTTAAGCTTGATTTATCTTAGAAATATCTGACACATATATTTAATTTTTTCTTTAATTATAATGTAAATTCTTAGAATTGACTTAACTACATCTACTTTCATTCTACATTTCAACTAAGTAGGTACTCTAAAATGGCGATGCCATTGTAGTCAACTACTTACTCACTTGCGAATAACGACATCTAAATGTCATTACATAGAAGTTATTGAAAAACATATTTGCTATTAAAGTTCTTAATTGACAACATGATTATATAGAGTGTTTTGAGCCAATTTAGTTTTGTTTTTATTTTTTATTATAATCAAATAAGCGTTGGCGTTGTGCGCGTGATTCTAAAAATTGGCAACTAAAATTATATAATCTTAAATTTGGTAATTTCTTTGCTTCCCCTTCAAAAATCTCTTGGATCTATTATGAATACTCAAGGGGAAGAGTATTAAGCTGATCATACAAAATCGTATAAATCTGATGGATTGACAACAATATCGTTACGAAATGCATATGTTGATTAAACCTATAAACACATTCACTACAGCAGGCTACCGACTACAACCTGTCAAAAATACAATACATGTGTTTATATGAAAATGATTATTTTCACGACTGCAAGGCTACACGACTGCAGGTTGTTGTCCATGCTACTTTTGTCGTGTAGTCAAATTAAACTAATATCTATTTTTGTTGGCATAAAAATAAGGGCATTGAAATTCTGTATTCATCTCTTTATAAAATCTTAAAATTTCAATGAAGCAATAAAAAGGTAAAATCTTCTGAAACGAGCTGTAAATGCAAGGAATATAAAAAATCGCAAAAAAACTACAAAATCGACGAAAATTTGCAATAACTTCCAATCATTGGGAAAACAAAAATGTTTAATATCACTTAAGAGTCCCTCAAACAATAAAAAAATATAAAAAGTTATCTACATTGCAAAAAAATGCAAAGTCCACGAAAAGTTGCAAAGTTTTGAAAAAGCCGTAAAATCTTCTAAAAAGGCCTAAAAATGTAAGGAATGTGAATGCATACTACAATCTTTAAGTTTTCACCTCCATTTAGGAAGCTTTACCCCTGTTTCAAAATATTTAAACTTTTCGCGGTTTTTAGATATTTTCGCGACGTGAGTGATTTTTTGACATTTTATTGCTGTATTGAATTGTACTTTTTGAGAAAAAGGACTTTGAAAAAATCAAAAAAATTAAGTGGTACGTACCTCTGAAATATAAATGAATCAGTTCCTTACTGTGTAGCTGTCGTTTTCAAAATAATTAAGTAGCTGGCAACAAGGCGACATTTGTAGCCAGCAACATTTGTAGTCATGAAGCCGTGAATGTGTTTATAGCTTAAAACTCAATCGACCGCATTCTAGACATTCATATTAAACATTTTCATACGATAAAATATAAAAACAAAAAACATTTGTAAATAGACAACTTAAAACTCTGTCTCATTTCTATATAAAAGCAAATTGTACAAACACACATGCACACTTTTTTATTTTTCAAGTTGAAGCTGATACATGCATAATAATACTAGTGAATGTAATAAGAGTGTATGTGTTCCCTAAATATCGAACCGATTTAAATAAAATTAAGATTGTACACATCTACGCAAAAACCCATTTAAAAATATGTGGCGTGATGAAAACCCTAGTATGAATACCCTATTTGGTGAAGATCTTTTGGTGTAGCAACTCCGGAAGCCACACCTTAGTTTTTGACATATACATACAAACTTGACAATCATATAGTAGAAAACGACTAGAAATTTCTAACAAATTTGAAAGGATTTGAATTTTTTTTTTTGAAATTTGAAAATAACCTATTGAACAAATAAAAACACTTAAAATAAATAAAGAAACAAAAACTTAATCTAAAAGAACAAAATCTTTTTTATTAATTACACCGTTTGCAAGAAGAGGTAACTAAAAACATATAAAACTTTTCCAAATCGTTTCTGTATGACGGCCGTAAAAGGGATCTAATTTTTGAGCAATTAGAAGAACCTGAATAGGAAAACGTTTAAGAAAAGATTGAAACGCAACAATATGTTTTCTGAAATAGAACTTACAATTTCACTGGGAAATCGAATGAACAAAAGTATTCTATCATTTTTTAAAGGTAGATGAATAAAATTTTATCTTTGGTACTAATTTTGAATTGTTGAGTCAGACATTTTTTTCCTGAGCTAACAAATTGATAAACGAGTACTTAAATGTATCCCCTGACAAAATTATTAGCGGCAGTGAAAAAAACGTATTCCGGCCCCATCCATCCGTATGATTCATTATGCTGGTGTCTAATTACAATCAACAAAATTAGCTGTTACTCCGACAAACCGATCCATAGAGGGAATTTGGCGGTTAAAAATTATTTTAGAACACCGAATAATGGCTTCAAACTTCAAACAAATTAGTAAAATCGTTAAGAATCTACCGTCAAACATTTTTATCATGGATACAGTTTTCTTAACATGCAACACTGTGATAATATTTTCAACTTAATCAAAAACTGATTTATTATTCATTCATTCATAAGATTCATTCATAGTTTTGAGTTCATGTGAATATTTTTAGCCTCTTAAGAAACCCGAAAACCCGTTAAAATATCATTAAAAATTTCAAATAATACCTGAATATACATACAATAATAAAAACTAAAAAGAAAATTAAATTAACATATTTAATTTTTATAGAAACATTAATAAAATAAAATACAACGTTGTTAAATTTTTTCTTCTCTCTTATTTTTTATATAATTTTGTTTTTTAGAAATCTAAAGCAATTTATTAAACGCCTTTTGTTTACAATTAAGCCCATCTTTATTAAAAAATCTTTTTTGTGTAAATATGTATCAATAAGCATTACCTGCCTTTCCATTTATTTTTGGCTTTTAACTTAAATTTTTATGTGGTATTTTTCTTTTAAATTAAAAAAAAATTGGTTGCAAGTGAGCTTGATGCCAATAAAGAAGACATAATGATAAGCAAAGTGTAATGATAAGCTTGTAGATTATAGGCGCGTTGTTTCTTTAAGTATATTTTTTCACACTGCTCTTTAATTGATGTCGGTCTTATAGTTCACAACGCGTTGCATACAGGGCTGCCAGTAATATTTTCAGAAAAATCGAAATTTTTTTGTAAATAAGATCGTCAAAATCGTTCATATTTAAAAAAATCGTCAAAAATCGTCACTGAAAAATCTTTTGTTTTATACAACAATCTTTCATTTAAACATTAACAATTCAACAGATTTATTAAAAACAACAAAAACTTTAAACATTTTATTTAAAGTGATTATTTTTCGAACAAAATGAAAATGATTATTATTTTTTGGCTAATGTTCGTAACGTTTTTAGTCAGAAAGAATTGGACATGAGACAATATTCCAAAGGAACAAGGAAAAATTTTAACACTAATTAATTTCAACTTACACGGCAGAACAGAAACAACATTGTTTTTCGAGAGCCGCTACACTCCCATCATCAGTGTTCATGTGTGTTTCCATGTATCCGCCACTGTTTAGGTGGCTCGGTTGAATGTGATTTCAAATTTGTATTTATACAAATAATGTCTAGAAAAAGCATACTGTATTAAAATATTCAAAACTTTTAAGCGACATTCATTTATTAGTTTTTTTTTAACATTCTACTAAATTTGGAGAAAATTAACTTTTGAAAGGGTTTTGACTGAAAAGTAGAAAATTTCCTCAGTTTCCAACAAAGTTGTTTTAATTTTTGGGTAACTGATTGACAGCAAGAGTAACATTTAGTTCCGCTAAAACGTTAATTTCATTTTAAGAAAATGGGATTAGTCCCAGGTTAATAAGTGCATGATTTACGGATTTATAGATTCGCTAACACTGTGAAATTGTACTAATCATTGAATTTATTGAAAAAATATACAAATCGAAAAGTATTCGACTAAAAGCAGTATTAGTTTGCACGTTCTGTTCTGTTACGAATCAGCTGTTTTATTTCTGTTGGATTGAAAAACTGTGAGTGCGGTTTGTTGTTACTTTTTCGTTCTGTTCTGTTGTGGACTATTCTGTGGAAAATAGAATACAACGTTGACAGTCAAGAGTGTGTATGTATTAGTTTTTTGTGGAATGAAATATTACAAATTTTGTTTTAAAAGTCAGAATATTTTATTTTAATTCAAATTATTAAAGATTTATATATTTTTGTCATGTAAAAAATATTTTGCAAACATTTACAAAATTTAATCCTATAATTATATCGTCCACATCCGAAAATTCAGACACAGAACAAGTAATTAAACAATATTTACTACAGAAAAGAACGGCACAGAACGGCAACGAAAAGTAAAAACTAATGAGGCCGGTTTATTTAACTATAAAAAACCCGGACTACCCGTATTGTAGAAAACCAGTTTAAAAAACCGATTCGAAAACCGAGTCGATCACCCTAGTACTCTGTTTTTCACTTAAATATTTTTTTTACTTTAATTTGTATTTTTGCAACAAATCTTTTTTTTTAATGTTACCCATAATCAAAAAATTATTGCTTGTATTTTCAAATGAACTGTGCTTTGGGTGTATCTATTGTTTCTATCTTGCCTCCGAACGCTTCAATGGAATTCAATTTATAATTTGGCATATTCAAAAATCGATAATAAATTAATATCCATAATAAGTACATATACGAAAGAAACGGCAGTATTTTGTATATGAAATAAATTAAGAAGAAAAAAACAACAAACGCTTTACATTTAAACAGTAACTAACTCCCCAAACACATTGTAATAGAAGTCATAAGCAGTTTATAATACATCAATTTACAGATATATTACAATCTAAAGACTTAAAGCTTCATTTTGTAAAACTCAATGCTAAGTATTGATCAATTTTATATGTAAGAAAATGTGAACGCTTAACGATGCGTTTTCCAAAATAAGGGCTTTATATTCCTCGCTTACCGAGCAATACGGACATCATTGATTACTATCTAAATACATACTTCTTTCGATTTACCTAAACTGTAAACGCAATTTAATAGCAATATCTGTTATTTTCATTTTCCAATTGTTTTAATTTGCGAAAAAGTGCAGTATTTGTAGAAAAAATTCTGAAATTCAGTACTAAATGCTTATAAAAAAATATCGCATGTGATATTTTAACACGACGTTTTCATCTTCTCGTTTTAGAATATAGTAGTTTTTACAAGTTTTGTATTTCAATGTGTATAAATTAAAAGAACTATAAAATAATGTTGGATAATTTTTATAATCTTGTTAAAATCATATTTATTCGTTAAATTTCAATTTC
Organism: Gymnocheta viridis; assembly: GCA_956483585.1. NCBI lineage: Eukaryota > Metazoa > Arthropoda > Insecta > Diptera > Tachinidae > Gymnocheta > Gymnocheta viridis. The sequence goes on from OY101440.1 coordinate 3,044,250, forward strand.
AGTATTAAAACTACTTTTCAAAACATTAATCGCCAAAGGCAAATACAAAGTCAACGTATTTTTGTTTGTAAGCCTAAATCGAGGTAAGAAACGTTTTAAATATTATAAATAGAGGGTGTTCCTATATTTATAAAAAGAATGAAAAACAATATCAGCCACGTGTAGGGCTACGACTGCAGGACAATATTCCCTAACAATATGACTAACATTAGTACTGCAGGGTTAATGACGAAGTTTCTACTTGTCATCTATTAATTAGTTACAGGTTTAGTTGTGAAAACTGTTAAGATTGCGGGTTATTGAATATGAAACGTCTTATTGGAACACCCTGTACTTCACATGTTTTATCGAAAAAAATTTACATATTTTTAAAATAACCAACAGCATGATTCATTTAAATGTGTAAAAAAGCCGGTAAATACATTTTGAAAACAGATTGCTGACATGCCGTTGTAAAAAAATATACATACATATTTACACATAAAGTTTTACATTCTAACATATTTATATTTATTAGCTTATGACTAAAAATACATTTTTTTGAAACATATTTTATGTATGTATTTTTTTTTTTTGTAAAAATGACGTGAAAAGTGAAACGTGTTTGACATTTGAAAACGTGTTGAAGTCATCAATAAAATATTAATTATTATATGTTCCGATCATAATTTTTTGCTTATTGGCTTGCGAATTTTTTAATTAAATTTGTAACGTATTTCTTTTGTTGATTTGTGATTTATTAGAAATGTGTTTAATGCGGCACACCTTTTCTATTTGTTTTTTTTCTATTACGTTTTCTATGACACTTAAGCTTATAAAATTATAGAGAAATTTAGAAAAAAGAAACATTATTAGTCTTTAATGAATACAATACCTTCCAAAAATAATTAAAATAATGATTAATAATTCTTTTACTTTGCTGAGAGACCACAGAATTAGAAACAAGCATGTTCAGGTTTCAACGCAACCACTCAACAATTGACACAAAGTAATGACGAAGAATTCAGTTACTGGTTTAAAACAATAGGATTTTTCGAGATCCTTAAAATAGGCATAAGTTTGGTCAATAATTTCATCTAAATCTCTTTTCACCGAGCCATTTCTTTAGGTTTGGAAATAGGAAGTAGTCACTACGGGCTTAATCCGGAGAATATGGTAAATGAGGTACCAATTCGTAGCCCAATTCATAGAGCTTTGCCATTGAGAATGCACACGTCACACGTTTACGTTTATGGTCAATTGAGAGCAAATGCAGCACCCATCTAGCCGATAGCTTTTTCATATGCAAATGTTCATGCAAAATGTTGAACACACGTTCATATGATACATATGTTTACCATTTCAACAATCTCACGTAACTTGACTCGGCGATCATTCATAACGATATCGAGTATTTTCTTGTTATTTTCTTCAGTAAACACTTCTTTTGGTTATTTTTTTTGACATTTTAATTTTTGGCAAAAAGTCAAAAATATGATTAGTAGCTGTGACTTAAAAACGCGAGCTGATGGAGAAAAATGGAGATTAAATTTGAGATCAGCGGCTTCAAATTAGTAAAAAACTGCAATAAAGTTCCAGTCAACACAAAAAAAGTTTAATTTTGTTCCCTTGTGTTATCAATGATAACTATATTTTTAATAGAACTATCATTAATGATAACTAATTTTACTCATAGAAGATGTTTGATTTTGAAATCTCATAAGACTTATTTATAGTAATGCCTTACTGGGTAATATAATGTGCTTATGAGGGACGAAACTATATCATTTACACTTACGATTAATCAGTTTAAGCTATGCTTTTATTTATTATTTTATTATTTATTCCAATATTTTATCAGTATCAGTATTTAAAAACTCTCAGAAATATTTTATTGAAGCCAAGAAACGGACTTCATTTATCATCGTTTTAAAAAATTAATAATTCATAAAACAAACAACCCATATTTTCCTACCTTTTAGCTCTTTGTAACCAATGTTTTTATTCTTGCTGGCATTTGAGTGTATGTAAATTTACTTAACTTTAGAGAAAATAAATCAATATCAGCAATTTATATACGAGTAAACATTCTCTTGTACATACTTTTTCTGCACTCGTATGTGCTGAACAACTGAATGTGGTATTTATGTTTTATAGTTTTTCTTTTTTACTTTTCTGAAAGAAAACATCTATATATAATATATATATAGTATTTAATGTTTATTGAACGTAAATCCAAACATTTTTAAGTCAACAGCAAATCAAATAGGAAAAGATATACAAAATGCAAATATTTACAATTTCATATATACTTACATACATTTTCTTAATACAGTATAACGAATAATTATCCAAGAAATTATTAACAAAAAGATATTGAGTATCTAACACATTTAGATACTCAACACATTCGCTTTCGGTACTCGATTCTTTTAACTTTTTAGTGATGCGGAATTCAGATGAGTTCTAGGTAGAGCTGTGTTTTTTCCGTTCCCACAACAAACAAAAAAGAAATACTCGATACTCCGTAACACTACTCAATACTGTCTAACTGGTGATAACTTTTGTATGGAAAACTTACTAAAATTATCACTACTTTTTATTGAAAATTTATCATTGAATATGATTATTTATAGAAAATGTATCACTGCCGACAGTTTTATACATACAATTTTACACAGGCGACAAATTTCTATAGAAAATTTATTACTGCTGACAGTTTTTCTTAAAAAAATTTATCCCTGACGATAATTTTTAATATGAAATGCATCACTGGTGTAGAAGAGTTGTCGCTGATGATATTTCTCTGTAGAAAATTTATTACAATAAGTTTTAATAGAAAACTTTGCCACCAATGATAATTTTCTTTAGAATTTCTTTCACTAATGAGAATTTATCACTGGTGGAAATTGTCTATAATTTTCGCTGACGATAAGTTTCTTCAGAAAATGTATCACTTCTGAAAATGTATCACTTATGATTTCCCAAAGAACCATTCAGACAGATAATCACTTTCTTTAGAAAATGTATCGTTAACTATTGTTTTAAACATAAAATTTTTCAAAGATAATAACTTTCTATTCTAAATTTTTCACTGAGAAAATTTCATAAAAATTTTCTATAAAAAATTTACCACTGACGATAGTTTTTCTAGATTTCGTTGGATTATATAAATCTATAAAAGTCATTTTTATTCTAGTTACGTAAAATTGTTCGAGGTTAACCATCCATACAATCAATAATAAATATCAACCCCGTGTGTGTTGATTCAAAAATTATATCTTGTGAAATTTTTTTTGTGAAATTATCACAGTCAGGGAATATAATTTTATTATTTATTTATTTTTACATAATATTAATCTTATATAAATATAGGCCTAATATAAAAATATGACTAGCATAAGCTACACGGGCTATCGGCTACAAGAATATAATTTTATATAAAAAATACAATATCCAATTTTGAGTATTCTTGTTAATTTTATTTTTGTTAATGAACATCGTTCATAAAAATTTTCTTATTCATGTGTTCATAAGCTCCTTCAAAAATGTTGTATTGAAACCAAACTTTTGTCACACACTGTGAGATATACAAGACACCCTTTTAAGGCATAACCGAATCAGGTTGTTTATAATAATTAAGTTGCAGATTGCAACACGAGCAATGGCAAAAGCATACACATCCATATGTCTGTATGTATATCGCAAAGAGCATCAGCAAAATTAATGAAAAAATAAACTGAAATTGAATTGATTATGAAAACTGCTTAGAATTTTCAAAGTATTCTAAATGTATTTGTCATTAATTTAAAGAATATAAAACGACTTTTAGTAAAAACTTAAACCCATTTTAAAATTTAAATCATATCTTTGATTTTTTTATTTATTATTAATAGATCATTTTAATATCAAATTATAATCACTTTACTGTTTTTACAATAGTTTCGTTAACTTATTTATGATTTTTTGCATAAAATTAATAGAAATTTCAATTATGCTGTGTTTCAAAGTTTTCATATTATAAAAAAATATACTCCGTTTGAACAAGCAGCATCTGCCTGGCCAGACATGATGATTGTAATTTTCATTTGCGATTTTTTCATCATGTTTTTTATATTCTGTTGCATTATTATAACGCCAGGGAGAAAGTACAATGACTTTTTGTTATTTAATAATTGAAGCATTTACAATGGTGATGACAATAAATAAATATGTATATCTTCTAGTGAAGTAAAAAAAAGAAGAAATATATGAGCAAAAATAATAAACATTTAAATTAATTTATTTGCAATTAAAGTTAATTAAGACAGTATTTAGGGAAAGAGATTTGAACTGGCATTTAGACATTAGAATCGAACGCTGTAGAGGTTCTCAAACGTAACAAAATGATGCAGATCACAGTTTTAATAAAATGAAAAACATCACTGTTGATAATTTTTAGAGTGCCATACACGAAATGTACAAACGGAACCCTTGAAATTTTCACAATATACGAATATGTATGTATTGGTATAGCGATACCGACAAATACTAAAAATAACAGCACATGTAACGCTGCAAGAATTTTGTATAAATTGTCCTGAACGTACGTACGTGAAATCATCCATTTGTTTCCGACCAAAACATGTCCGGTTAATGCTTGAGCCACCAATTTGTTTCGGACAAAATTATTGTTCGGACTTTTTTTCTATAAGTGTATTATGGAAATATTTTCGGTTTATTTAGTCCATTAGCTATTAACGGAGGCACTTATCTGTTATCCTTTTTCGTATATAATTTGTAAAATATTTTTGCTTTTTATTTACATATTTCATATGTTAGATTTAATATTTTAATTCCAAAGATCGCGGGCGTTTTTTATTTTTCCAGGAAAAAGAAACTCCTACTTATATTGCATCGCTAAAAGTTTTACATAATAAAATGTTACTGGCGCTTGACGAGGAAGATAACTTTATTCATAATTTTTTTCACCTCAACCTTTCACTGACAATAGTTTTAACACCCTTCCGTAATAAAATGTCCACGAGAATAAGAAAATCATGTACAGTAGAATTCCATTAGTTTGAAAGGGACCAGCCATTTTTTGTGAATTAAAACCGGTTTTCGAAATAATAACGATATTTCTATTTAACGACGTAACGATATTTTCGAATTAACGGGCTATGAATTATAGCGATTCTACTGTAATAGATTTTATGATATTGTTACAAAGAGTTCAAGTTTTTCTTTTATTTGTTTTTTTATAGACTCTTATTTTAGTGTTTTTTCAGGCAATTTCAAACTGCTAACGAACTGTAATAATCTTCGTTACCACCTATCACACTATCTCTGCTCCAAGAACTCTGACTGCACTTAATACGGTCTGTCAAATGTATCTAAATGCGATTAAGTATATTTTTTTACAATTTGCAGTTAAACATCAATAAGCTTTAGAAGCAACTGTTTGTCTAGCGGTGGCCTCAAGTGCATCTCTTGCCACTGTGGCTGTTGATGCTACTGGTATCATCAACTCCAGCAAACTTGTCTTTCTGAAAGTTCATTCCCTGTCTCCACGTTTTCTTCTCGCCTTATAAAATCAATGATTCTTTTTATGGTGGCAACTTACAAGTGCATAAATTTTTTATAATGCTGGTCGACAGCGAGTGCCTATTAAGTCATGTAGTTTTACAACTGAATAATAATCAATAAAAGATGGACTCTGTATAAGAAAAAGTTCGTTCTTAATTATAACAAGTAAAAGTTGTTATGATCTATTTTTTTTTTGCTGCTGTTCTTACACTTATTTTTGTTTTCAATTTAGTTTTTACTTAAGTTTAAGAATACAATGTAGTGTTTGATTTGTAGGCCAGGCCATACTTAAGAAATATGATACCAGTTTAAGCGAAATAAGTATTTAATATTAGTTATGCATGTCTAGGTGGAAAGCACTTAAAGAAAAATTTTTTTTACAAGAACCACAGAAATTCAATGAATCAGTAGCAGAAATTTGTAAATTCAGAAAAAAAATTCACAACAATTTCATAGAAATTTCTTTTTTTAATATTTGAATGAAAACAATTAATTAAACAAATTGTTTGTCTTAATTTGTAAAACAATTTGTTGAAAATATTCAGAAATATACAACAACAAAAATTTACCGAAACAGACAAAAGAGTTTCTGAATTGTTTGTGATTTACCAAAAGACTTTATATCTGAATCAGCAAGCAGCTTGCTTAACAGTGTTGGCAAAATCCCGGGTTTTTTCGTTGGGTTTTATTGGGCTTTATTGGGTTATTAGGTGACAGTATTGGCAAAAACCCGGGGTTTTTGTCAACTTTTAAATTTCAAAACGCACCAAATTTAAGAAAAAAATGCGCCATTAAAAAAACGCACCAAGTTTAGAATTTCTTTTTTATTTAAAATGTTTACTGAATTAATTTTGCGTAAAAATTAGAATATTTTTACATTAAGAACATAACAACACACCAGTCTTCAAAAAATAAAAATATACAACAAAAATAGATAATTTTAAAATTTTTTTGTTTGTTGAGGGTTTTTTAGCTAGTCTGTATATGTACATGCATTTCATTGGTGCTAAAGCCAAATCATCAGTAGACCTTAAACCTTAAATCGATAATATTTTTTTATTTCTTAAATTCTATACTAAACTTTTTAAAAAGAGATCAACGATTAATAGTAAGGATTCAAAATGAATAATAATAGTTCACTATTTATCCTTTTAATAAAATATTTTTAAAAATTTATTTTGCATCAGAAGTTTGATGTTTTCATATTAAAAATGTATGATATACACAGTAGGGTTGGCCGATTTGTAAGGACGAAAATTTGTCGATATTGTGCCATAGATTTTTTGATAGCTTTTGACATGAAGAAAAAAATTCCAATTTTTATACCATCTGAATAATACGATTTTGGGAATCCCTCAAAATACGCGTTAGTTTCGGTAATCACTTCTTCGTTTGAGATGAATCTTTTTCCTGCGAGACATTTTTTCAAGTTTTAAGCAGGAAAAAGTCACTAGGAGCTAAATCTGGACTATAAGGTGGATGATTAACCAATTCGAAGTGTATATCACAAAATTTTAGCATCGTATCTAATGCTGTGTGATAATACTTTCCTGTAATTGTGGATCCTTTTTCAAGATAATCGATGAGCAATATTCCGTGTGCATCCCAAAATACAGTAGGCATAACCTTGCCAGCCGATTTCACTGTCTTCGCCTTCTTCGGAGCACTTCCACCAGCTTCCTCCCAATGTTTCGATTGATTTTTGGTTTCCGGTGTGTAGTGGTTATTTTTCGTTATTAATCGACGCCAAAAATCAACAGCATTACGCTTTATCATGTCCAAACAACGTTGTGAAGTGGTCTGTCGAGCTCGTTTTTGTTCGACACTGAGCAAACGCGGAACCCATCTTCGAAGCTTTTTCATATGCAAATGTTCATGCAAAATGTTGAACACACGTTCATATGATATGTTTACCATTTCAACAATCTCACGTAACTTGACTCGGCGATAATTCATAACGATATCAAGGATTTTATTGATATTTTCTTCAGTAACCACCTCTTTTGGCTTCCTGTTGATGGTATTGTTGCAGTGCTTGTTCGGCCGCGCTTGAATTCAGCAATCCAATAATTTACCATGTGATCTGACGGAGCAGACTCACCGTAATGTTTATCGAGCTTTTCTTTTGTCTTTTTCGCCGTTTACCCTTTCAAATAATAGTGTTTAATCACTGCACGAAATTCACTTTTTTCCAATTTTCAAGAAACATAAAAGTTGCTTACTTCAAACAAATAAAGTAATCGATGAATTTGGGTGAAATTTTACCAGCTGACGTTTGACAGATCGCAGTTTCCAAAGAAAAAAGTTTTTGTATTTGTGCTGCCATCTAGCGCTAGGTAGCTTCAATATCAATCCGCCCTCGTAAATTTGTGGAAAATAGGTATTTACAATACTTTTATTCAAAATGCAAATGCATTTTAAATTTTTATTCCAAATACAAAATAGTTTTTAATAAAAGTTTAATTTTCACAATGGAAATGATATTTTTTAAGTTTTTTATTCTATAATTTTGCTGTTTTTTAATTAATATTGAATCATAAAATTTTTCTAATGTTTGCATTTTTTAAGAATTTTTGGCATTTTATAGATTTTTTCAAGACTTTTGGCTGCCGATTGCCAATTATATGATTTTTTTAAACAAATTTTGGGAATAATTTCCAATATTGCAGTTGCAATTTTCAGAATATGCGCTATTTTCGCGGGGTTTTCAATTTTTAAGTTTCTTTGCAATTTACATTTTGGAGCTTCATATCATATTAAATTTTTACATCAAACTTTGTTTTTATTTTATAGAAAAGGCAATTAATTGAAGTGCTAATCTTCACTGATGTTACAGAATGAAAGAAACATTTCTTATCAAATTCTAGCCGGGAAGAGATTTTTCAATTACAATAATAATACCGGGTTCTGATATACTGCAGGTACGCTCTGCACCTGAATATGCAAAAAAAAATAATTAAAATTACACAAGTATAAAACAGGATATAAGCATAAATTTTGCCTTTCTTCTGAAATCACAAATAGTCATAAAAATGAAATATTAATACATTTTCAAAACAAAACTAAAATTCAATTTCATTGATTTTGTATAATTAATCGTACATAGTGTCTTGACGATCCATTACATTTTTTTAATATAAATAATATAAAAAATAATTATGGTTATTTATATACGAAAAGAAAATGTAAGCGATAAAAAATACTGTAAGATGCATGCATAATATTATACTAATAAACGTACAAAAACAACAAATCATTGTTTTTCGGCTGTTTAGAAAATTTTATGCAATTGGCACGCACTCACGTTCTAGTGCTACTAACTGGTTGATTTGCCCTGCTTTTATCATTTTTAATATGTAAATGCTAAAATACAATTGTTTTCATTACTTTCATAATATGTATGTATGTATGTAATTTTTATATAATAACTTTGCAAAATGCTAAGCCCATGGTACAATTATTACCAAGAGATTCAGTTCAAAAAGCATTTTTTTGCTGGGAGTTTACCTGTAGACTGAAGAAGCACATTTTCATTGTTGTTTTGACATCTTCTAGGTAAACTCCCAGCAAAAGAGGTAGTACATGTTTTCTGAACTGCAGTAATAATTGTACCATGATTCTACCTATCAAAATTTGAGTATGATTACAAAACTTGTTCTTGTTCTGTATTTTGATTCAAAAAGTATGATCGCCGTATTTATCACCGACATCTGGTATCTTTGCTGCAGCTGTAAAGGGATGTTCATATATCACGTAACGCGCTTAAAGAGGCGGGGAGATGGTTGCAAATTTGTTAGGGAATTTATAATTTATTGTGAAAAAGTCTAAAAATGCTACGTAATATGTCGACAGCTTCTAATGGAAAAATAACAAAAGCTGGAAAATTATGTATGGAAAGAAACAAAAAGACAGAATGAACGACAACACTATTTACAACGATACGACAACTTTCTGTTATATATCGTCCCGATAAAAAACCGTTTTTATACCTTTTGAATTGATTGCACCTGTCGTACAAAAATGGAACTTAAAAAATAATGGTCACTCTTAAGAAAAAAATAGTTAGTTATGAGAGAAAAATTATTATTTTACTTTAAATATATGTACATATGTATGTTTAAATAATAATTTATGAAAGAGTAACAAACAACAAAAAACTACCACTAACTCATCCTGTCAGTGGACTTGATACATCCGAATGCAAGAACATCCAGTGAAGCAAAACACCCGGCTATTTTTTAGCTTTTCTTTCTTCTATTTAAAACTAAATTGAACAAAAAATTAAGAAATACATCCGTACAAAGTTTACGCTTGAAGCGTTAGTATTACGTGTTCTGTGGTCATTTTAGTTAGCATTATATGTAAAGGCAACAGCAAAAGTAGCATACAGTAGGCGACAACAGCAACAAAAACGATAACAACGCGGTAACAACTTTTGTAGTCATAAATACCAACCATATTCCAACAACATTGGTAAAACAACATTATTACCAATGCACAGTGGGAACAAACAAGGTAAAACGCTTTAGCTTTATGATTATCTACTGGTACCAAAAGAGAATCATATTAGTTTTTTTACATAATTAGAGATTTATTAAAAAATTGAAGAAATCACTTGTTTTGAAAAAATGTACTTTGCAAGCGAGCTACATACATCAGAAAGTCCAATGGTAATTTTGAAGACCGCAAACTTCCCTACAACACGCTACAAAAATCGATTCAATATCGGTACAATAAGTGGTGGAAAAAGTATTCATAAGTTTGTTTTCCATACATATTGTACGAAAAAAATGAAATTGAGCTGATGTTTATTGTGTGTATATTTTTAGCTCTTACTAAATGTTTTACGTCTGGATCTGTGTGTCTGTCTATGCCATCGTAGCAGCCAAGCGGCTGGAGCAGTTTTGACTTTATTTTTTTTTGTATGATCAAACTTTGATCATCAAAGTGGCTTGATCGAGAATGTTCTTAGCTATGCCGACCGTTTGGTAGTCATGTATGATTCCATATCTGAAAGAGTCCAAATTAGACAGCAACTTTTTTAAAATTTTTTAAATATATTAAAGAACTTTTGCTTGTTGAGGATTTTTTTTTTAGCTAGTCTGTATACATGCATTTCATTGGTGTTAAAGCCAAAGCATCAATATACCTTAAACCATATTTTTAAATGTTTTGCCTTGATAATATATTTAAATAAACATTTCCAAAAAAGTGGACGGATACGTCTTTTAAGAGACATTTTATATTTATTATTTTCTTAGCGAACCGAAAGACAAATTCTTTTTGAAATTCTAGAGGTCATGGCTCTTTAATTTGACAACAATATTGTATCCTTCAAAACTGTAAAGTGCTAAGTAAAAAGTTCAAAAGAAGAGTAAACGAAAAATCGTTTGTGTAGTTTTACTACATTTGATCTGTATATTAATGATTGTTTTATGTTTGTATGTACAATAATTTAATTTTTCACTTAAAAACAAAAAGTTAATTGCAAACTATTTTCCAGAATTGGCCCACTGTGCATTAATGTTATATTCCAATTAATGGCAATACGGTGAGCGCACCACAGGCAGAAATGTACCAATATCATTAGTTCAGAATGTTGTAATTCTTCAAAAACCAGCCTTTGAAAGAACGAAATAAATAGAGATAAATTAATAAATAATTATAAAATAACTCTAAAGAAAAAATGTCAAAACACCAAAACGCATCTTTGTTTTTATTTATTTTGACTTATTTATGGTTTCCCGATTGTTTCCCATTTCATTTGGATTTACTTCTCATATTATTTTTGTTCTTTGCGGCAATTGATTCATCCTGCAAATGGTGGTACCTGGACTTTTTTAATATATGAGTATTCAATTTACTATCTATAGATTGGACTAAGTACGCAAACCCCAGGAAATTAAGTTTGTAGTAGAGGAAACCTGCTTTCGATGTTCTAATTACAACTTATGTGATGTTCATAGAATCCAAGCAATCGCATTGACTGAACAATTTGTATGAAAATCACTGAGTTATTCGAGTGGTTTTCGAACATATTTTCAACTCAAGTTGATTGCTTGGATTCTATGAACAACACATTTGAGGGATTATTTTATCATAAATTTTTCTTGCTAGCGAAAGCTGTAAGAATATTTTTACAATTTTAATTTAGCTTATTTTAATACAAAAATCAAATTCGCTTTTTTCTGCTTGACTGCAAAGCGTATTTGACAATGCTTACCACTCAAAAGTGTTTATTGGTTAATTAACATGAATATTTGGTATCAGCTACTGTATTCGTCTTTTAAAAGTCAATTCAATTGTTCTTGACACCGATTACTTAAAACAGAAAGTCAGAGGCTGACAATAAATATTAAAATAAAAACTAATAGTAAGTTAATAAGGCTAAATAGTACATATAAATATGTATCATAAACGCATATATTTATGTATTTTAAATATGCGAATATTTTCACAAACTAATGTTTTAACTCTTTCCCTTCGCTGGATTTTTTCCAAACCCGTAGTAGCCGTACTTAAGTAGATGTTCAGTGGTTTTCTCAGTTTCGTATGTATTATAGAATTTCTTTTCATTCATGGCATCGCATTACATTTTCACTTAATTTGCAAAACTTTAAAATAAATCAGAAATAACATAAATTTTAAATCTAACACAAATTAGATCATTAGAAATTTATAATTTTATTCTCTCCACATTAAAGTCAATAATTTTAAAATGAGTAAATGTGCTAATATTAATAATAATAATAATATGTACTTCTAATAAAAAGTGTAAATTTTAGCCAGATTTATTATTTTATTTATTTTTATTGTTTATAGCTTTCTTAATAATCGTTTCCCTTTGAAACGAACTTTAGAACAAAGCCACTTTAAAACAGAAGTAAGAAACCTGTATTTTTATTTAAAAAAAAGTTAAAACCATTAATCAATTTGTTGTTCTTACTTAATTTTTATGGCAATTTGATGTCTATTAATTTTTAAAGTTTAAACTTTAAACAGCATTTCGGGAGGTTAAAACTGTTGACAATTAGTCTTTATTGAAAGCAAGTCATGTTTGAAACAATTTGATTGAGATAAATTCATCAATAATTCCGAGTAAAAAAAGAATTTATTACTGATATTGTATTCGGATTGAGAATTAAGTTGAGGATTCGTTAGAATTAATTTAGATTGCTCGCCCACTATTGCTACATAACGCTAAGATTGGTTGCTGACAAATAATTTCAAATCGATAATAAGAAACGAAAGTCTTGATTCCCTCCCACCCTTATAAATGTGAGCTTAATTTTTTATTGGGCAATTATGAAAACTAATTCTGAAGTATCTTTGGAAAGTTGTAAAATACTAATGGGAGAATTGTGTTTGTGAATGGTTAAAATTAAGTATCAGGATCTTGATTCAATTCTTTTTTTTTGTAGTTATATGAGCTTAACCTAATCGCGCCTAGAGTTGGCAAGCCGGTTTCGAATGGATTTTCACTATTTTCCAGGGTTTTGCTCGATAAAAAAAAAGAAGTCTTCGAATTATTAGATAATCTGCTTTTCCGCTTTATTTAGTTTCCAAATATCCCTTAAAATCAATTTTTTTGTCATTTCTGTACTTTTAAAATCAAAAAAATAATTAGCTTTTGAAAGCTTACATTGTTCTGGGGAAGATTCCGATATTATATATTTGATCCAAACACACAAGAAAACTTATAACAAGAGAACATATAACATTATGTACAGAAAAAAGTTACCCACCAGCCAGTGTGGCTTTAGTCCGAATGTAGAGAGGCGAACATTTAGTAGAAAAAAATCTGGAAATCAATTTTGTTTTTCCATTCGCATTCACAGAGACTAACATCTTGTCGTTATTCAGTTATTATTTGAATATTATTTTCAAAAAAGTAACGTAAATGTCAACAAAGCATATGTGAACAAAACCTTTCGCCGAGTACCGAACACAAAAACGATGATATCTTCCCCACCCGCAATATGCGTAGAAATTCCACATATTTCCGTCGCGTCTTTAATTGTTATTTATCAAAACTAAATAATTTTTTTTGAGAACAATTAAATTATTTCTTAAGTTGTTGTTAACGTTAAATTAAAAGTTAGCTTTACATTTATTTTTTAGTTAATAATAAAAGATATACAAAACCAATAATAGTTGAAGATCTATTTTTAATTTTTAAAGAAACTACTTCAATTTGCAGATAAAAACTGCGTTACAAATTCAAAAAATCCGTTAAAAGTATCGAGTAGTATTGAGTACCGAAATGAAAAGTATTGAATATTATTGAGTAATGAAAAGTAGTAGAATTTGCCAGCACTAATATTGAATAAACATTAACACGTTTTATTTACGTGAGAGATTTTATCAGCTGATACGCAACTTCACGATTCTACAGTATTTGAATGAGCACAAAAAAAGCAGTCAGTCTAATAGATACCCATAACTATTATAACTAAATCAAAATTTAGCGCATGCTTAAAAATGCAGCAAAAGTACCTTAAATCTACCACTAGTATACAACTTTACTAGGGAAATAGAGAGTCCGTCAAAAATCTATTTAATCCAACGGAAAACTGCAGGAAGCACATATGCAGCCACTGGTCGCGAATGGGTTAAGTTTCGCTCGATGCCATCTCTTAATCAAACAAAGGCATTAATACTATGAAGAAAAAGTTTCATGAAAGGAGAACACACGTCATTTCTTTAGTTCATCTTGCATTGTAACTTGCTTGTCGCTTTTAGTAATTATATGCTAATTGGCCATAATGCTGCATGTTATTATAAAACAACTACACTCAAAGAAATAAAAAAGTTAAGTTCACTTATTAGCTTTTCTACTTTCTTTGGAGAAGAGTATTTTCCTCTTGCATATGATTTTAGTAAATGACAAAACAAATATAAGAAACACACATAATATAGTACATTTAGCTCGATACACTTTATCCAGCGATCCAGAAAAATTATTATGCCATCCGCAAAATATAATTTCGAATTGTCAAACCGAAATCATATGATTTCCCAACGTCAACCAAGATATTGGAAAGTCCTCAATATCTAATCTTTTTTGTATGGAAAATTTTTGTTTTCGCGACCGCTAACTCAAAAATTAATAAATTTTACAAAAAAATTTTTTTTCCCAGAGCACATTTTATTTTGTATGGGACGAGAATAAAAACCATTCAGTAGTACATCAACATGATTCGTCCCTTCGGCGTGATGATTTAGTGACGCTAATGGCTAATGACTAAACTGGTTCTTCCGCTTATTACAGGAGTACCCATATAAAAATAGTTAAATTATAATACATCTTGCAAACCTATTAAAAGTACAAAAACTGTCAAGCTTTCTTATCTCTCAGCCTGTGTTTCTGGATGACAATTATTTTTTTCGATGCGAGAAGTTCTCACATTAGTTACAAAAATCAAGCACTTGCCACTAGTTAAAGATTTGTTTAAATTTTTTTTTTTTTTTGAGAAGACAACTTTGTATATCATTCAAGAAAGCACAATGAGCCTCTTACCAGAAAAAAATAAAAATTGATGTCCCTAAGCCGATCAATAAGATTTTTTTAAAAAAATACAGTTTATTAGACAAAAAGATATGTGTGATTTCCAACATACACTTTGCCCAAAGTTTAAAAAAACGGCGCAAAAGCTCATCCGTATGAGCCAATTTACACGGGCATAATTATGCTGGCATAACATTGCAGCTTGTGGGCGAATTCGGTGAAGAGAATGGTTTTTGGTCGTCATAATTTTTTCAACCAGCTACAACCCCGCATTAGCAGCATAAAACTAAAACATATCCACTTACGAAAACACAGTTTCTGTGTTTTCTTTTTTACAGAGCGTATTTAGTCTTTAGTTGGCTATCGTCGTGTTAACACTAATCTGAACGAAGGGGGCCTGGCTTCTTCATCTTCAAACAAATTATATTCTTTGAGGAGGAACTGGATATTTCCACCCTAATCCATGGTTTTCTTTACTTTCTCTGCTTCTAGCAGTAATGCTGCAGCTTCTAAATTACAGGCACTTGAAATTCCTCCTAAAATAATTGCCAATTCTTCATCATTTATTCCCGTCATATTTCAAATATTTTCAAATGAATAAAAATAACACTAACACACACAACGCTGTGTATACGTATACATTTTATGCCAGACGAATTAGTGTCGTTTGATTTGGAAAGAACAAAAATTGTGCAACTTAAAAAATGTTATGGTGTAAATATGCTCTATTATATGTAGTTGAACACGATTGCGTTTTTGGTGAATTGTGAGCAAACACAATACCTATCTTGCCACCAGAACTTTAAGACCCAACTAATCATATAAAATCGAAATCGCCGATTCGTATCAACAGTGTCAATAACTTTTACTCTCCGATTAGCCAAAACGCTGTCGCTAGTTTTTCGAAATTTTCTGTTTTAGACTACTACAGTTGGTAGTCGAAAACGTTCGGAATCACACACCGAAATCCAGTAGAGCACCATTTTTTACAATTGAAATTGACGGTCTAGTCTCCAAGTAGTCCTTGGTTTGAGTGATCGAAAAAAATGTTTTGTTATTACTCAAAAATCGATTTTTTAGATTTTTACTTTTTTTCAACAAGATTTTATGCTTTGTCGGTGCTTGTTCTGAATTCGACAGAAGTCTATTAACAGAGGCAGTGTGGATTTTTAATTAGTTAAAACGCTACGGAATTATTGCTTCTCTCGTATGTTAAGCAGTGTTGCCATATCGAGTCACCTAAAATCAAACATTCGTATTTTGAGATTTGAAGAATGTACGAGTATTAGTCTAGCAGACATGCATGTGCATGCTAAAGACTTTATACCAATAATCAGATAAAGAAACCTGAGATTAAGTAAATTACAATTTTTTAAATAAATTCCATGTTTAAAAATATTCGAAAATGTTCTCTGTGTATTTAATAATTGTCTTGCGTTTATGCTGAAGTTATACCGGTTCTAAAATGTTGTTCTTATCAAACGTATTTCAGGCAACGATTAAAGAAAATAACACACTGTATTCAACTTACAATTTAATTTTTGTTTAAGCGGCTGAAAGCAGATCACTTCATTTGGTGAAAATTTTAATCTTTTGATTTTTAAAATATTTATTTATTGAAATATACATACATGTGTATATATTTTTTGAAAATATTATTAGAAACTTTTTATACTTTCTTTCCTTTTTATTTACGAAATTAGCACTTTTTTATATTATATTTATTTATTTATTAATATTTTTGCTTTGCTTTTTTCCACTTAAATAGAAAATTTGCTATCTACACGCATTCCGTTTTTAACTTAACAAAAAATTTTCTTTATATTTTTTTGAACGATTTTTTCTATATAAAGTTAGTGTAAGTATACTAAAAACTTTTTGGTTTAACAGCGTCGCTTTCAAATATATTTCAACAACAATTTACGTTGAGCACCATTAACAGACTGTTTGCTGCACTGCGGCCAGCTTTTTCAGTACGTTAATTTTCCTGGGGTACTGTTTTCTGGCGTCTTCTCTCTTTATGAATTAAGTCTCTTTGTCTCTTGATTTAACTTTAATTAATAACATATGTTGAGCATATTATTGTGCTAAAGCTTAAATAAATGTAAACCTTACAATGTGAAGTTAATATGTTGACAATGTTAACCCAATAAATAATATTGGGGCAGGGATGGAAGATGCAATTCCATTTACTATTCTCAGCACATTTGGATTAGAGATGGGATCGTGAGTGACTTTGAACTCACGCTCATGCACGCTCACGATAAACAATTTTACTCATGCACGCTCACGCTCGACCTCATATCTTTAGCTCACGTTCACCCACGCTGACGTGAGTGGAAAAAAGTTAGTAACCACCACGAAAACTAACGCTCACGAAGTACTCACGAAAAAACACATCCTATAAGTATTTATACATCAAAATTTCTGAATGCAAATAGAGAAATCTATTATATAATTAGAAAATTCTGCAATAAAAGAGGAAAATTATGTTTAATTTGTTAGTTTTTAAATAAAATTTTTCAATTTTGATATGTGGGCGAGTCCCAGAAACAGTCCAACAACAAACATTTTTTGAAATCGATCCAACTTATTTGTTATATTTTTTAAGAAGTAATAGACTGAATATATATTTTTATAAATAAAGTAAATGTATTTCGATGATCATTAATGCACAAATTATTACCAAATCATACTCTACCTCAGATCTTCTAATTTTATACCAGAAATTAAAAATTTTTAGGTATTCGTATCATTATTTTAGTGTTAATGAAGATGGCCCGATCGAAAGCCATATTTTCAAACATTGAACTCACTTAAATTTTAGTAAACAAATTTTGTCTTTACTATTTTGGAAACATTTAGGTATGAAATGCCTGTTCTATGCGGCACAAAGGATTCACGCCTTTTAATAAAAAACCACTAAATTTTTTGGCTGCAAATAAGAGATTCATCTTTCTTTTAGGAACTAGATTTTGTATGCTTTATTATGCAAAATTCGTTAAAAATTACGAAAACACACTTTAACTATCAAAGTTACCTCCGTTTGTGATCAATAATTACGCAACAAGTACCTGCTAAAAAATTATTTTGTATACCATTCGAAAGTACACTTATATATCACTAAACACCATGGGTAAGTTAAAGGTACCTCTTTTTAAAGACCAAACAAATTTTGTATATTAGTGTGAAAACGCGTACAATTGTAGCGTTCGTCACGCAGTATTTGCGAATATGTATGTACGAGTACATATGTATTGCATTTAAAATTAAATTTGACAATTACATACAAATTATGTACGAATACATATTTAAAATATTTTGATTAAAATCATTAATTTTCTGGCTCAAAAACTATCTGTGTAAAATAAAATTTTGTCAACATTTTTCCAAGTCTGCTTTGTCCCTCTTCAAGTATTCTTCTTGACGTTGAAAAAACTCTTTTACTTGTAGCTGAACTGGATGGTACACACAGTATTTGTTTAGGCAATTTTTGCAGAAGTGGTCGATCTTTAGCTTTTCTCCAAAAACTTAAAATTTCTAAATCTTGTTCGTCTGTGTGAACGCGAATGAACAAATGAAAGAGAATTCCAGAGTTTTTTCTTCCAAATGATCGCCAGTCTAAGCTCGAACTTATACTGCTTGCTACTTTGACTCTGTTCATATTCATACGAGTACATTAATGCATACCGGTGCAACATGGTATGGCCACTTGTTTTATGTCTTCATGACAAAATTGAGAACCACATATTAAAAATATGAAAAAAAATTGCAAAAATGGAAAAAATCACGAAACAATCACGCGAAAAATCGTTTCATGCTCGCTCACTCACGCTCTAATTTTTTATACTCACGTTCATGAACGCTCACGTGATTGAAACATAACAGTGATTACGATTATCACGCATGATTCACGCTAATCACGTGATCGACTCCCATCAGTAATTTGGATGTACGTATAACCACAGCACCCACGCGATAGAATAAATACATTTTTTTCAACTGAGAACGTTTCACAAATATCGCCAAAACTATAATATAACAACATATCGTCACATGATTTCAAAAAAGCCTCAAATTACATAAAATTCAAAATACATGTCACTGCAATATTTTACATATTAAAATTGTACTAATTCCTTAATAAGAAATAAGCATAAAATCAAAAAAAAATTTTATCAATGTAACTAGGGGTTTAATGAATTCATATGACGATATGTATTATAAAATAAAATCTTGTTAGAATTAACAAATCAAGAACTTATGCCCATGGTTTTTACTTTCTATTTAAACATTTGATATAAAACTAACCAAATTTTCATTTAAATTTAAGTCATTCTTAAATTCAATTTTAGTTTTTCAGGCTTAATTGAGTGTTCTTATATAAACACCTCTTGAACAAAAATTAAGAATATTTTCAAAAATAAGAAAGTGAAATGTTAATAAAATGTTTTAGAAGAAAAACATGTATAAAAGAAGTCCGAATTTCACCTCAAAAGAAGTGGTTTTTTTAATTGCCACAATTTTTTTTCTTTGGTGCAGTTATATCGATTTGCTCCATCAGTGTATACGCAATCCATGCGATTACCATTCATTAATCATGATTCTTGTAGTGGTGGAAAAGTATCATGTAGTGGCTTCTGAGTATCAGGTATATGGTATGCGGTTACTCAATATACAAAACTAATTATTAGTGCTTGAACGAACGTACTATTTCAGATCGAACCCGAACTGCTGTAGGAAAATGTGTTAAATAATATTTTACACATACATACATACGAGTACCTGATTATTAAATATATGAAACCTTGTATATGTTATAGAACGAGTAATAGCTCTTCATAAAACTTTCTTCATGGTACGTGTACTTTTTAATCTGAATTGATCTTTGTTTAGTTTTCTTATACCTATAAGTAAATAATTTTTTATCTAAATACATACTACCATTGTTCTAATGAAATCAGTTGTGTGTTTTTCTAGTTTTCTGTTGGCTGGTTGGTGAATGTGGGACCAAAAATTAATTTTTTTATATTCACTAATTTTGTCGCAGCAATGGCGATATACATATAAATATATATGTTTAAATGTTAAAATGTTAAAAAAGCAATAATAAATATCACATTCGATAATCTATAAACAACAAATCTATATAAAAACAAAGAACGATTTCTTTCGTATTTTCGAGTTATTGTTTTTAGCCAAATTTTCCTGATATTAATGAATTTCTTCGCAGTTCGCCTTTAATATTTGCTAGCATGGGCGTACTTCCGATATCTGAGGACTTACTCCTACAAACTAAGCGCCTAAGCTCTTCCTCGTGTCGCTTTCGACAGTTCGATATTATTTGCGAATGTTTTGGTTACCTGGGATATTTCAAGAAATTATTCACACCAAAAAAGCATATTTTTGGCCAAGAGCAGAAATATGCAAATGAAAATATATTTATTGTTAAATAAAGAAAAAAACACAAGCGATGAGAATTTGAACAACTAAATATGCATAGAAATGATAACAAAAACTGTATTCAGAGAGTAGGAGAGGCAGTAAATAAGCAAATGTAAATAGATAGAGAAAGTTAGAGAAATGTAATAATGTTAGAGATATAAAAGCATTAGAGCGTTTATTTCGTTACAAGAATAATAAATAAGCACATAGAAAACGGAAGCTGTGCTAACATTTAATTTTAACGGTAACGAAATGTCACTGCTTGCATTAACAGAGAATATTCGTCGAATTGCGTCTGTTAAGTAAACATAAGCATATTAATTGAGAGCGCCAAAATTAAAGTTCCTGACTGCAATACTCGTATATCGCAGGGATGGAAAGTTTACGTTTTTAAAGTATATATATACATTTATTAATTCTATGGTGTATAACTGTTTAACCCCTAAAATATGTACATTAAATATATAAATGGAAATTAAATTGCAAATAAAAATTTCACAACTAGTTTTGTATATTTTAGTAATTTGAATAATGTAATAAGCAGTCCGACACAGTTCACATTAGCTAGTCCAATTTTATGAAAGAGAAGTGAGTGGAGTACAAATATTTTATATAGTATTGTCTGCCGTTCTCCTACAAAAACCAAACGAAACGATCAATTCGCTTTGGAAAAAAACCTAAACAAAAAAATATGTCGAAATCGGTTCAGTTATTTGGATGCCAGTAAGCTCAAATAAAGAAAATACGAAATCGTTCTTCTTAATTGTTTTCGTTAATATTTTAAGTTTTAGAAGTAAATTTGTTGTCATTAATTCGCCTTATTTTATAAAACCCAACAAATAGCGTCGGAAAGTATTGCTGCACATACATTTTTTCAGTATTTAATACCTGAGTTCGATTTCAACGAGTAAATGTAATACATAAAATGTTGGTAGTTTTTTGTTTTTCATTTTGTAAAATATTAAAATAATTTTGACTACAAGAATTTTTCAGTGATAGCAAAAGAGATTCATATCTTCAATACAAGTTTGATTTTGGCAGCATTTGGTTATTCCCAGCAAACATTCACGTTTGACCTTAAATCCAGAATGATCTGAAAAGAAACTCTTTCGCAAATGGTAAGCACATGAATATGTTTTGAATGTAATATCTGTGGATTTCATGAAAAATTACACAAAATTCAAAACAAATTTTCGCATCGGAACGAATATAAGTTTTCTTTGAAATTTTTAAATTTTATGAACTCTTTTTTAATTGTCGCTAAAAGGTGCAGATAAAAAGGGTAAGTGACTGAGAAAAATAAGAGAACTGATTAAACAATGCCAATAAATGTTCAGGTATAATAACGTATGTATCTCTCTTTATGCGCGATTACACAATCAAATAAGAAGGACAATTGTAAATGGAATAAATACTGCAGTACTTAGTACAATGCATTGCAGAAAAAAATCCAAAACTGAAAAAAGCCTTAAAAATGAAGCTTAAAACAAACTGCAACTTCACAAAAATGGTCTTACGGTGTTATTCATGAAATTACGGATTACAGATACATGCAAAAAATCTTTTTCTCAAATTAAGAAATGTGCCTTTATTTTCCAAAATCTTGATTGTAAAAAAATAAAGTTTTATTTGTCGTTTCTATTTCTCATATTTTTAAATAGTTTATTTGGTTATGGTACTCTTATTAAGCAAAAAAAATCCAAGATTTAAGAGCACTAACAGATGCTAGAGGGAGTATATTGCTTCAGCAACTAGAAAATTGTTCAAACTATTCAAATGGGTTTTCTCGAAAGCAGAACCTATTGTTTCTAGCCGACGTATTTGGAACAAAACGAATGTCTTATTTATGCGCCTCAGTAAGTGAGAATCAAAGAATCGTTTATAAAATTACTGCCACGAAAGTAGTATTTTTTTCTAGTTAAGTGCGATCTGATATTGGTATGACATATATTAGGATATTTAATTTCGATTAACTGTTCAAAACTAAATATGTATTGCGATATTATTGTTCATAGAAATTAATACGCAATTTTAAAACCATCAATCAATATTTTATATATTGAAAACAGTAAGTTAATTGCAAATTTAATTTAAAAGTTAACCGAATAATTAAAATTTACCGATTATATCTCAAACCCTCAACAGGAATTCTGAAAATTTAATCTGAACCCTCTGTCTAAGTTTGGGAAAGCATTTAGAAAAGCGTTTGATATCAAAAGAAAAAAATAGATTTCAAATGTTCAATTTGTGTTTGTTGGGTTGGTGCATGAATGAATGAACTTCTGTGTATTTCAGTGTTATACACTACTTATGTACCACCAAACGCACACTATGTACATATCTATGTACTACACAGTGATTATAAATTTTTATTTAATGTTTTTGTTGGGGAAACCAAGTATTTTCAATTTTTTAATTCATGCTGGTATGAACTTGACTGTATAGAAAATCGATATTTTGCTTTTGTACACATTAACTCTTTATTAAATTTTCTCTACAGCATACATGTCTATATTTTCTTTTATTTGCTTTTAGTGCAAGTGGAATAAATTTTTTAATTAATTTTTTATAAGTGTATTTTTATATAGTAAAATTAAAAAAGAAAAAGCATAAATAAATTATACAAAATGTTTTTTTTTTCAAATAATTCAGTATGTTATAAGGTCGCCTCTTTTAATAAAATAATTAAAAGCATTTGGATTTGAATTGTGCTGATAATAACTCTGTTTTACATTATTTGAGATTCTACATGGTTCATGTTCTTCAATATACCTTTCTTCGAGATTAATTTTAAGAATTGTTTAACATAAGCTAAAACTACTGATACATGAATATTTGGTTGATTCAGGTAAGAACCAATATTTTTGTGTACATATTAAAGTTGTCTCAAAAGTCTCAAATAATATCGTGTCAGTTTCACGAGATATCAGAGGACGAAGGTCGCAAGAATCTGAGGCTGTGGAACAATATTTTTACATTCTACACATGTAAATTATGTGATTGAGTGGCGGCTCGTCATAGAAAACTACGATTAGATACCTGTTTTTTTTTGTGTGAATAAATCGTTTCCTATCTAGAAAACGTCTGTTTATGCCATAATGAAAAGTGAAGAAAATAAAATTTCTTAACGAATTCATACGGAGGATTTTGTACATTTCTTGTTCGTTTTCGAGATAGAGTGCTGCGTCATATTTGCAATGGTCTGGGATACTCGTTCCGTTCAAAATGAAAAAAATTTTGTGACGCTAAAAATGTTCGAAAACAATTAAAGCTGTATTAAATTGGCTTCTTAAATTCATTATTGACCTATTGTGTTTTATTTATATTTTTGGTAATTAAAAGGTAATATTATTTTTTGTTATTCTGTTAATATACCACTAATACCATTTTAAAGGTATTTGCTTGCAGATGCCCACAATCTATATTAAGATCGGTTCAGTATTTGGGGAGCTATAACCCGGAAAGAGTTTAAGCGTAAATTGTCTAAAAGCTACTAGAACTGCAAGCATAATGTACTAGCATTGAAATAGTTCAAGGGCACCACTTGCAGATTGATAGAACTTTTGTGCAACGGAACATCCAGCCGGTGTTTTTGCTTTTTAATACAGATTTTGGAATTTGGTCTTTCAATTTAAATCTTTGTTTTATGCCATTTTCATGATAAAAAATAAAATTGTTTGATGCAAAATACTCCATTCGCAATTCTTTGTTTTTAAGAAGGGCAATTTATGGTATGTGTAAGGTTATTTTTCTCGTACATTTAAGCAAGCTGAGTTATTTGAGTTGATCGTGCGATTGAAAAATTAAATTTTTAAAGAGGCTCAAACACGTTCAAAATGCTTTCTGTCAAGTTCGTGTACGTGTGCTTGCTGGCTTGATGTTACCACGCTTAATGACCCGCCAAGAATTAATTTTTACTTTGATTTTGTGCTGTTCGTTTAGCTAAAAAAATACAACAGTGTCGCTAAATAAAGAAATGTTAATAACAAAAATGTTATTTAATATTTAATAAATGTTATTTAATAGCTCTAACACTTATTTTTTATCAGTAATTTCTTTGTTTTTATTTTATTTCTAACACTTTTTTCTACAAGTAATTTTTCTGTTTTTTTTTAATTCCGATTTTTTTGACATGCCAAAAATCTATTTTTTTTACTTCCATCAAGCGTCGTTGGTGTCACACATACTATCAAACTTTCACATACCATAACCATGCTTGGCCATCGGTGGGTCACATGGCAGCGAATCGTGATTAGTTTTTTGTTTTACTCACGTGAGCGTGCATGAACGTGAGTATACAAAACTTGAGCGTGACTGAGCTAGCATAAGTAGATTTGCGATAAGAATGATTTTTAATTTTATTGCTTTATTGTAATGTGTTCATATAATTTTTAATATATATTTTTTTAAATTTTTTTATAGTTATTATTTCGCATATCTTGAGCGGGAGTTTTTGTTATTGTGACGAACTATTTTTGCATACAAGTTAGTGTGCATGGACGTGCATATAAGGTCGTACATGAGCGTGCAAGACTAAATTTTTTTATCGTGAGCGTGAGTGAAAAGATACTAATGATCCCATACATACTTAAAAACTCTAGTTTATATTTACTCTGGGTATGTAACACTTAAGGCCCTGCCAGTTAAAACTTTGGCTTAGCGATGCTTTACAGATTCGCGTTAACATCTAAGATTATATGTACATACTTATACGAAACATTTGACACTTTTAATGCAACGCGAAGCGAGAGGTTTTGTAACTTTCATCTCTTTTGCGCGCTTTAACAATCAGCTGGTATAACTTTTTAAGAAAACAATTAGAACCAATTCTAATAAATCGTCTAATAAGATTTTAACTTTATAACATATATAATTATATAAAAATAACCAAACACTTTTATATGTAGGAGAACAAACAATGCGTGAGTGTTGTCAAAGTTTTTATTGTATCATACACCTTTTTCTTTACGCTTTTTAGTAAAAAATTTGAAACGTCACGTAAATTGTCAAAGTTGTATCGGACACGCCCTTTAATTGCAAACCAGAATACGGAAATGTTCTCTCGGTGTTCATTCATGTATGTTGTTGTGTAAATGAACGATCATCTCGCTATGCTCCGCGGGTTGAGTAATTTTCGTATGTATATATTAAAATGTGAAAACAAACAACTTTTTTTATATTCATTAAATAGTTTTAGTGAAGCTTGTACTGTACGCATGCTTTGTATGTAATAAGAATTTAAATTTTGCACAAATATTTTTTATTTATTCATTTCATGAATTCACTCTTACACATTTTCATAAATTCATAAATTCACAAATTCAAGTATACACATTCATATTTTCATACTGTAGCACGAAATTTCTCCAAGTGCACTCAAAATAAAAACACGACGACACAAACGTTTTTAAACTGCTTCTCTTTGTGGTGACCCCTGGTGTAAATGTAAATAAATATAAACATATTTTTTCACAGCTGAGTGTAAATTTCGTGTTTTGCAAAAAAAAAATTAATGCAAAGTAAAGCACAATGCCGGCCACGATTGATGGAAATTGTTTACAATTTCCGGATTTTGCAACAGCCTCGGTCCCAAATTGTTGCATTAGCCGAGGGCGTACTGTACAGTAATTAATTTCAGATATTTAATACTCATACGCTCTGAGGTGGCCAATATGATTACAATTAAGCATACGTTGGGTGCCTTGGGCACAAGTAGTATTTTCTGAAGGATTAATATCGTTCGAGTCAATTGTTTTTTAGGTTTGTTTCCTTATTTTTTATTTTTTTGCAAAGTTTCAAAAATAAACTTATAAAATTCATTAACATCACATTTGATTGCAGATGTGCACAATCCACATATTTTAAGATCGGTTAAATATTTTGGGAGATTTGAGCATTTTATGTTGTTGCTGATACTCGTACTAATTACACATTAGAGAGCTGTATGAATCGCATTATAATGCAAAATTGTGCATTATTTTTTTATGTTGCCATTATTACAAGAGCATTTATATTTTTGAATGTATTAATATGCGTACCTCTTCGTATATTCATTGTTTTATGCATTCAATCAAATGTTGCTAAATTTTGTAGCAGCACAGTGAATGAAAACAAACATGAGTATATTATAATACACAGTATGAATTCACTGTGTTCACTGTGTTACCGTTTGGGGTATTTTTTAATCAAAATTGTTTATGTTTAAGAAAAGCTTTTAGATTAAAATGATGTTTGTAAAAACATGCAAAATTATTTTTTGACAACTTGTTAATGTTGGATAATCAAAGAAAAATTACAAATTTTATATTGGAGTAGACTAGAGCGCTCTTCATATTTGACTTAACGGCATTTTTGGAATTTCTAAGCCCTCTCCTTGATTGTGGGGCATATTTTTAGCCCAATTCCTCTCCCTGAATACCTTACCTTATATGTAAATATGATCTTCTTGCATACATATAGGAAAACCCTGCGTGACGAATGCTACATTCGTACGCGTTTTCACATTAATATATATATAAATTTCTTGGTCTTTCAAAAGAGATATCTTCAACTTATGCATTGTGTTTAGTAAGATATAAGTGTACTTTCGAATGGCATAAAAATAATTTTTTAGCAGGTATTTGTTGCGAAATAACTGATCACAAAGGTTCGTGATGCACGCTACAATAAAATGGAAATAACTTTGAAAGTTAAAGTGTGTTTTCGTAATTCTTAGCGAATTTTGCATAATAAAGGATAAAAAATCTAGTTCCAAAAAAAGATGGATATAAGAGAATTCTAAAATAACTTATTTGCAATCAAAAAGTTTCGTTGTTTTTCAAATAACGTGAACCCTTTGTGACGCATGTTTCATTTTTTCTATTCTATTTTCCAAAATAGTAATCACAAATTTTTTTTTGCTAAAATTGAAGTGAATTCAATGTTTAAAAATATGGCTTTCGATCGGTCTATCTTCATTAAGACTAACGTAATGATACGAATACCTAAAAATTTTTAATTTCTGGTATGAAATTAGAAAATCTGAGGTAGGGTAGGATTTGGTAATAATTTTTGCATTAATGATAATCGAAATACATTTATTTTATTTATAAAATTATATCTCTAGTCTAATATTCATTATTTCAATAAACATTTTTGTTTGTAGACTGTTTCTGGGACTTGCATATTTGAAAATAAATTCACGATTTTTTGTAATTCTCTTAAACGAAAACTTTTATATACATAAAACATTTTTTTTTATTTATTGGACAGTTGAAAAAAATTTAATTTGAAAATTTAATATTCATCGGTTACAAACCTTAAAAACTGTGTAACTCTTGAACGGTAAGAGGAAATTCAAAAAATATTGCTTCTAAGTGATTTACAATCA
Organism: Gymnocheta viridis; assembly: GCA_956483585.1. Taxonomy (NCBI): domain Eukaryota; kingdom Metazoa; phylum Arthropoda; class Insecta; order Diptera; family Tachinidae; genus Gymnocheta; species Gymnocheta viridis. The sequence goes on from OY101440.1 coordinate 3,072,119, forward strand.
ATTGATCTTTCAAAGTGCAACATTCGTTTTTTTTCTTCATTTTCATACAAATTTTAAAAATTATAAAACGTATGGAAAATTGTAATGTAGGGTACCTAAATAAACATTATAGTTTTTGCACACAAAAATTAAGCTTAATTGCTTCCCAAAGAAAAAATCGGCCGGTGAAATTTTTGGCGAAAATTCTACTTGTGCGATCTTAAAACCTTTTCCGAAAAATACTGAAAAAGATCTCAAAAATACTTTACCCTATTAGCTTTCAAATTATGTTTATTGTATATAACAGTACGTAATTTAATTTTAGAAAAGATAAATAACCGCTACAGTAATTAATACCGATACCGATTAAATATCATTTGAATTGCATGCCGGTACCAATACCGGTGCTGAAATTCATTTCAGTTGCAAAATACCAGTATTCAAATACTGTGTCTTTCAAAACCTGTATCATACCGCTATCACCGTTTCCATGCATCAAGAACTAAATTTTTTGAATTTGTATGGAAATTTCGTTTGATGTCGAATGCCGTAATTTGCCTCCTGATAATGGAAAATGATAAAAAGTCAGTTTATCGCCCACTTTTGCTAAAGGTACCTTTCCGTACGTACTTTACCGCCAAGTTGTATTAATGGTCCGAAGTCTATTTAAATTATTGCCTTCATTTTCTTGTACCGATCAAATAATGGATTACAATAGAGTGAAATTCCTAATCATCATTTAAAGTCGAATTAAAATTTAATCTTATGGAGTATACTTTTTAGTTAGTTTTTAATTTGCTTGAACTAAATAATTTAATATGTAATTTTCATTTGGAAAAACTTTTTCTTTAACTTTGTTCTGTTTCTCTTTTTGATAAATTTTTTTCATGTTTCTTTTAGTCACGCCATAAGAAACGCAAGAAAAACACTTTGCACGTGCACAATTACGTTTTCAAGCATAAATTTATGTACGTAGTATGTGTGATTTCCAAAAGTGTACGTATGTATTTATTTCTGGTGTTTATACCTGGTTTGGTACCAGAGGACCAAATATTTGAAAATTGTTTATTTGCTTACCTGCAGAAAACAAAACTTATTAAGCATTTTTGTTTTAACTCTTAAAGAGCAGCGACTTATAGCAATTCCTTAATCTTTTAACAAAACATACAGATTTTTGTTGAAATTTCAGAATTTATAAGAACGCCATAATTATTTGCAGACAAATCAAACATTATGTAGAGGTCGCATGTAAAAGTCGCGACTCCCAAATGTGATGCAGCCTCGTGGACATATGATTTTCTGCTACACCGGCCTTCAACTGTTGCTAAGTGTTTGCTTTGAGGGTGTGTCTAGTTTTACAGTGTATTTCATTGGTATGTTAACAGAAGATCAAAGGAGGCCGCATAAGCATTTACTTAGCGATGTCGCTATTTGGCACACTCAGAGAAGAAACCCTTTAAGCGGAACAAAATACTCCTTAAGCGATACTAAAAAATTCCTTAAAAAAATGAAGTACAAACCGAAATCTGGATAATTGGAAAAGAAACAGGTTGGCTTATATAAGCTCATTGTGCTTACTCCTCGTATCGCCAAGGATAATAATCATGCTTCCAAACTAAAAAAAATCCCTTCCTTACGTTATCTATTCAATATTTTTATGTTTTATTTAACAAACACATTTTTATAATACCAACATTACAAGATATGTACATGCCTGCTAAGTGCCCAAAACAGCATGCAACATTCAAGTACATGACAGACAGTATGACAGATAGTATGGCGGAAAATCAGAATAAATATTTAATATTACATTTTCTTAAATACAGGACAGTCATATATGTTTGTGTTTTTAAGCGATAATGGAATGTTGGTGGTATCATCCAACTTGTGACGAAGTCACACAGTGTCATTTAATAAAGGTTCCTTTGAAGGATACTGGACTACAGCAATTCACATAAAATTAATTCTCATTGTTACTGCTTTTCACGTAAAATATTAAATTGAAGTTTCTGTAAGAACATTTCTAGATACGAAATAAAAATGTCGACAATGAAGTAATAAATACAATTTATTTATTTCTATTTTTTCTTTGTGGTTAAGAATATTTTTTAGTAATTTGTAAGTACATATAAACACAGAAATCAATTACGTGTTGGCAAATATGATAATCGATAAGTGATTCTTATAAAAAAACTAAAAAATAAATGGAAACAAAATTAAAATGTATCAGACAAGGATACGACTACCTGTCATATATCCGGAGTAATTGTGCTCTCTTGGCCAGATTTTTGAGCGGGCGGGTAACAATTAAAGGTCAGATTAATTGTATTAAATACATCTAATATAATTTATAAAAAAACAACTTAAAAACTCGATGGGCATTATTTTTTAAGCGATTAACTTAGAGTTTCATTAAAAAATTCTCCATATTCGTCCAATGCTGGATATAGCGTGTATGCTTTAATCGACTTTCTTCTTTCTGCTGCACTCTTTATTGAAGTCAAGCCTTTTAAAATATTGAAAAAGAAAAATTTTGGTTTAGGGAAAATTTTTTAGAAAAACGTCGAATAATAAAGTTAAAATTTTGTAAAAATTTAGCCATTTTTCACTTTCATTTAAAAAACTTGAATTTGATATTTTTCACTTTCATTTAAAAAACTTGACTTTGATATTTTTCACGACTACATGAAATGAGATCAAATAAAAATTTTTTTCTGCATTTAATCGAAAATTGTGTTAAAAATTATATATTTTCATTTTAATTTTGTCGTTGCTATTGCCGGAGGTATTCACGAAATTGCGAGCAACGTCAAGACTAAAAATTAAAAAATTAGAAGCCAAATATCTATAAAAATATTAAAGAAATTATTGAAAAATAAAATGTATTACAAGTTTTTTCATGGCCGATATTCTTAAAGCTAAGGTCCTCTTCTTTGATTTTTACATACATCGTTTTGTAATCGGATCGCAAGTTTCAAAGATACAGATTAAGTACCCTTTTTTCTAAGTGGACCCACTGTGCACTGGCAGAACAGAACAATGTTGTTTTCGGAAGCTTCCAAAGCTCCATCATCAGTGTTCATGTGTGTTTCATCTCTTTCACAACTTGTTAGGTGAATAATTATTTTATCAATATTGTTACAAAATTTAATTGTAGATTCAAATTTAACGGACATAAAAATACAGCGGTGATTAAGCACAGTATAATCAACCGTGTGTATGCAAATTTGAGCACTCAAATTCAAACTAACGGAAACAGAACATTCAAGAAAGTTCAAGAAACAGTTTGTTTAAGAAATCTGTATGAAAAATCTTCATAGCAATTGTAAACAAAGACTAACGCCCTCGATTAGATCGCGGATCAACTTTACATAAAATTGGTTAGTTGATTCGCCACACAAATTTTTTACGTTTGCTACTGCCATCTCCACGCCGCATTCATAACATAGCTTACACAAGCAAACTTATTGTTATGGTGAGGATTTTTCTACTACGTTCGAGAACCGTATCAAGTCCAATGCTATATAAGCCGATACTCCCAGGCACAGAGAACTCAGTCTTGTCTAAGATACGGCATGGTAAACATCGTGCATAGATCAGTTGTCAAAAAGCTTTTACAGCGTTAACTAACAAATTACTTCGTGTATTTTATTAAACAGTGGTATTAAAGAAAATAAAACTCAATTAAGATTTTATTTCTTTATTTTGACTAATTAAAAGAACTCAAACAATTAAACGTTATCGAAAAGATCGAAACGTAACAATATGTTACATTCGATTTCGAGGAAACGTTTATTTCTAAATCATATTTAATAATTTTGTTTATGTAGATCATTTTTTATAAACCTAAACCTCCTTTTCAGAGTTTATTTTTATTACCCTGATAATTACATAATGACGTAATATAATTTCCCTTCAACAATAATTTTGTTTTCTATGATAAAAGTATTATTATAAAAAGAATGGTGCTACTTCGATTGTCATGTTGCTCTAAGATTGTGGTCGCACCAATCATGTTGTGTCATTTCTCCAAAGTTTAATGATTGCACAACTCAGAAATACGCTACAATATCCCCAATTACACTTTTCTAATCACAGTATTGCTTTTTTATTTTTTTTAAGAGAAATAACACTCAGGCAATTAATATGCCTACCAACCAGTAGGTGTGATACCTTCTTTGGGAAAGGGATAGTGAGAGAGGACTTGATTGCTTCACAACTTTGATACTGCTGCCAAGTAAGCGGATTAAATGTGTTTTTAAGCTGTGTAGCCATTTTATTAATTATTTTACTATTGCTGCGCCAGTACTGCTCAATAGCCACTGCTATTTCTTCGTCACTTAAACAGTTCAACAACATCAACTACAATGGCACACTAATGTACATCTGAAAAATGCTGGATGTTATGACTTGCCTAAAACTGTGCTCGAACCCACGTTCTTGGTAATTATTTGCTTTGTAGTCAACGCGATAACAAATTCAGCCAACATCAAGCACCCAATTAATTTTAATTTTAGAATGATTTAGAAAACGACAACCAACTTAATGTTTGAAACATTAAATCTAATTTCATTTTTTATAATTTTCATTTATTGCACTCGTGCTCATTAACCGGAGCATCATTTAGGGTATTTCAACTCCGAAATCTACTTTCTTCGGTACTTAAAATTCTAATACCTGGTTACGCATAGACAACAAGAACAGCACCTGGTTTCGATATGCATGACATATTTACAAGTTTAAAACAATTTAGACACACATAAAATAAAATATAAAATATTTGATCATTCCATTTTAATTTTATGCGTGAGCCATTATTAAAAATCATTATAAAGTGTGAATGACTTGTTAAGTAGACTTTTGATTTTATGAACTTTATATACTGAATGAATAAGCAAATGAATGACATTCAAATTAGACAAAACGAAATTTATTAGTTTTAAGAATTTGTATACGCATCAAGCAATTGTGGTAGATATGTAATAGTGATGCAAAGAATACGAATACATCGTTATCTTTTAGCAAACTAAAAAAAACTTTGTTTTTACAAATATATGAGATTAAAAAAAGTTAAATCTTTCTTCTTCACAAAGGAATGTTTATCTTAAAAAGTATAAGTTTCTAAGCCTTTCTCCTTCAAGTCTATTGCTAATGTGTGCGTCAGATCTATTGCGACGAGATGTGTAAATAAGTGTCGCTCGGAATACTTGGCAGTGGTTTGAATAAAAAATTTCCAAAACAAAAACGAGTTCGACAGACCACTTCACAGCGGTGTTTGGACATGTTAAAGCGTAATCCTGTTGATTTTTGGCATCGATTAATAACTGTTGATGAAACGTGGGTCAACCAATACACACCTGGAACCAAAAATTAATCGAAAGAATGGGTGGAAGCTGGTGGAAGCGCTCCGAAGAAGGCGAAGACAGTGAAATCGGCTGGCAAGGTTTTGGCTACTGTATTTTGGAATGCACACGGAATATTGCGCATCGATTATCTTGAAAAAGGATCCACAATCGCAGGAAAGTACTATCGTGCATTATTCAGATGGTATAAAAAAGTTGGAATATCGTCTTACTAAGTGTATTGAGCCAAAAGGAGACTATGTTGAGAAATAAATGGTTTTTGAAAAAAATGTTTTTTCCTACTTAGGTAGTAGCTTCAATTTCAATCCGCCCTCGTACATTATCCTTTTTTCAATAAAACTGTTTAACTTCAAAATTTTTTATACTCACATATTTTATTTTGAAGTGCTTGGATTTTATGTGATGAATAAAAAAATTAACCCAAAGTATTCTTCGAGTCAAGTCCTTTCATTTCATACCCATATTTAATAGATTGTGAAAAAAATTGGAATCCGCCATTTTGTTGCCGTCCATATTAAATTTGCATTTTTTCCTACTAGTCAAGCGCTTTCATTTAATACCTATAGTGAGGGAGTTGTGAAGAATTTTGCAACCCGTCATTTTGTGGTAATTGCATCTTTTTAAAAGATTATTTTTATATTTTTTAAATTATTACTTAACGTTGGCAATGTCCAGATTTTCCTCTAAATAATTGATTAAAAATTCGTTTCTGTTCCCGTTTGAAGGCTTGCCTCTCTATGGCTTTCTCCATTTTTTATCGTTAAAATGAAGGTGTAAAAATATGTGAGAAATTAAAAGTTTTTGGCATTTCTTTTCACTGTTACATAGAACAAGAATCATATTAATGTGAAAACCATCATGAAGCATCCCGCAAACTGCAAGAGTATATATCTCACTTGGAAAAATGGCTAAAACAATGGCGAATAAAAGTTAATAAACAAAAATGTGTACATATAACATTTACACTTCACAAGGAAACATGCCCGCCTTTACAAATCAATAACCAAACTATACCGCAACATGTTGAAGTTAAATACCTCGGTATTCATCTTGATCGACGTTTAACATGGAAATCTCACATAGATGCAAAGCTGACCCAAATGAAATTAAGAGCAGCGGAAATGAACTGGCTCTATTTTAAAACCAATATGGTGCTATGGTATTCAGTTATGGGGCGCTGCTTCGGCGTCCAATATAGAAAAAATTCAAAGGCGACAAAATTAAATCCTCCGTATCATCACAACTGCCCCCTGGTATGTAAGAAATTCGCATATTCACAAATATTTAGATGTCCCGATGGTGAAGACTGTTTTCTTAATATATGTGAATGCATATTCAAAGAAGTTAGAGCTACACCCAAACCCACTAGCCCGCGTCATTCTGAATTTTGAAGGCCACATCCGACTGAGAAGGAGCCGAGCACGGTAGACGTAAGAGAAAAAATCAACCGTTGACTCTATTATTTTATCTAGCATTGACTGGACCTAGAATTCAATTTTTTTAGATTTAAGATTTTAATACTTATTGTTAGTTCAAATTTTTATTTGAAGATTCAGTATATAATCAACGCAAAAAAAACTGAGAAATTGTGAAAACGATTTTTTTTTCATTCCACTTGTTCTTTTCATATGAAAACATTTAAATTTATTTATAATTTTTTCACTTAACGAGAATCAGAAACTCTATGAAAATATGAAAAAACTTTTCATTTCAGAGTTTCACAGAACCAGAATCGACACCCTGAAGTGAAAGAATTCCCATTATCAACTACAAAACACCTGAAACAGAATCTAATTTAAGCTAAATTGAATGGCTTATAAATATTTTGTGAAAATATGCTGTATAACAGAAATTTAAATTGTTATTTAAAAACAAAATCTATTTCCGGTTCTAATTCTGGAACATAGGAAGGTGTCAATTGGCATAATTCGTGTACTCGGTGACAGGCAAAAGATCTATTCTTAAAATGCTTTTCATGCCAATAGTCAGGGGCTCTCGAAAGTTTTTCATTTATTTTGGATTCGTTAATCATTGAGGTTTCAGACGAACAGGTGATTAGTCCATTGCATCCTAGACTGGTTCTGGGGCTCCCAACTGTAGTCTTCATTCAGACGTCTACCACACGTAGAGGTGAGCACTGAGTTTCAGTGATTTCGTTTATTTGTCTTGTGAATTAACAACTTTCGAACTTTTTCTTTAAGGCTACGTTACAAGTTTCACACAAATTACGAACGCTGAAGATTTTTTTTAGAAAATAAGTGCATATTGTATCTTTTGTACAATTTTGCAAAAATACGAATTGAGATTTTAGGGTTTTTCAGATTTTCGAAATTTTCGTGTGATAAATTTCTGAATTTTGCAAAACTTTTTATATATTTGCTCTTATGCTTCTAACGATTTGTTTTCACACCGCCCAAAATTCTTTCACTTTAATGTATTCCCCAAATATATATGCATACACAGGGTGATACAAATACAAGTATATTTTTCAAAATGAAATAAAATGAACTAAACTTAATTTCTTTATAGAAAAATTTTTATAATTAATGTTTATAAGTAATTAGTCGAACTTTTTATTAATATTTTTATATATTGAAACGATTAATTTTGGCTCAAGTTCAAACCCGAATTTACCCATTTATTTATTCTAATTTTTTTTTTTTATTTTTTAATTAGAAAATTTTTTGGATAAATTCATTATTATTTTTTTTTTTTTATTAAGAGAGTACTATATATAGAACAATTTTTATTATTCATCATACTAGCAGAACGGATCAGTACTGATTTCGAGGTCGCTACACCATCTCATCAGCGTTCTTTGTTCAATTTTACCACTTTTGACGGTGGATACTAGTGATCAGGAATATCAACTATTTAACCGTATTATTTAACAAATTAGGATACGAAAAGTACAAACTTATTCATTTTCACATGTCAAATCAATTTCGGTTAGTACGAAATCCCATCTATGATGAATAACTACTCTATATATTTCAGTCTCTCTTGCTTATTCAGCGCCATTGGCTGCAGAGAAATAAGCGGTACTTAATCATGTTGTTAGGTTTCTGTCATTTGTAGTTGAATTTCTTTTTTAGTATTCAACCAACTATGACCAAGTAAACATGTAGATTTTGACGCGTGCCATCGTTATTTATAATTAATGTTTATAAGTAATTAGTCGAACTTTTTATTAATATTTTTATATATTGAAACGATTAATTTTGGCTCAAGTTCAAACCCGAATTTACCCATTTATTTATTCTAATTTTTTTTTTTATTTTTTAATTAGAAAATTTTTTGGATAAATTCATTATTATTTTTTTTTTTTTTATTAAGAGAGTACTATATATAGAACAATTTTTATTATTCATCATACTAGCAGAACGGATCAGTACTGATTTCGAGGTCGCTACACCATCTCATCAGCGTTCTTTGTTCAATTTTACCACTTTTGACGGTGGATACTAGTGATCAGGAATATCAACTATTTAACCGTATTATTTAACAAATTAGGATACGAAAAGTACAAACTTATTCATTTTCACATGTCAAATCAATTTCGGTTAGTACGAAATCCCATCTATGATGAATAACTACTCTATATATTTCAGTCTCTCTTGCTTATTCAGCGCCATTGGCTGCAGAGAAATAAGCGGTACTTAATCATGTTGTTAGGTTTCTGTCATTTGTAGTTGAATTTCTTTTTTAGTATTCAACCAACTATGACCAAGTAAACATGTAGATTTTGACGCGTGCCATCGTTATTTATAATTAATGTTTATAAGTAATTAGTCGAACTTTTTATTAATATTTTTATATATTGAAACGATTAATTTTGGCTCAAGTTCAAACCCGAATTTACCCATTTATTTATTCTAATTTTTTTTTTATTTTTTAATTAGAAAATTTTTTGGATAAATTCATTATTATTTTTTTTTTTTTATTAAGAGAGTACTATATATAGAACAATTTTTATTATTCATCATACTAGCAGAACGGATCAGTACTGATTTCGAGGTCGCTACACCATCTCATCAGCGTTCTTTGTTCAATTTTACCACTTTTGACGGTGGATACTAGTGATCAGGAATATCAACTATTTAACCGTATTATTTAACAAATTAGGATACGAAAAGTACAAACTTATTCATTTTCACATGTCAAATCAATTTCGGTTAGTACGAAATCCCATCTATGATGAATAACTACTCTATATATTTCAGTCTCTCTTGCTTATTCAGCGCCATTGGCTGCAGAGAAATAAGCGGTACTTAATCATGTTGTTAGGTTTCTGTCATTTGTAGTTGAATTTCTTTTTTAGTATTCAACCAACTATGACCAAGTAAACATGTAGATTTTGACGCGTGCCATCGTTATTTATAATTAATGTTTATAAGTAATTAGTCGAACTTTTTATTAATATTTTTATATATTGAAACGATTAATTTTGGCTCAAGTTCAAACCCGAATTTACCCATTTATTTATTCTAATTTTTTTTTTATTTTTTAATTAGAAAATTTTTTGGATAAATTCATTATTATTTTTTTTTTTTTATTAAGAGAGTACTATATATAGAACAATTTTTATTATTCATCATACTAGCAGAACGGATCAGTACTGATTTCGAGGTCGCTACACCATCTCATCAGCGTTCTTTGTTCAATTTTACCACTTTTGACGGTGGATACTAGTGATCAGGAATATCAACTATTTAACCGTATTATTTAACAAATTAGGATACGAAAAGTACAAACTTATTCATTTTCACATGTCAAATCAATTTCGGTTAGTACGAAATCCCATCTATGATGAATAACTACTCTATATATTTCAGTCTCTCTTGCTTATTCAGCGCCATTGGCTGCAGAGAAATAAGCGGTACTTAATCATGTTGTTAGGTTTCTGTCATTTGTAGTTGAATTTCTTTTTTAGTATTCAACCAACTATGACCAAGTAAACATGTAGATTTTGACGCGTGCCATCGTTATTTATAAAAATACTAAAAAAGAAATTCAACTACAAATGACAGAAACCTAACAACATGATTAAGTACCGCTTATTTCTCTGCAGCCAATGGCGCTGAATAAGCAAGAGAGACTGAAATATATAGAGTAGTTATTCATCATAGATGGGATTTCGTACTAACCGAAATTGATTTGACATGTGAAAATGAATAAGTTTGTACTTTTCGTATCCTAATTTGTTAAATAATACGGTTAAATAGTTGATATTCCTGATCACTAGTATCCACCGTCAAAAGTGGTAAAATTGAACAAAGAACGCTGATGAGATGGTGTAGCGACCTCGAAATCAGTACTGATCCGTTCTGCTAGTATGATGAATAATAAAAATTGTTCTATATATAGTACTCTCTTAATAAAAAAAAAAAAAAAAAATAATAATGAATTTATCCAAAAAATTTTCTAATTAAAAAATAAAAAAAAAAAATTAGAATAAATAAATGGGTAAATTCGGGTTTGAACTTGAGCCAAAATTAATCGTTTCAATATATAAAAATATTAATAAAAAGTTCGACTAATTACTTATAAACATTAATTATAAATAACGATGGCACGCGTCAAAATCTACATGTTTACTTGGTCATAGTTGGTTGAATACTAAAAAAGAAATTCAACTACAAATGACAGAAACCTAACAACATGATTAAGTACCGCTTATTTCTCTGCAGCCAATGGCGCTGAATAAGCAAGAGAGACTGAAATATATAGAGTAGTTATTCATCATAGATGGGATTTCGTACTAACCGAAATTGATTTGACATGTGAAAATGAATAAGTTTGTACTTTTCGTATCCTAATTTGTTAAATAATACGGTTAAATAGTTGATATTCCTGATCACTAGTATCCACCGTCAAAAGTGGTAAAATTGAACAAAGAACGCTGATGAGATGGTGTAGCGACCTCGAAATCAGTACTGATCCGTTCTGCTAGTATGATGAATAATAAAAATTGTTCTATATATAGTACTCTCTTAATAAAAAAAAAAAAATAATAATGAATTTATCCAAAAAATTTTCTAATTAAAAAATAAAAAAAAAAATTAGAATAAATAAATGGGTAAATTCGGGTTTGAACTTGAGCCAAAATTAATCGTTTCAATATATAAAAATATTAATAAAAAGTTCGACTAATTACTTATAAACATTAATTATAAATAACGATGGCACGCGTCAAAATCTACATGTTTACTTGGTCATAGTTGGTTGAATACTAAAAAAGAAATTCAACTACAAATGACAGAAACCTAACAACATGATTAAGTACCGCTTATTTCTCTGCAGCCAATGGCGCTGAATAAGCAAGAGAGACTGAAATATATAGAGTAGTTATTCATCATAGATGGGATTTCGTACTAACCGAAATTGATTTGACATGTGAAAATGAATAAGTTTGTACTTTTCGTATCCTAATTTGTTAAATAATACGGTTAAATAGTTGATATTCCTGATCACTAGTATCCACCGTCAAAAGTGGTAAAATTGAACAAAGAACGCTGATGAGATGGTGTAGCGACCTCGAAATCAGTACTGATCCGTTCTGCTAGTATGATGAATAATAAAAATTGTTCTATATATAGTACTCTCTTAATAAAAAAAAAAAAATAATAATGAATTTATCCAAAAAATTTTCTAATTAAAAAATAAAAAAAAAAATTAGAATAAATAAATGGGTAAATTCGGGTTTGAACTTGAGCCAAAATTAATCGTTTCAATATATAAAAAGAAAAATTTTTATTTGAGTATGTCTCGATATTATATTTCAAAAAGCTTTTTATATATTTGTGGGTTGAGCATGCACTTCATTGGTGATTATGCCAAATCATGCATGCATATAGACTAGTGTAACCCACAACAAATTATAAACTTTTTTCTTAATTTATCTTGTTATATTATTCTTTTAAAAAAAACTTTGCTTTGCTCAAATTGACACGGAACATATTTTCACAAATGCAGACATAAACAACTGGATTTAAGACAAATTTTATGTCGCAAGTAATGAGTAGCAAACGGAATTATCAGATACGGAATCGGAGGATTTATAGGATTTTAGTTATGAAGAAAACAATATTAAAGTGGACGATTCTATAACATTGATAAAAGTATGCATACAATGTTCTTTGGGAAATGACAAGCCAACAACAGCACTATATGAACTACGTGATTCAGCTGTTATTTTAAAAAAATAACTCGCTAAAAAGCAACTCAAAATCTCAAATTATAAAATTTCTCAATAAAATGTTGGGTTCTATTTTTAGTTGGTCGAGAAAATCGAGCTTGCACTGTATACATATATATACGAGGTGTGTTCAAAATAAAAGGCGAATTTTGAATTTTCGCGGGATGTGTACATTCGACTATCGAAATTTTTTTATGTTTGTAAACATGTGTTAGTCATATGTTGAAATTATCAGCCCATTTGGATTAGTAGTTTGTTGTTGACAACTGAAAAGGTTAGTCACATTTGTGTGTGCTCTTCAATTTCGGTCTTGGCTTATCTGGCCGCTTCCAATGAGGATTGGGACTTGGTTTCGACGTCATAACCATATACCAGTTATGAATCTTTTGAGCTAACCTGGATCGTCGTTAACGTCATTCAACAACTACCGTGCGAAACTAATGTGACGTTGCTTTTGCTCAATATTTAGCAATTTTGGAACAAAGTTCGCTGCCACACGTTTCATGCCCAAAACACTCTAGAAAATGGCATGGCATGAACCGATTGATATGACAACATCCTCTGCAACTTCCCTAATAGTGATTCGTCGATTTTCCATAAAATTTTTTTTCACTGTTTCAATGTTTTCTTCACTTGTTGACGTGGTTGCAACTCCAGGACGCTCATTGTCATCAAAATCTCCTCGACCTTCTGTAGAGCGTTTGTACCACTTATAAACAATTTTTTGAGTCAAAGTTGTCTCGCCAAATGCCACAGTCAACATTTCAAGTACCTTGAAGCGCATTAACACAAAATTTAATATATATTCTTTGATCCATTTTTTTCAAAAATCAAAAATCGAAGAACACACAAACGTGACTAACCTTTTCAGTTGTCAACAACAAACTACTAATTCAAATGGGCTGATAATGCCAATATATGACTAACACATGTGTACCAATATAAAAAAAATCCGATAATCGAATGTACACAGCCCGTGAAAATTCAAAATTTACCTTTTCTTTCGAACAAACCTCGTATATACATATGTACAATTGTTTTGTGTTGTTTGTTTTAAGACATATATGTATATTACTGGAATATATTTAAATAATGATACGATAATTATTATATCATACCTAAATACAAATATTCTGTTGTATTTTAGATACAATACTGAATTGAAGTCAAAAGAAATAGCTGATATTTATGTTATATATTGACTTATATGAATTTAAAAATATGCAGACTTTTATTATTTTTTTTTGTACTTGAAGTGCATTTTTTCGACAACTTTTAATATGTTTTATGAATTTTTTCATTATATTAAAAAAAACGTTGAGTTATGAATACAAATATTTTTGCCGTTTTTTAGCTTTTAGCCGATTTAGCCTCTTTCTCTTTCCTCAGCTCTTGACGACACTATGACTGATAGTCAATATTTGGGACTGACAATATCTAACAGTGCTCAAAAAAACATTTGATTCAAAAGGATACTTGTATTGGGACCACTCGTAATGTGTAACGTCAATTAGACACAAAAGTGATTGACAGCAGACACCATATGCAGTAAGTAAGCATGCTACCAAACCAATTGAAAATTGTCCATTTAACAGGCGTATTAATGTCTACTGAAATTAAGGTGTTAATTGTACTGTCACTAAAACATTTTACAGAATGAGCAGACCGTCTGACATCTGTCAAAGTAACAAGAAATTTACTGAAAATATACATATAAACATTTTGGATATTTCGTTATGTTAAAGTTGCTTTTGAACAAAAGAATTTATTTTTCTACTATTTAATTGTTGTATGCAATAAAAACAATTTATTTTAAATTGATAGGCAAACAGAAATAATATTGTAGAAATTTGTTATTTCCAAAATATTTTCTCACAGAATTAACAACAAAAATCAATTCATTCTCAAAATATTTTTAGTCAACAATGTGAGAAAGAAATTCGTGTTAAAGAAATGAAATCACAATCACCTGAATATAAAACTTTTAAATCCAATATCCGGTTACAACATCGATACACTTAAAACCCACAAAACAAAAGAAATAATAAAACTTTTGAGAAAATGTAGCGACATTACGAAAAGTAAATTGTATTAAACTGCGAAACAAATTCTTGGTAAACCATCAACAAACAACAGAAACGGAATTTAGAAATAATGTGCGCATGTACTTACTTGTTAAAAAACACTTTTGTTAAGTTCAAAATTAAATATTTAAGTACGATGAAATATGTACCTGTTTATTTGTCTTATTTAATACCATATAAACACTCATCAAACAATTTTTCAGATTAACAACGAATTAACAAACAGAATGAAAGCGGCAAGCGATCAGTCACTGGGTTCATGAATTCATTTTTTATACAATCTACATTTTTTTAATTTTGCAGGAGCAGAAAAAACGTATTTTCGGATTTATATCCGTTCTTGTTATAAGAACTCTGTGAAAGAATTGCCACACCAAACCAACAAAATATACTAAAGCTTTTGGGGAGTAGAACTAGTTTTTATGCGATAATCTTTAATTACTATTTACACAACTTTCTCACGGACGTATCTATCGTGTAAAGCGAGGGATATTTGAGACTCAAATATTTTTATTTGTTCCTTTATTTACGCTTTTAGGGGCACATCATTCAATATAATGTCGTATAGAGTAGTGAGAATAATGATTTACTTAATTCAAAGTAATTTAAACTAGGCAATCGAATTACTTTAATCAAACTTTTGCGTTAGCTAAGTACAGTACAACCTCCCTAATCCGGACACTCGCTAATTCGGACTATCTAGTAATCTGAACATTTAAATTTTTCGGACAGTTTAGAAATTTGTCCTCTATAGTCTAGACAAGTGTTCTTTTTTCTCAGTAAAATTTGCGTGGCGAACTCTTTTCAAAAGCAATTTTATGGGCTGAACAAACCAAAGCGAAAAGTATGGATATTTTATTTTTATAAGAATTTAAAAATAGAGCTGACAAATTACATAAAAATTCATATTTTGAAAAATGAATATTTTATTTTTGGTCACTTTTAGTATGTTTCTTTATGTTTTCTTTAAAAAATTACATTCAAATGAATTCTTAGTTTTGTTTTCGGTATTAAAAAAAAATTATATATACTCGTATGTACATTTATGTACTGCGTATAGAATTTTATTTTAACTGTAGTCCGGACGATCCACTAATCCGGACAGTAGCTGAAACTATAGCTGTCCGGATTATGGAGGTTGTTCTGTATTAAAAATGTTGTTCAAATTTTTTATATGGAGCTAGGCAGCGTATATATGTAAGATCAGCTGTTCTAATGGTCTTACGGTATTAAATCTACGTTAACTAGAAGTATTTGTGTACGTCCTCATCTGTAAAAACAACAAATTCCTGAAGCAAGTTTGAACATAAATATTATCAAGACAGATAAATGAACCAGATAGTATCACTAGAACAACTGTATAACCAGACATTTTGTTGATGTTTATGAAAACTCTTGACATCATCGTGTATTTCAAACCATCAAACACCATATCGCTCCCTTATTGCAAAGTAGTCATATCTAAAAAAACCTTTATCGGAAAACGAGTTTATTTTCATTTTTCAATGGAAAACTAAAAAAGTTTTTTTCCCCTTTACTCAAAAATCATGTTTTTTGAGGTATGACTACTTTGCAATAAAGGAGCGATTTATGGAGGTATTTATTTATTTAATTTTTTTACACTTAGTAAAGTATTTTCTACAACAAATGTTGTATTGTTGGAGTACCGAAATGAGTTGGAGTATGAAATGATTCATAGGATTTATTTCAATTACTATGCTTTTATTTCTGTATTTATGTATTCAAGCAACTATGCCAACCTAAACAAACGGTTCACGGTTAAAATTTATACATAAGGTGCGTTCGAGTACTTATAAAAAAATTTCTTAAATTAAAAGGAAATTGGCAAATTGAACTAATCAATACTTTCAATTTAAACCCAAGTTCAATTAATAAATATCAATATTTAAAATAATTTTTTTTTAATATTTAAAAAAAGTTGTGAACACATAGATTCCGAAATTCCTAAATCACGGTATCCCGAAGTCCCGGGACCGCAAAAATAACAAAAATCCGTGAATTTTTAAAAATCTATCTCGATTGGTATCGTTAATGGGTGGGTACTCTTTCATAAACGTTGCGGACTATTGTGGAGGAACCTGATAAAGGTAAAATGTATCTCTGTTTTCCGCATCAGCTGCTCTTTATTTCAATTTTTGCTTACAAACAACGTTGCAAACAAAAATATGTCAGTACTATTTATCGTGTTTTTTTGTTTTTAAATACTTTTATACATTATGAATGTAATTTTTGTACATTTATTATGTATGTTAAAAAAAGTAACTATAGATATTTATATAAAACTAAATTATCGAGGTATTCTCCCAATTTATTTAAGAAAAGTTTTGGTTGTTGAGGGTTGCGATAGTCACCAATGAAATGCATGTTGATATTTTGCTTAGCTCAACCCTCAACAAACAAAACTTTTTTAATTGTCCTAATATAAATAATGTAGAAATTGCATGCATAACAGCAAGCAGAGATTTTTAAACGGAGAAGAATTGAAAAAATGATTGTTGGTGCCACCTTAAGAATTTCTCCCTGCTAAAAATGCGTGAACATTTTTCTTCAATGGAACTTATGGGGCTTAAATTTTGTCACGTATTATTGTCTATATTTCATACATTAAGAAGCATTATTGGTATCATTTGAAAGTGCTGTGAGATACCTTTCGATTATCGTACAGTGTGATCCAAAAAACGAAGAGGTCTTAATAATTCGAAGCTATCGCTCGAATTTTTTCTCTAGTGTTATTTTTTAGCTGGGTATCTGACAAATTTACTTATGAGTAATGGAGCCTTAAGTTTGTTAAGAAAACGGGTCACTTGATTCGTAACGTATACGTTTCATTGTCATCGTATAGCGCAATAACTTGGAGAAGGATTTAGCTTGATCATTCATTCGCAGCTTTTCCATCTCGTTCACAGCCGTCTTCGTCGCTTAGGGAATCTAATATCGTTGTTAAGTGCTCTGAGTCAATTAACACTCGGAAGATCGATATCACCCTACTTTAGAAGTAAACTTACCAATTTCTTTTTCATCTTACTCGCAACTTACTGAGTGAAACGATAAGGTACTGTGTATTAAAAAGAAAAACTATCATTTATTTAAAAGCCTTTTGGATGATATAAGAAAGAGCTCTTCAATGAATTGGATAAGAGATTCAATATAATAAAGAACGATCTTCTTGATATCATTTAAAGAGTCTTAGCTCTAGAAACAGTCGCGGTCGATGTTAAAAGTATGCAGGACGAAATTGATGCTGTAAAAAAGCAAATCATGATGAGGGAAAATAGTTCCGTTGCCAGCGAGTTACGTTTAAATTAAATTCCACATCAAGAAAATGAAAACCTTACTGATATTTTCCGTTCCGTGTGTAACACTATAGACACTATGGTTCCTGCGATAAAATCCATTTATAGTTTACAAAATCAGAGTAATAAACACAAAACAAATTCGAAGGATGCAATTATCAAAGGAAATTTGTGGTCAGCTTTCGACAGAAACTTTTTCTTTAAATCTCAGGCAAATTTTAAGAAAACCAACAAAGAATTTTGCTTCCGGCTAAGACACTTAGGTATAAATTCCGAAAATAAATTTAATGTTAACGAAACTCAGACCAAACCAAACTTTCAAATCCTTCGTGCCGCCGTTCGCTTCAGGAAAAGAAAACTCCTTCAGAGTGCTTTTAAAATGCGTGGTTTTGTGTATATTAAAACGACGACCGATAATAACATCCAACGTATCGACGATATCAAACATCTGTATGAGCTATTTCCTGCCTTCGAAAATCCTGCCATTGCTGGTAGCCGTAATGATGTTAACTAATTTCTACTCTAATTCTATAGCATTTTTCAACATATCCACTATACTTAAACACATCTTCATTCCCTTTTATCTCAGTATTTAATATGCAACTCTCTTTTAAATCATTACGTCACCGCAGGCGTTGCCATGGCCTCACTTGTACATGTCATTGTTCCAAAGACTGTTTATATTACATGATCAGGGTTCTTTCTAAACAAAAGTCTGGTTTGAAAATTGTGCATATAGACGCGCAAAGCCTAAAAAATAAAATTGAGTTCAAGTACGTATTTGAATCCGCTGGTATTCATATTATATGCGTATCTGAAACCTGGTTTCCCTTAGACATTCGGGACTTGGTATTCAACATCTCAGGTTTTAGACTTTTCCGTTCTGATAGGACTAATCTTGTTAGTGGTTTTGTAACTACTGCTAGAGGGGGTGGGGTTGCAATTTATGTTCGCAACGGTAGACAATGCAGGGTAAAGTTGAAAACAAGCATAAATGATGAAATATAATATTTATTCTTGGAGGTCTCTTTCCTTCATTCAAGATAAAGTTACAAACTATTTGACCTGTGTGTTCCACCAAGAACCAAAAGAATTAATGGCTATCAACCTTCCTGGTTTAATTCTGAAATAAAATCTTTAATAAAAAAACGCGATGACTCTTACTCTCGTTGGAAAAGGTTCAAGTCCAGCGATCTCAAAATCATTTACGAATCTGCTCGGAAGGAAGTTAAGAAGAGAATTAAATCCGTGAAAGCTTTGTTTTATTATAGAAAATTTACATCCGCTATCGATAATGAGTCTAAATCGAATGGTTATGCGAAAAAATTTCCCCCACCCCCCCTTGCAACTCTCATTTTGATAAAAATGTTCTCAACCATAAGTTTGTAAATATTAATATTCCACCTCGAATAATTAACATTTACGATAACATTTGTTATGTTGCAGTAGGAGATCTTTTCAGCTTCCGTTGCGTAGATCAGCTTAAAGTTATGCAGAGTTTCTCAGCGGTCAAATCTAATGCAGTTCGTATGGATGGTATGAAACCAATCTTTTTAAATCATATCAATTTGGTATCATTTTTAATCCGTCTAGGCCACAGTAAAGCATTCGATACCGTTGATCACTCTATTCTAGTAAATAAGCTCAAAAGGCTGTTTGACTTTTCCAGCTCTGCTTGCAACCTCATATCCTCATACCTTACCAACAGATCTCAAGTAGTTCAGCTATATGATGAAGTCTCTGAAGCACTCAATAGCAATAGGAGAGTTCCGTAAAGCTCCATACTTGGGCCTCTTTTATTCTGTCTTTACATCAATGACTTACCAGATATTTTAATCAACAGCAAAGTTCATATGTATGCTGATGACGTTCAGCTTTATAAAAGTTGCGATGTTGCTAATATCTAACTCTGTGTGAGTGAATTAATGATGATTTGGACAAAATTAGTAGTTGGGCAAATTCCAATGGAAAATCAAAATGCATTCCCCTTTCAAAAGCCAAGAGAACTTCTGATAACACTGAAATAAAAATCAACAACACTATTATTGATCTTGTGACCACTGCATCTAATCTGGGAGTTACATTCAATGGTAGACTCACCTGGTCTGATCACATTAATGCTGTCGTTGGTAGAGTGTATGGTATGCTTCGAAATTTGTGGGCAGTTAAAGATTCAACACCATTTGATATTCGTATGCTCTTAGCAAAAACGTATCTCATACCGTCTCTCCTATACGGTTGTGAAATTTTTGCGAACTCTGACAGTAATGATCAACGTAAACTGATGGTAACATATAATAACATTGCCCGCTATATTTTCCAAATAGGCCGCAGGGAGAACATCTCGTCATTTTCTTACCAGATCTTCCATGAGACCAGAATCGAGCAGCCAAGAAACTGGCATACATACTCCGAAATATGGTCACGAAAACCAATATTGTAACAAAAATAAATATCATATTAACAATCCATTTAAGTTTTCACACGTTGGTTGCATTAGCCCCCGAAACTGCGTCAAGACCATACAAGACAAGAGGCATTAATAATGATTGAGACAGTATCTTTCTAATGTACAATAGAGCGATAAAAACAAATTTGTCGATAATAATCTACGCAGGATTCGGAAAATCTTAACATGTATAGTGTTAAAATGTGAAATAAGTAAAAGCCTATTATCAACAATAACACCCAACAATGAATTTATCCAAATATAATTTCTTAAATTAAGAAGATATGGGTAAACTCAGATTTGAACTTAAGCCAAAAAATTTTTATTTCAATATAAACCTTAAACAGTTCAACAATTACGTATAAATATTACTTTTTTATTTATTTATTTATTTTCACTTATTCACTTATTATATTCTTTTTAATATTACAAAGGCTTACAGGCGGCGAAAATTGCATGTTGCAATTTTTATTTTAAAGCCGCCATCAGAGCCTTTTTATAGGCTTTGCTTTTACTTTTTAAATAACCTGATTTTTCTCGATAGTATCGCTATTGAATAAAAACCATCGATAATCCACTTAAAACCAAACTATAGATACCATCGATAGTTTTGCAGCTCTACCGCACTCCTTAAAACCCTCCACATAGCAGCAGAATCAAACCCGCTGAACAAATTGGACAAAAATCGTATTTTTTCTCTACGTATTATCCTTTTCAGGCGATTTCGATATTTGCAAAAGATTTTACTGTTATAATTGGAGGGATCCAGGGTACAAGCAGAAAACGCAAAGTGCCTTAAAACACGACAGAAATCACTTCATTAGACTTCATCCACTCATCAACTTAATATTTAATTTTCTTCCTTCTTAGAGGAAAATATAGTTTAGTGTAGAGCATTGTTCATCAACATTGCAGACATTAAACGCAGAAAAGTCGAAGTCAGATATAAAACCGAAAAAATCATTCCAGTCAACGGAATTATAATACAAAAATTCAATGTACTCTATAATACTGTCAATGTTAATAGAAAAAGATGCAAAAATCAAGGCATGATGTGAAAACGTGGGACATTGGATTTGATCAGAGAAGCTCATAATAGAGCGATCACTTAACAGCCAGTAATCTATCAGAGAAGTAGCGCTATGGGCAATATCGAAATGGGTTGGGGTATTGTCATGAGAAATAAATAAATAAATTATTTCTAGTACACATAGAACGAAAATTATATGATTCAAGCAATATTTTCTGGTTTTGATCGTTTTCAAAAGTTTTGCATATTAATAATATATATTAATTTTTTTTTTCTAAGTTATTATTTTCTTTTAGTGATTTTTTAGATTGTCCCCCAACTATAGTTCATCGATTTATCAATTATTCCCAATTTTGACGTTATTGCCTTTCATCTCTATATTATTTTTATATATAAATTTAGTTTTTTAACCAATTTTTTGCTGATTATTCAATGCAATTAAATTTTTTCTTCCTTTCCTTTTTTTAAATTTTATGAATGCATTTTTAGCTAATTTTCAACTGGTTCAGAGAAAAGTTATTATTAAACGAGTTATTTATTGCTCTTGTTTTATTTTCTTCTCAATATTAAAATTTCCCAAACTTTTAATACGTGTTTTAGTTTCCTTTTTTCAAAATCTCTGGTCACTCTGAAAGTAACCACCTTTAAAAACTTCCTGTAGATGTATGGAACGACTATAAAATACATATTTTCGACTAGACATGGCTACAGTAAAGTACATAAACATTTTAAGGGTTTAAAAGCAACAAATGTACATATGTACATACATATATGTACATTTACTATACATTCTTACATAGATATCTATTTACAAGAAATGGTATTTATGTTACAAAAAGTGAGTAAAATTGAAAAGCTAACATTTCACAGACAGCATATACGGAATGGGCATATACAAGTGAACACGTTTGATAAGGAATCTTATACGAAACACCTGAATATAATTCACATATAAAAGTCATATATTTAAATCAGTGTTGCCACCAACGAAATGTTAAATTAGGAATTACACTGCAAAATAACGTGCTCTCATTTGCTTAGATTAAATATTTGACCTTTTTGGTGTAATTCCAAAATTTTTTTGATGTTGAATATATTTTCAATATTTGGGCTTGTAAGGTCATTTAATAAAAGATTATTTTTTACATATTATTCCGACGTTTCGTTGATATTTTCCAACTGCTTCAGGGAATTTTTTTTATGTTTTGTAGATATGTATATAATCTTCTTTAGACTAATTCTACATCATTCTCTTTAAAAAGATCACAGTTTTGTTTTGTGTAAAAAGGACAATCACAAACAAAAACTTAATAAATTTAAAGCAAAAAATGCAAAACAGGTTCATAAAAAAATAACATATCACAGCCAATCCTTATTTGTTTGTCGTCATCACAATAAAAAAATTAGTGCTCAAAAATGAGAAAATGAAAAATAAATTACACATGATATGTGTAATTACACATAAGTTGCCAACACTGATTTAAGTGCTAACAAATTCGTAAAAAAAATTTATTTGTCTTATGTTAAATAAAAATTAAAGCCGCTTGGTTACATATTTATAGGGTGGTCAATTCCATTTTGAGAAAAAGAGGTTTTTTAAATAAATTAAAGTAAGCAAATAAATTTATTTAAAAAAAATATTCACAACAAAATAATTTAAAAAAAAACACAAAAACGTTTCAAACCTTAGAATTAAGAACAACAATCGAATCGGAAACGAATTATCAATTGTTTTCTGGTGCTTTTTATGGAAATTGTAAAATTTTAGTGTTTTAAATTTTTAATCGCATTATTAATTTTTTTATTTTTTATTTTTTTTCAATCAATTGGGGTATTCAAATGGTATTTTAAATGATACGTTGTAAAATAAAAAAACGAAAAAATATGACGAGGAAGCACAAGCAATATGTAATTTCTCTCACACTTCTCTGAAATTTCTACTGTTTGAATATGACAACAAGTGTTGCCAATTTAGAGCATTTCGCGCCAGATTTAGCTCTTTTTTACTGTGCCAAGCGCGCTGTTTCTCGTCTTAGCGTGTTTAATAGAAAACGCGCTGAATTGACGCATTTTTAGTAGTTAATAAATTCAAATGAATCCTATAACAATTCGAAGTATTACATACAATCGGTTTTGTGGCCGGAAGTTGGGCCAGACGCTGTAAATGAAAGTATTTTTTTTTATTATTTTTATAATATTAAAAAGTTTCTTATTGATGCTTTTAATCAATGAAATTATTAACCCTTTATTTATAATACTTACCAAAAGTGTATAATAGGTTTATGAAACAAATTTTGTATGTAAAACTGTTTCATTAACCTTTAATAAACATTTTATAATTTATAATGAATAATGAATAAGGCCCTAAAAGTTTGCTATTAAATAAAACAAGACTGAGCTATTGATTTAATATTTGTAACGTTACCACGTATAATTATATGTAATGCTTAAAACACTAAATTTTTTATTGATATACCAAAAGAATATTTTAAGTTTTGCTGCCGTTTTAAGCTTCCTACATGTTGTTAATATGTAGTTGAAAGTATCTACTTTTTGTACCTGAATTAATTTAAAATCAAATATGTGCTATATATATTTATTATTTTGTTTCAATAAATATTGCATTTTTTTCTAAAATATGCATAGACTTTCATTAAAAATTTAACTAAGCGCGTTTGGGAATATCGCGTTTTGGTTATGAATATCTGTTAACGCCATGATTTAGCGCATTTTGAGAAAGTGTATGGCCCGTTTTGGTTATAAAAATTTGATAACAACATACACCGTTCAAAAAGTCTTCTTATTTTATGCCTTTTTTGTTTGAAGCACAACAACATTTGTTTTAAACTATTATAAAATATTAAGACAACATGACTAAATACTCGTAGGCCACCGCTTGAATCCGCCAAAATATATTATAAAACTCTTGAATTAAAATTATATTTGACTCTAATATCATACATAGTTACTGGATTTCATTAATTACTTTGTAGCGTCCACTGCGTCTTGATTAAAGAAAATAAATGTTCTACGTTGGCATTACGATATGTGCCGGTAGGCAAAAATAAAACTTCATCAATTTTTTCTCATTTCATAACAAAACAACTAAAGACAAGTAACAGCAATATATTCGTTCGTTTGACAGATCGCAATTTCTAAAAAAAAGTTTTTGTGTTTGTGCTGCCATCTAGCGCTAGGTAGCTTCAAAGAAATCCGCCCTCGTATAAGGTTTCCGAATGTTTATACTTCATAGGATCGGAAATATTTTAGAACTTACAAACTGAATGCCACACCTATATTCAACCTTTTCACATTTTTTGTGGCAAAGTGTCGCACGAAGACTTGTCACCAATCGTTTTGATTGAATTTAGGATTTCACATAATTTTTCTGGACAAGGAGTTTATTAAATAAATTTTCATCGTTAACAGCAATATTCAATTTTGTTTTATAAGTTCAACAGACTTTTCAGATTGGATCGAGGCTTATTACAGTATTTTGCAAATCAAAAAGTATTGAAAATAATACAATAGTATTGAATTTTCCGTCACTAGATGATAAGCTTCACATTTTGGTAATCAAAGAAGGTGGCGCCGAGTTATTTGAAATAGCAACTATGCCAACAATAACAAAAAATTATAGAGAAAAGTGCAAAAAGTAGGACAACCCCGGGCACTTTCTGAATAAAAGGAGAGAGAAAAAGAAAACGGATAGAAAACCCACATATTCACATTTTATGAATGGTAATAATTATTTAACTATTTCGACAGTTTCACAGTTTCATATTGTGAATTAAATATAATATCCAGAGTTCTTGAAGTTGAAAAAATTACGATTCGTTTGCAATCGTATGACGCGATGCCAACGTGAGATGCTGTTGGTTTGACGCTTCAGATATAATAAAAAGTAAGTAAGCTGATTTTAATGGTTCACTTAATGTGGATTCACTCATTTGTTTTGGACGAAATTTTTGTCGAGAATTATCCGCAACACAATTCACTCATTTGATAAAAAAAATTCCGGAATATCAAAGTAACTATATGAAATATTTAAATAAATATAAAAAATCTGTGGCAAATTGTATGTAAAAAATTTTTAAGGACAAGTGCTTCTGTTAATATCTAATGAAACAAATCCCCTTTTACATATGCGACATTTCTTGCCGGACAATTTTTTAATTCTGTTTTGTTTTTTCCTAACGCTTTTAAATATTGAAAATTAATAGCCAGACAGAAATTGTTTCTTATTCGTTTTTCATCCATTTTCGCAGTTTGCTTACTTATTGTACAAAATTGGCATTAGAAGATTCTTCCGACGAAGACCACTTGAGTTATTTGCTTTTTAGGTTTTTAATTTTATTGTATTAACACTTCATATCATAAAACATAAAAGTATAAAATACATACATACATTTTATTAGTATGGTAGACTATTAATCTGGGGATCGCAGGTTCGATTCCTGCCAATACAATGAGTGTTTCTACAGGCAATCCTAAGAGACATTTTTGTTTATTTTATAAACGCAAGCAGATTATATACACATTCGAAATTAAATATTAAAAGATTAACGCTATAGAAAAACGTACATACATTTTAAAATATTCAGACATTTTTGATTATTTTTTATCAAAAGAAATGTATTTGTGTCATGCACGTTCGCGAAGCTCTTGGTGAACTAAAATCTCTTTTAAGCGAATTTTCTAAAATATAAATGGTAAAAATGAAGAGTCAGAAAATGTTAAAGTGCTGCGCTAATAGAGTGTGCAAAGTAAAAAACTGGGTTGCACAAGGCGAGGGTATACTGTACTACATATCACAACTGTAGTTTAATGCAATCATTAAAAATTTGACTGCACTGCAATATTTAACTAACGTTGTTCTCATTTAATTATAATCAAATTAAAAAAAAATGCCGATTAATGAAAAAATTCTAAAGCGAACTCAAGCTTGCTATAAAATTATTCGGTCAAAGTCCACCTAAGCCTCTGTTAAGTTGTAATCTGATGTAAAACAAAAAAAAAAACATTGCACAAAAAAATAAATATTATTGAAATATAATCACGTTAAGAATACGTTATGGAAAGTATAGACAATTTTATCACGTTTGTTGCCAAGTTGTTGCCACACGTATTACTGCCTCAATTTAATTATTTAAAGGAAACAACTCTTTAAGTTTAACTAATTTTTGTGTTATTTATCCCTTAACTGTTTAAAAATGATACAAAATCAAACAAGAACAAAATCAACCCTTAAAAAGTATTGGGCAAACAGAATCCTTTGAGAAAATCCCTGAATGAATTACAAACAAGTAAAGTAAAAATCAAGAGGTTTTGGATAAAAGGGACTTCAGCTATAACAAACAACGACTACAACTTGTTTAGTAATTTAAAAAAAGAACGCAAAAACCATTAAAGTTTTTAACTTAAATGTACAAACACAATGAAAAGAAGAAAGAAAACTAAAATTGTGGAACACGCTTTGTAATGAAATATTTAATACAACGTTTTACTGCCGAATAACAACAGCAAGCGAGTGTTTTATTTTTTCGTTCTTCAAATTTTTTTGTTACAACAAAATATCGTTTTGTAGTTGGGTAGTAGGCAAAATTAAACAAAGAATAAATGAAGCCCCCTGGTAAAATTCATTCCCTAACTTCTGGTAAATTGAGCCATAAAAAGTTCAGTACAAGGATCTCTGCCATACACTCTATTTCAAGTGCAAGCCAAGTTTGCAAGCATCCTTTGTGAATGTTTAACAGCTGCATGCACAAGCACACCCATACAAACACATACATATGTAAATTTTTATTTACAACTTTTTTCGTTTTTCTGCATTCACAATATTTACTCATTACATATAATAAGAGTTCATAGAATGTCGTACAAAAGAGTAAGTACGAGTAGGAGAGTGTTAAAATAAGTTTAGATTTTTACGAAAACACATATAGCTCGTTTATTGCAACATAGTAATATCTCAAAAAAACTCGTTCCTTAGAAAACGAGTTTAAAGTTTTTTAAATTACAAACATCTCAATGGAAAAATAAAAAATATTCTCCACACAAGAAGTGAGTAAACAAGATATTTGTATGAATTTTTTGCACAAGATTAAAAACGATACAACAATTAATTCTGAATTCTAAACTCAAAAATCATGTTTTTTGAGATATGACCACGTGGCAATAAAGATCGATATATGTATATTGCAGTAGAAAGGTAGTTAGATTTCATTGAAACCTTACATGGGTGCAGCAGTGGAGCTTAAATTTCAACATAGACGTTACATTCCTTGCAAAAACGGCTCAACGTGCATCAACGCATGGCACCGTTACCAATTTTTTATGCGTGATGGTTCCAAATACAAGTACTTTTTTAAAATTCTTAAACTAAATTTTTTTTGAAATAACAAATATTTTAAAGAAAAAATATTTCTATTTATTAATATCTACGGGATACAATTCTGCAAATGTTTCGGATTTTTGTGTTAACTGGTCGTAATTAATTGTTGTTAACTGAGAAAGACAACTAAAATTTTTATCATTGGCGCTTTACGGGAATTGGTAAAATATTAGTATTTTTAATCTTTATTCGCACTTTTTCCCAAAATTAACATTTTACATATTTAGTAACACATTAATTATTTTGTTAAAAGCAAATTGAAATTGATGAAGGGCCGAATTCGATGGTAAAAACCTTTAAAACTTTTTCAGAAATTAAAGAAATAAATTATAAAAAATTGCCGGAAATAGCTATCTATAAATAAAAAAATTTTAATTAACATTTTAATTTAAGAACGATTTTATTTCTTATTAGGGGCCCCCATGATGTCGGGGTCCCTGGGCACAGGCCCCATGTGCCTTATGGTAAAGATGGTACTGCTCTGTAGCGGTCGACGTTCTGAGCAGCATTTCAAAAAAATGGGGCAGTCCACACATTCGACCATAGGAACGACATTGCCGTTACTGTACGAATAGTGGCCCAAGAGAAAAATCACCGAAAACAATGAAATACAGAAACACCAAAATTGTGACAGCAAAGAAACGCCCAAAAAATTTTTTTTTTTATTACCCAAATTGTAAAATGAGCAACCGTTCAAAATTTTAGATGTTAATTTAATATGTAAAATCATTCCAAATATGAATGTACCCTCGCCAAAAAAATTGTTTTTTGCGATTCAAAATTTTCCGTCACCGATTAAAGATGTTTTACAAAGCAGCCCTTTGCTCGCTATTCGATATATCGAATAGCGCCTCTTAAGCGCGGGCGAAGGTTGCCTATGCAGGTAATATTTTATCAACGAAGCCGGTGTTCGAAATGCCACAGAGGTTAAAATCCTTGAACCCAGTCTTATAAAGAAAACATTACGCTTTTATTGAAATAGGATAAATGAACATTCATTTGTCCAATAATTTTGGCTCCTTATTCATTATGTAAAAGCACCCGAAACCCGAATAAATTCATTATTTTCCAGGAATTTGGCAATTGATCACAATGAACAAAAACCCAAATATCTAAAAATGTTCAATCGCTCAAAGTCGGTTAACAATGGCCCAACTTTTGTTACAACAATATTCGGCTGATTCTTCACTTTGCTCTTTTGGGCGATATGAGTGTTGTCCATTAGCACGCCACTCTCACAAATTTGTGCGCAGCAGTCGCGGACACTGCTTCGTTTTGGCCAAAACTTCTTTTTAACTAACACACAGTTTGGGCAACACACCACTTACTTTCGAAATAAATTTACATTATTTTCCAACATGGTTCAAGCTTAAAGCGTAACACGGTGTGCTTTGCTACTCCCATCATTATAAAATGAAATGAAAAGTGTTTAAATAGTTTATAAAATTATATCTAAAAAGAATTTTTTAAATTTATCCACAAATGACTCACGCTCACGTGAGTGGAAAAAAGTTAGTCACAATCACAAAAACTAACGCTCACGAAATACTCACGAAAATAACACAACCTATAAGTATTTAT
The DNA here is from genome assembly GCA_956483585.1 of Gymnocheta viridis. NCBI lineage: Eukaryota > Metazoa > Arthropoda > Insecta > Diptera > Tachinidae > Gymnocheta > Gymnocheta viridis. Next base: position 3,101,511 of record OY101440.1, read on the forward strand.
ACATTAAAATTTCTGAATGCAAATACCTAGAAAAATCTATTATAAAATTAGAAAATTCTGCAATAAAAGAGGAAAATTATGTTTAACTGAGAAATATACTTTTCTGAAAAAATTTTTTAGTTTTAAAATGCAAAATTTTCAATTTTTTGGGCAAGAAACAGTCCTCTTTTATTGCACAATTTTCTAATTTTATAATAGATTTTTCTATTTGCATTCAGAAATTTTAATGTATAAATACGTATAAGTTGTGTTTTTTTCGTAAGAATTTCGTAAGCGTGAGTTTTCGTGATTGTGACAAATTTTTTTTCAACTCACGTAAGCGTGAGTGAACGTGAGCCAAAAATATGAAGTGGTGCGTGAGCGTACAAGAGTGAAATTTCTTATCTTGAGCGTGCATGAGCGTGAGTGAAAAGTCAGTCACGATCCCATCTCTAATCTATTCTTATAACTCATCTGAAAGTTTCCTGCGATTATTAACGTTTTTAGTGCCATTTTGAATGCCCTTTAAAAAAACTGCACCATTGAATGCTTGTGCTGATAATGTATTCTCTTTTTTGGGATAAGACCTCCAAACTTAATCGTCTAGTTATGCGAATGGGACTCATCGGATTGACATATTTCGGATTATTTACAAAAGTGCTTTCATGGTATCAAAAGTTGTATTCCAGCCGGATAGGATAAGGCTTGCTGTTGTTTCTTTTTAGTCTTTCAAGACTCTCGCCTATTTCTTTAGAGGGAACTTTGTCTGCGGACACAATCCCCAAATGTGACAGAAAGCTATTGTTTTTAGTGTATTTAGTACAAAAACAGACCAGAAACCCTGACCAAATCGTATTGAGAAATTGTCTTAACATCCTTTCCGCTAAAAGACAAAACTAATGAGAACATTCTGAATAATAGGACCTTTTCTGTTTATGGTAGAGAAACAATTCGAACCGGGAAATTTAATATTGTCAATGGATCACAACAAGTCACCATTAATATCACGATATTATTTAATTTGCACATATTTTATTTACTAGAGAAAATGGAAAGTTTTCGCAGATGCTATTACCATATATCAAGCCGACAATACAGTTGACAAAATAAATTTTTCTTAGTAGAAAACTATTTCATAGATTGGGATATGAAGATAAATTTAAACAAATGCGAGTGTATGTATTCCTTTTTGGAGCACCACACAGTGCGGCCAAAGGCCCCTCTGCGCGGCCAAAAGTCGAAAAATGTAGAAAATTATCCAAAAATTGGAAAATGGGGGTTTTTGGGCTCGCTGATTATGAATCTGTTATCAGAATTAGCAAACTTAAAATAGTCGACCTAATATGGCGTCATGTTATACGAAAAAACGTATAAAAAATTAAATGAATTTGCTAATTGATTAAAAGTTTTTGTTTTCATATCATTAGAGAATATAACTGAAAATTTATTAAAAATAAACAAATTTAAATTGTTGGAATAAAAGATTATGATGTAACATATTTAATAAAATCCAAAAAATTATTGTTACATTTTTATTGAAATTGAACATGAGCAAATAAAATATAAAAAAAATTATTAATATAATATTACGTGAAAAAGTTTTCATTGCTCATTTCGTAACAGTTACAATGTTCTACATCTGTATCTGCCTCAGAGGCTGAACTGTCAAAATATTGTTGTTCATCATTTCTTTGATTATTTACAGGTGGACGTTCTAGCAAATTAATACAGTCGTTAGACAAAGATTTTAGTGGTTTCAGAGGTAATTTTCTACTCCTCAAAACTTGAGGATCAGATGCTATTAAAAATCTTTTGAAAACATCCTCCATAGTTTTTTGAGGATAATGCTTTCTTGCAAAATTCATCTTTGGAAACTTGGCCGATAGGTAACACGAGATATTTTATTATATCTGGGTCACGAATTAAAAGTTTGTGAATTGCCGAAAATTGACTTCTTTAATAGCATGACCACATGTAAAAGTTTGTAATATAATATAGAAACGATATATAATATCTTTGTCCATTCGTCAATATTATAAGATATCATATTTTAAATAGTGTGAATACCACCGAAAATAGTCTAGTTGTAGCTCCTTACTATGTTTCCGAAGATTATATTTCAAAAACACTAGAAAATGGTTTCATTGCACCGGAGGCTTTTCTTTTTCTTCATAGAAATGGTTTTATCCAAAATGAGGATGATATTCCTATATTTTGTTATATACTCATATATAAACGATCTAATACAAAATCAATAAATTGTAAAGAACTTACAATAGAAAATCATCGTTTTGATAAAAATATTTATATGAAAGATTAAACCTTACTTGAATCTAAAGATATATTGGTGGCTTACGAAATAACAATTCCTTCAATTTTTACCCTTGACCTTATCCTTTTTATATTTTCTATATACAAGTAAGACTTTCACCAATCTTTTTGCTTACAATTAATTTTTTTTAAATATATTATTATATTTATGTTTATTATTAAGTAAGAGAAAAGTTTACTTTGATACATAAAAAATTTAAAAATAATCATTATACTTTACGTTTATTTGGAGTTTAATATTATATTCTAAATATTTATTAAAGAAACATTAAACAAAATAAAAAATACTAAGCATGCACTTCTTCATGCTAAAAATATTGAGAAGGTTCACAGTAGTGATTGACAAACTCTTAGTGAACGAGGAATTGAAGCAGAGTTCTCAGTTTTGGGGTCACCAAGAAGGGATTTTTTTGTGATTGGTGATAAAAATTTCGAGAATTTTTTGTTATTTACTTTTTCTTTTTTGTATTCAAATTCATGTACGTATTGACAAATCATATTTTGCTGGTAACATTGGTAACAATGGTAACATTGAACAAATAACAAAAAGCTGGATTATATTTTGCTAAGAAAAAAAGTTTTACATTGGTTACAGAATTTGTTACAAATAAATGTTAAATATTCCAGAAGAATCTATCTGTTTTGACTGTGATAAAGCTTTCTCTTATTTGTTAATTTATAAGGTTGAAAATTTTCATTACAGATCTGTTAGGATTTTTGGTCATAAGAAATTGGCTATTTTGGGGAATTCGGGGAATGAAAAATTCCAAATTGGGGATAAGCTTTAAAATAAAACTGGGAACCCTGATCCTTTCCCTCTTGGGAGAAATAATTATCGTGAAATAGTATCGTTAAAGGGATTATCATTATTCTAACGATGTCAAGTATTTAGGGATTTTTCTTGATTTAATGCTGTCATGGAATCGCTATATTAACTTCTCAATACAGAAAGCCGCTAGAGTAATGCGGGTGGTGAAGAGTTGTACAGGTTGCACCTGGGATATGAACCCAAGAATAGAAATGTGGATCTATAAAATGATAGTCGGACCTAGGGTTGCCATATTTGAAAAGCAAAAAAAAAGTACATTGAGGAAAAAAACAGAACTTTTCAAAACAAAACAGTACATATTTTTCTTTATTTATAACATAACTTTTACTTCATTACGTCAAATTTTTATTTCAAATAAGTCAATTAGAAACATAAAACATTTTAAGACTAGCAGAACGGTGACATAACTTTTAATTCAATATATCACATATTTTTAAAAAATAAGGTAATAATAACAGAAAACATTAAAAACTCTGAGAACGTAAGGAAAAATTTTGCATTTTTTTCAAAAGGCAATTCATATACATATCTATACATATATAGATCTTTTTGGACTATAAATAGTATCTTAAGTTACTAACGTGATCAAAAGCACAAATTAAACGTCGTTTTTCGAATGATATTAATGTTGGTTTGAATAAAGGAATTACAAATGCTGCACCATTTTTAACTGTATTTCACAACTACCCACTATATTTTCAAATTATGTTTTGTAAATGATCTAATACATTTCAAAATTTATTAATTAAATATAAAAAATTGTGAATAGAATTTCGAAACTGTCAATTGAATTTAAAAAAATTTTTCCTTAAATTACAATAATATTAAATTAATACTTTTGAAAAATATTTATAACTGGTTTGAAAATTATCAATTTTAAAGCTGACTTTTACTTTATTATCCATAGAAATTATTATTATACTTAAAATCAAAATTTAACAAAAATTAAATTATAGTTTAAGAAAAAAATATTTAGGCTCAACAATAAGAAAACATTTTTTTTAAGCCGACTATAATTTTATTTTTAATACATATTTTTAAAGACAATGTCAATTTCTATGGACTATTTTTTACTTTTTTAGTCGGTTGGCAGGTAATGTCTTCGACATCGGTGGAACTGTTTGAGGCTACATACTCACTAGAATCTCTTTCCCTTTTTAACTAATCAAGAAAAAAATACAATGAAAAAACTTAAAAATCAATTTTTTTATAATAAAGATCTTACCGTTTAGTTAAGATACACTCGTATGCCCGTGTATTTAATATTTTTTAATGAATATAAATTTAATTACACATCAAGAGAACATAAGTAAAAACACAAAATCTTCATATTTACAAAAATAAAATTCTTTATTTGGAACGTAAACAAACCAAACTTGTATACAACGAAACGAAGTGGAATATAAACAGAGCTGGTGCTGGCTTCTTTGGGTCCAATACGAAGATAACTGTGCTCATGGTTACATGATTAAATGCATTTCATGCAGACATGGTATAAATGGTCGGCATATATATCTTCTTCGAGAGTCAAGCAACTCTTAAATATCTCCTTTCGTAGCAATTTAGATAGAAGCATCTTTTGAATTGCTTTGGCTCACTACAGATCAATAGGTAACAAAGTTTATATTTATTGGATACCCGATTGACATCAGGGACACGAAGTAGCAGATAAATTAGTCAGATAGGCTACTGATACTTCCCTTATGAACACAGACCCTTTTCATTACGTCAATCACTCAACCTAGCTAATGACGGTTAATGAAATTTTAACAACAAACGGAGTTCAGCTTGCTTCTCCTACCATGAGGCAGGATAAAACGTTATTAGATACATTTTGTTATAGTGGTATCCTTGAATTTAAGAGCAAGAACCTACGGCTGGAAACCCAGTTTCTTCTTTAGTCATTTCAGTCTAAAATTTCCTTTCTGGAGAACTGACTTGGTTCTTTCACCTTTGTCTCTTTATGCACGGAAGAAGATAAAACAACGGCACATATTCTCTGTGAATCCGTAATAGCAGAAAGTCCGTCTTTCACTCTGAACTTAATTGATCTGATGACATTATGCGAACGACTATACCGACTTTCCATCGTAGAGTCAAATAAAACTTGGAAGAATTTAGATGTCGTAGAGCCTGTCTTTGCACCAGATATTTTCCTGTTCTTCTATTATATTGTTTTCTCCCAGCTGGCATGGAATGTTTGTTAGACGATTGTGTTTAATCTACGACCCTTAAAGAATCTTCTGGTGATGATCTGACGAGTAACAAGAACAAAAACATCTACTTTTTTTCTTGATTATTACTTTTTTACGCATTTTCTGAAACGCTCGTCTTTTAATCTTCGAATGTTTAATATGCAAGTCATAAAAAAATAATCTAATGATTATTTGAAGATTATGAAATCAACAATGTTACACTTTGTTTAACTACACAAATCTCAAACGATTCTCTATACGATTAATATAAGGGCCTTTCGCTGTGTTATGGAAGAATTTCACAGAAGAATTATTTCGCGCAACAGTTTGTCCCGTGCAAGGAAAACGTTCTTCATGAGATTCCCAGTAAGCGCTTTCACGATTGAAAATGCCAGCTGGGCTTTATTTTAATTATTTTACATCATATTTTTTTTGTATTATTTTCTGGCGACCAAAAATATTTCTAAAGTTGCATTAACACATATTTAACAAATATTTGTTTTTAATTTTAAAGAAAAACCTGATTATTTATGTGATATTTTCAAGCCAAACTTAAAAAATTGTGTCCTACCAACAGTCGCTTACTGTATATTCGTCGTCTTCTGGTTTACAAATCTTTAAATTACCCCAAGCATAAGAACTTGAAATTTTGTTAATTTCAAAATAAAATTAAACTTTCAAGGCTTAGCGTGCTAAAAATTCATTTATGCAAGGAATTTTATTTAAAGGGTAGCTTCTACGCTTTAATTTTGTACCATTACACATGTATGCATAGTATTCTTTTTCTATAGCCCTTAAATAAATATTACTCTACATCAACATTAGTTTTTTATTCTTGTTTTCTGTTTTATTTACATGTAGGTTCGAAATATTAAACACTTCAAGTTTAAAACAAACAATAGAACTGAACAATACAAAAAACCCCAGCCTTCATAAAACTTGCGAAATGAAAAAATTCAAGAGATTTTAACCATTCCTCTGCCGTTAACAGCATCTTCAGTCTAATTTGCATTTGGCTTTAAAAGCAAAAACTTGGTAATCGTGTCTCGTCTCTAGTTTCATTTTGAAAAGAAAAATAAAAAGAAAAATTAAAAAGAATCTCTTGAAGGGGAGACAGAAAGAGAATATACCAACCCACCATGATTTTTCCATTATATTTCATCTACATCTATATATATTTACGAGAATATGTTGGCTTTGCTTAGTTGTATGCAGGCTTTAAGCCTGCAAAACCCCACACAAACTAATGTTCTGGCCTTAACACTAAACAGTTCCCATCGAACTTGTCGGTGTAAAGGAATATGCCAGTATATATAGTTTAGATTTTGCTCCTTTTTTACCTTTCTATTCGACATGCATTCACTGACTGGTTGTAGTCATTATATCGTCCCTAATATTTACCCAAATGCTTTGCAAATTGCATACACTCGTGCCTGCACAATAGAGCGCCGGCGAAGTTCATGCCACACAAAATCATTAGCGCAATTTTACCCCCCCCATAACTTGGCTTCAATTAATACTAAAATCATTAAACTTGCAACATATGACCTCTCTATACAGTTCTTCTCATAAATGAAGTTTGAAAGTTGTACCATAAAAGCTTTCCGAGATATGAAGGTGTTAAAAGCTTCTTATTTTAGTACATATTCACTGATTCACTCACTGACTCCGTCCCTTATCTATATTATTAGGCACTTCCACGAGAAGTGAGAGCTGAAATTTGGTATACACGTAGGTCCAACAGAGAAGAAACAAACAGATAATTCTGGTTGGTTGAAAATTACTAAGAAATATCAATCTGAAAATTTACATTATTCATCTAAGGGAGAAAGATAGATAGATATCTGCAATAATAGTTATAATTACGAATTAAAATTAATTGTAATTAAAAATATTCCCAATAAAAAAAAAGTCAAAAATGATTTAAATTTATCAAAAAAAATCTTAATGCAAAAGAATTTGTGAAATTTATTAAACACGGGCTAAACAACTCTTGTTAACTTAAATCTAAACAGTTTAAAGAAAATTAAGTATAAATATTAATGGAAAAAAAATTGTTTTAAATTGCCTCATAAATGGCAGAGTTATTCATGTATGAACAAAAATGTAAAACAATTCAGAGGAATTGATAATTGATTGATTTAAATAAATTTAAAAAATAAAAAAGTGTGTATATAGCATTTTCAGTTTAAATTAAAAATTTTTCACCTCAAACGAAACCTTTTCCACACTAAACGAAACTATTTTTAAATTAAACGAAACTTTATTTAAATTAAATGAAACTTTATTCATATTAAGTAAAACATATTTCAAATTAAATTAAACAACCAAAAGACCCAAGAAACATAATTCATAGTAAAAAAATAAATTCATACGAGGGCTGATCAATAAGTGCGTGACTTTTCGAACTTCCCTCGTAGTTATATGAAATTCAACACTGTTCCCATCAAGTACCACCTGTTAATAGACTACTGTCAAATTTTGAGCAAGTGTCGTCATCTACTTTGCATTTAACAGATGTTCAAAACATTCAACCTCGTGTATTTTTCTAAAAATGGAAAAAATTGAATTTCGAGTGCTCATTAAACATTATTTTTTGCAAAAAAAACCGTCAATCAAACCAAGGAAAAGCTCAATAAATACTATGGGGACTCTGCACCGTCGATTTCGTTGTGGTCGCACAAGTGCAAATGACGCTGAATTTTCTGGACGGCCAATTGAGGTCAGTACACCAGAAAATGTCGAAAAAATCCACGATATGGTGTTGGCCGATCGAAGAGTAAAAGTGCGTGAGATTGCGGATGCCACAGGCAATTCATATGTGGTTGCGATTTGAAGTGTTCAGCTGGGTTTAAGAAAGTTGTCTGCAAGATGGGTGCCAAGTTTGCTCTCATACTTAAGAGGTATCTTTACTTTAAAATTCGTACTTTTCTTATAAGTTGTAATGTTGGCTACAGACATTGCAACGTGTTTATGCAACAAGTTTATCATTCATGTTTCATATTTTAATACACATACTACAACCAAGAATGAAACCATGAACGCAACATCATTTCTGTATTTTGTATTCGCATTGAACATCGCGCAAGAAAGAAACATAGTTGAAAAAATGAGATAAGTGAAACAGGGTCAATTATTATTATTGATGAATTGTATTATGTAGAGGAGGAAATTGAGGTACGACCAAAGAAAAAAATTATGTGGTAAGAAAAATTGGAACTTAAAAAAAAGAAGAGTTTTCAAATGAAAGACTGTTGAAAGAATTAAAAGAAAATGAGCCAAAAAATTACAGAAATTATGTGCGTATGGACGAAAAATTTTTCTTAAATTATTAGACATGATAAAACACAAAAGCCCATTTATTTTTTCCGTGGTTGACAAAAAAACAAACATATGCTCACCTTGCTGCTTTTCAATGAACTAAACCAGTAAAAAGAATAAACACGACTACACACCATGCAACCAACATCAATGCAACCAGAAAATATCAAAATATTTTGATTTTTATGAAACCTCGAATGCAACAGGAAATGAAATCATAAACACGACTACAGACTATGCAACCTACAATGAAAAAAGCCTGGTTACATAAACACGTTGCAATGTGTGTAGCCAGCATAATACCGTGTTATATGAATGCCACGTTGTAAGAGGTTTAACTGTTATAGCAATTTTATGCTGATGGTGTTAGTGTATGTATTCATTCGCATTTTAGTGTTGATTTTTCAAAATCATTGTTTTATATACCCAGTCGCACGCTAGGAGTAGGAGGAGGCAGCTTAAAACTCCATGGCTGTCATGGATACACATGTTTGCTGTCTTTTATGTCGAACATAAAGGATTTTCATAAACATCTAAATAATGTGAGAAAGACAAAAGAACAGAATATGAGCTAAATTTTGATTGATTCTGCGCTTCTTACACAGGAGATTAAAGAGCGAAGCGAGAGAGAAACTTAGCATTAATGTTAACGTTTTATGCAAAAAAAAATGCAAAGAGTGAAAAAGGACATTTGAGTGTCGTCAATGTAAAAATACAAATATAAAGTTAGGTTTAGTTCATGTAAAGTTAATGTTGTGAAAACTTTGTTATAATGAATTTGAGATTGTTTTAAGAATTTCATACTTTTTAGGATTGTACAGTGGGGTATTATAAGCCAAATATTAAAAGAAATTTGTTTAGCTAATTGTTAAAGCGGGCCAAAGGAAGTTTTCATCTGGTAACAATAATGCTAGAAAATATAAAAAAACAAACATAAATTGCTGAAGCCTTTTTGCGACCACCTCCAGACTAATAGTCTATACACTTACGGCCGTATTCATAAAAAAATAATTTGGGTTTGAAATTTATTTTAAATACAATTGTTATGAAATTATTTTTTATGAATATGGATCAAAATATTTTATATTCATATTTAAAAAATATTTGGAAATTTGCATCCTTAAGAAATACAAATTAATTTGTATACCGAAATAGTAATGCTGACTATTTTCTATTAAACTTAAACTGTTTTATGTGAAAATTCAAAAAAGAGTAATAAATAAATAATAAGTGAATCCAAAATCGGAAATTTTCAAACAAAACAATAGAACGATTGTTTGCAAAAGCAAAGTTATGTATTTGACCCGTAAAAAATGTTCTTCGTCATATATTTTTTTTATTTTCATGAATATGTGTTGTAAGATACTAATAAGATTGTGTAACACTGCCAGTTCGCCGATATCAAAAGAAAATTTTCTTTTGTATTATTACATTTAAGACTAAAATAAAATTTTAAAAGTTTGTTTTTGTTTCAAATGTAATAATTTTCTTTCGATATCGACGAACAGGCAGAATATTAAATAAAAAAAACTTTTATTTTGTTTTTTTCTTTTGTTATAAATTTTAAACTTTAAAAAATAATAGCACTATAGTTCATTTTGTATTGAAATTAACTACTTAAACCAAGAATAAATTAAAATAAATGAAAGATTTTGAATTCACTATATTGCCAATAACCTCTGAGCAAGGTTTTTCATGGAATTCACAAGATGTTGGCATTTGTCTTTCGAAATTGAGTTCCAGATCTGCTGAACGGCCGTCCAAAGGGATTCACCACCTTCCTGATATCCGTCCATAAATTATCAATTTTATTGAGATCTTTGGACTGAGCGGGCCACTCCACCACGTTTACTTTATTGTCCAAAAACCACTTTTTGCGAGTTTGCTCGTATGCTACGGGACCTTGTCTTGCTGGAAGACCCATACCAGCGGCATTTCCTCAGAAGCTTATGGTAACACTGCTTCCTGGAGGATTTTAACGCAAGATGTCTTATCCTATGGGTCCTACACCATAATAAGAAATGCTAGAACCATCCTGTTTATCGGTTTTTGTTGTGTATTTTGGTTTGAATTCCGCATTAGGGGGTATTCTGCCATAGGAACATGATCCCTTGCCTCCAAAAAAAAAAACAACTTTCCAAAGAACATTTGTATACATTTCTGCTGGCTATTCCAAATGCGATGGTTAAAATAATCAATACACTGTTAAAAATATTTGTATGTTACCAAAGGTTTGCAATTTATTTTTTTATTTTGTCAATGGTATAACAATACAAAGCAATTCCACTTTTTCTTTTCTCATCCTTGTTTTTAAAATTTCATTGCTTATTTTTAGTCATTTAATTTATATTTTTTAAACAAAAACTATTATAGATTTCAAATATCGGGTGTCTTAGTAAGAATGTACTTTTTCATTTTGAAATAAAAACACATATTTTCTGCGATCGTTGTGATTTTTTTATTGGATTGTAAAGAATACATGTTCCGATTACGTATGGAACATAATAACTTTTAATGGTAACCACAGCTCTGATGACAGGCTACTACTCTTTTGATGAAATTTTCCATGACTTTTTCACAGGAATGTGACTATATCTCACCGATCTCGTATTTGAGCTGAGGAATTATATCTGGTCTATTCGCATAAGTCCAAGATATCACAAAACCTCAAAGAAAAAATCGCATGGCGCTAAATCACAAGATCTTGGTGGCCAGTTGACATCAGAATTTTTGGAGAGAATTTGTTCTGGAAATCATTGCAGCGATAAATCGATTATTTCATGCGCGGTATCGCAGGTGGCACCGTTTTGCTGAAATCACAAGTCGCCCAGATCCTTTCAATCCAGTTGAGACCACAAGAACTCCGTTATCATGTTCCTGTAACGAATGCCGTTCACATTCACTACAATTTTGGTCTCATCTTGAACCAAAATTCGCACCAGACAATTGCTTGTTGTGGGTGCGCTTGTTTCTCATGTATTGCTTTAGGATTTTCTAAGCCTCAAACTCGACAATTTTGTGAATTCACAAAGCCATTCAGAAAAATGGAAATTTTCACAAAGGAAATGCGCTTCATCGGAGCAGATAACTTTTTTCGAAAAATTGGCATTGACTTCACTTTGTTCCACTTGCCAACATTCATTATTTTCCCAACATTCTCTTAAATAAAAACAAAAACAAACAAAATCAAAGATATTCATATCAAAACGAATAATCGTACATAAGTAGGTGACGACAGGATCCAAGAGGTATAAAATTAAGCAAGTGGACATTAAAGCAATGGCATTCAGTTATCCATAGGAATTTGAGTGATAAACATATTCTGACACATTATGGCACCGTCAGGAAAACAAACAACCATAGAAGAACGGCAGCTTATAATAAAATTACAAGAATCGGGAAAAACTCATAGAGGAATTGCAAATGTGGTGAATAGAGCTCATTCTACAGTGCAATACATTATTAAAAGATATAAGAATTACCTTTCAATTGCAAATAAAAGTCGCTTAGGCCAAGGCAAAAAGTTAAGTGGTCGCAAAGAACGAATGATTTTAAGAGAAGTTAAAAAATAAATAAAACTCTTTAAGAAAAGACTAATAAGATGACTAATATGCGATGAAACAATTATAAATGTTTTAAAAATAAATAACTATCGTGGCAGAATAGAACGAAAAACCCCTATATTAGTTCTAAAAACAAAAAAGGTCGAATGAAAGACATGGACTTCTGGAAAACGGTAAAATTAAATAAAAATTATATGTATGTATGGCAAATGCTACGTCTGGGGAAACCCCAACACAGAATTTGACTGCAAAAACACCAAAGCTACTGTGAAACATGGTGGCGGATCAGTGATGGTGTAGGGGTGTGTTTCGAGTGCAGGTGTTGGATATATTGAGTTTATGGAAGGCAATATGGATAAATATCAATATTTAAACATCCTTAAAAACAATGTCAAGCAAAATGCCGAACATTTAGGAATCTTAAATAATTTTGTTTTCTATCAGGACAATGATCCGAAGCATACCTCTTTGGTTCCAAAGACTTGGCTCATTTATAATTGTCCCAAACTGCTCTAAACACCCGCTCAATCACCCGAGGAATTATCCCGAAGAATGAGAGATAAAGTGTTTCGGAACACGGACCAATTAATAGAAGCTCTGCGTACTGAATGGTGAATGGAATGAAGACGTTTAAATGCCGTACGTAAGGCTAAAGGGTTGTCTACCAAATATTTAAAAAATAGAGCTATATGGGGACTCAATAATCTTGTACGATTATTCGTTTTGATATGAATATCTTTGATTTGAATAAGGTACATACCCACACATGTGATTAAGGAAATTAAGGTTACACGTGGCCTTTCGCACTACTTTGCGCCTAAATATAATAGAAAAGATTCTGCTGTAATGGAAGCTGATCGATTTCACATCGCGTGATATAAAAAAAATACTAGTAGTTGACTTATTTATATATTCTTTATTATTGTCTTCGAGTCATATAATATTTTATTCGAATTGAAATGGATTCCACTATATTGTAGATGCTCTTTAATCTTTTTGACTAAAGTCGTTTTACGAAATCGATCGATTAATCAACATAAAAAAATTGTATATTATAGCGAAAAAAAAACGTTTCTTGTCTTATTTTCTAAAGATTAGCCGTTCTGTCGGTGCAAAGTAGAGATGGGCATCGCTCACGTAATTAGTGTGATCACGCATGATCGTGAGAGGTTTTTTGTTTTAATCACGTGAGCCTGCATGAGCGTGAGTATAAATAAACTTAACGTGAGTGATTTTTTGCGTGACTGTTTCGTGGTTTTGTCGATTTTGGAATTTTTTCATATTTTTAATAGGTACGTGGTTTTTAATTTTGTCATGAAGACATAAAATATTGTGCCGGTATGTATTAATGTACTGATGTAAATGAACGAGTCAAAGTAGCAGAGTTAAAACACGTCAAACCATCATGAAAAAATGGCATTTTCAGCATCATCACCTCCGATTCCAATGAAATTCAACAAAAATGTCATACACTATAAGAGTATAATTAAACAAGAAAAAATTTGACCCCAAATTCTTTCGGGTTCCGAAATATGATGTCATAAAAGTTGTAAAATATGTTAAAAGATCACAAAAGTCTTATTAAAATAAGCGATAGAACTCTTGAACTATGCAAGATAATTTAGTTTTTTTGGTATCGTTTTAAAGGTGCAAGTGTACCTATTTTGTTTTTCTTTAAGAAAAGATCAAAGGTCATTTTATGGGGTCTTGTGTTCAAAGGTCCATATCTGAAAAAGTATATTTTTTAAAATTCTTAATAAAATATATGTCAAGTACGAGACCCTCTTCAACATTTGCAGAAAATTTAAAGGGGGAGACTCGATTGGTGTCAGAGTTATAGACCAGAACGTTATTCGGCACAGCCGAATATATCTCTCTTACTTGTTTTTAATTATAAATGGCTTAAGTTGGATGTTTATGTGCAAAACTTTCATCATCATCTTTTTTTTATTTTGTATGAAAATAATTTTAAATGACAAAAATTTTGGGCATTTATCTTAAATGTGCAGGTACAAAAAGAGCACTTAAAAAAGGAACTTGTATAGATTTTTAAAGAATAGTGACAGAAATGATTAATTTTGTGCGGTTACGTCAAAAATGCTCCGAAACAATAAGGCAGTTAAATCAAAACTACTGAATCATTAATCAATCCGGTTATTGCGGAATTTCCCTGTCCGTTCTGCTAAAGTACTTACTTTCTCGTCATTCGTTTCTAAATAATAACAATTAACTGAATTTTTAAAATTCAGTCTCTGAGATTAATAACTTTAAACTGTCACTAAAAAACCATTCCACCCAATATCAAATAAAACTTCAATTTCTTATCAACACTTTATTTTCAAAAAAATTTATTAATGTTTATTAATTCATATCTTATTAAGTATTAAGTAAAAATTTAATTAATACCAAATTTAATTAAAAAGAAAAAACTTATTTTATGTGCTATTTGGTCGCGGCAACACTGATCACTAAACGTGATTATTAATTCGTAAATTTGCCAGAAAATTAAATCCCGATTTTTCTAATCATTCTAACTGGTTTAAGTAGAAAAAAATAAATCCGGTTTCTTTAAATCAATATTATTCGAATTATTCGAAAACTTTGTTTTTATGCATGTTGAAAATACGAGTGCGGTTTGAAACAAAGAAAACACAAAAAGTTTGGCAAAAATTTACTTTATTTCTCAACATAATCGTCTTTTAGCTTGCTTGATAAACTTGATCCTAACGATATTCAGTAGCGTCGATACTCTGTTTATAGTAAGAACTGTCTAGTTCCTTAAAATAGCCATCAACCACAGACTCCAGATCATCATTCGTGGCAAATCTTTTGTCAACCGACTCATTTTTTTAAACTTAGAAATAGAAAATATTCCAAGGGAGCTAAATCTGGAAAATAAGGTGTGTGATGAAGCAATTCGAACTTTAATTAATTCGTTTTAGCCATTAAAACAGTAGATGTATGAACTGGCGCATGGTCTTGATGAAACAAAACTTTTTTTATCCTTTTGAAGATAAGCAATAAAAGTTATCTCACGGGCATCCTAAAAAATAGACGATTTGACCTTGCCTGCAGATGAAACTGTCTTCGCCTTCTTTGGACACGATTCGCCCAATTCAGTCCAATGCCTTGACTTTTTCTTTGTTACGAATCGGCGAAGAAACTCGACTCTATTGCGGTGAAACATCGCCAAATACTCTATTGAAACATGTATAGCAATTTTTGAAATACCAATCATCTCAGTTATCTCACGCATTGGGCGATCGACTCAGTTTTCAAACCGGTTTTTTGCATTACGGTTGTCGAGTTTTTTACATTACGGTTGTTGGTTTTTTTTAAATGTAGATTTTTCTATTATCGAATAGTCTGGGTTTTTTACAATTAAAAAACCGGCTCAGTCGAATACTTTTCGACTAAAATTAGTTTTTACTATATATAAACTTAGAATTCAATGATCAGTACGATTTCACAGTTTTTTGCAGATCTATAAATCATGTATTTATGGACTTACGACTAACCCCATATTTTTCAAATTAAAATGACCGTTAGAAGCTGTCAAACGATTACCTAAAAATTAAAAAACTTTGTGGGAACTCAGGGAATTTTCATCTTTTTAGTCAAAACACTTTCAAAATTCATTGTCGCAAGATTTAGTTGAATGTTAAAAAAACGAATAACTGACCTTCGCTTAAAAGTTTTTAATACTTTAATACTGTATCTCAGTAATGGAAACTTTCCCAAAAGCGAGAATTTTATTAACTACTCTTTCATAAATGAAATAAAGAAATTCGCTTATTCGATAACGAGGGGATTTATCTTAAGATTCTGATAAAGAGGTAGATTTTGACGACTCAAACAACAATTACAATTAAAAAATATTCAAGATCCAAAAAGCAACATAAAATATCACGAAAGCATTTTAAATGATTTCATATTTGTATATAAACAAATTCCAAAAAAGAATTGCAAAACTTTACAGATTATATAATGCTTTGTTAACTATATCCCCAACAAGTACATTGAGTGTAAGAGCATTTTCAATTTGTAATTTCATAAAAATAAAAGAAAAAAATAGATACTCTCCAAAGCGTTTAAATTGTATTTTATTTTTAATATTTTATGGGCTTTACACCAAGTTTTTTTTCAGGACCACAAGCAAAACAACATCATTCCATATGAATATACAAAAATGTGTAGCACCAAAATCCGGAGAATTGCTATGTATTTCAATTCGAATATCATTGAAAATCGTATATCTCATACGTTGTGATTTAAAAGTGTTTTCTTTCGAATCGAAATACATAGTATGTAATCCCCACCAGATGTTGGTTGATATTAATCCAAAGTACCTAATTAATACGAGTAGTAAGTATTTAGGATTAATACTAAAAGCTGATATTTACTTATAGAATTTTTTCTATGTTTATTTGTCTACCTTGTCCATACATTCATGTTTGCATGAACTGTTTTTTTAATAAAGCAAATTAAAATCAAAACCGGTTTTTCCTGAATTTTAAAAACGTAACAAGATTTTTAAAAATTTTAATTTTTTTCAAATTACTGCCGTTCGCTATATACTTATGTCAGCTCAGTTATTTTTGCGACTGCCCTCGTAATATTATTACTCTATCACTGATTGACCAATACCCACGGATTTGGGGTATAAGATTTAAGAAAATTACGTGTACTTTTATTTTTGCGGCCACCGTACAACTGCATATCACTTATTTATAAAAATAAACTCATAAAAATATTATATAATTCCCTTTCAAATGGGAAGATAACAACAAAAAAAAGGTATTTAAATGACTTTTCTGATATTAGTCATAAATGGACTTAGGGCGCTTTGGAAATACGGGTCATGGTAAATTTACCACAATTAAAACCTTTAAATACCTATAACAACTCTGTTTTTCTATACTCTTTTAACACACACACACAATAAAGTAAAAGCAGGAAATTGCACATGCCAACAAAAATGGGGTGGCTCTGTTATCGCCCTCATGTCTTATTCTCCACCACATAGAAATTGTAATTGTTTTGCTTTTTCCTATGAAACTATTAATTTGCACCGTTCTAACTACCCCTTGTTTTTATTGTATTCTTACAACATATTCTACTGTTCTCTATTTTATATCGGTTTCTTTTTGTTTGTAACGGTACATAAAGAGAACATCAACGTTAAAGACATTGAAAACGGCAGAAATTTAGTGACCTTAAAATAAAAAATTATAGAAAAAAAAATATCTTTTAATAATAAAAACAGTTAAAATAGAAACATAAATAATATATAAAAAATTAATCAAAAAAAAAGTAAGATAATATTGTTTTGAACGCGTTTAAATGGATAAAAAAACACTTTTAGATTACAACGCAGTGGAAAAAATCAATAATTTACACACATTTTTCAGGTGTAGAGTGCTTTAATTATAATTTTGCTTCTACATAAACAATTGAAGAAATTTTATTATTAGGTATAAATGAAGATGATGACGATGATGATGATGATGGTTAAATTGCAATATGTGGAGTATTTATTGTTTTAATTATTTAATTTGCACTTTAAACGATTGTATGAAAAATTTTTATTATTTATTTACATACATATGTATGTATACATACATACAAACATACATACATACAAATCATTTAATTGCAATTAACTAATCATAAAATTCTGTGTTAAAACAAGAGAAGAGAACCTTTATTTATAACTATTTATTTTCATTTAATAAGACATTAAATACAATTAAATCAAATTTCGAAATTTTAAAACCTTTAATCACTGATAATATGCAAAATGAGCGGAATGTAAAGGACATGACAATATTGTATTAGAAAAAGTGAACTGACAATTATTTCAAGTGTAGAACTTGCAGTGAAGCTTAAATAGAGCGCTGCAGCTAAAATCAGCCCAAAATTTCTTTAACAAAAAACATTTTAGATTAAAATTTAACTTGTTTTCTTATAACTTCAGCTATTATTTGTCTACGTATATATGTACTTATGTTCATATATACTAGGGTCATAGGTGGTTATTTAAAAATTAAATAAAAATCTGGAGCCTAAACGCAGCATGAATTAACTATCGTATCGAATAATGTTTTGAAAGTGTTAAGTAAGCAAATGTTAGCATTTAATATGTATCTATTGAATAGTTATTTTTAACAATATGTAATAGATTTACATATGTATGTACATATCGCTCCTTTATTGCAGCGTAGTCATATCTCAAAAAACGTGATTTTTGTGTTAAGGAATATAAACAAACAAAAAAAGTAACTTAAACAGAAATTGTGCTCGAAAAATTTAATTTTGGACTAAAATTAAAATGTATTGTTTATCCGACGAAATATAAAATTGTGTCATAAAACTGATAAATAAATTGTTTAAATTTTAGAACATTTTCCATTATAAAGGAATTTACATCGTGTACTAACTGTTGCATTGGTTGCATGTGCAATGTTTAAAAAAATAAAATTGTTCTTTACATTTTTTGCGACAGAAATTCTAAGATAACATAATAAAATAAAAATAATTAAAAACTTAGCAGATACCACCGTAAAAACAATTAAAACGTTCTTGTGAATGCCATGTATGCTTTGTTTTGAACTTTATATTTTCTTAAGTGAACCAAACAGCACATTTATTTTTAATTCCAGAGTGCATCAGGCCTTTCATTTATTGTCAATATTACTATAATACGCATATAAGAAAAAATGTACTACCTTTTGTGTCCTTCAAAAATGAAAACTACAATAGAAAGGACAAAAGAGGAGCAAATGAAAAACTTAGTGCATTTTTTATTTACATACATACATATATATACTAGAGATGGGATCGTCTCAATCATGGAAACTCACGCTCACGAAATACTCACGAAAAAAACACATACTACATTAAAATTTCTGAATGCAAATAGAAAAATTGAATACAACATTAGAAAATTCTGCAATAAAAGACGATAATTATGTTTAACTGAGAAATATACTCTTCTGAAACAATTTTTTAGTCTTGAATTAAAAGTTCTCAATTTTGATATATGGGCAAGTCCCAGAAACAGCCCACCAACCAAAATTATTTTTAATTCATCTAACTTATTTTTTGTATTTTTTTTTTAAGGAATATTAGACTAGATATATAATTTTATAAATAAAATAAATATATTTCGATGATCATTAATGCAAAAATGATACCAGAAATTAACAATTTTCAGGCATTCATATCATTACTTTAGTGTTAATGAAGATGGCCCGATCGAAAGCCATATTTGACACATTGAATTCACTTCAATTTTAGTAAAAAATTTTTGATAAAAATTACAAAGTTCTTTTGCTGCAAATAAGTTATTTTAGAATTCGGAAAAAAAATTTTTTTAATATTTTTTTCCGAGAAGTCAGCTTCGCATCTTTATAAGTATTCTTCCTGACGTTGAAAAAACTCTTTTATTTGTAGCTGAGGTGTATGGTACAGACAGTATTTGTGTAGCCAATTTTTGCAGAAGTGGAAGATCTTTATTTAAAGTGATTATTTTTCGAACAATTTGGTTGTTAGTAGTTTTTAATTCAAAGTGATTATTATTTTGGCTAATGTTCGTAACATTTTTAGTCAAAAAGAACTGGGCATGAAACAAAATTCCAAAGGAACAAGGGAAAAGTTTTTAACATCAATTAATTTAAACTTACACGGCAGAACAGAAACAACGTTGTTTCCACAATACAAATAACTCTCGCATGTTTTTTCTAGTCATTATTTGTATAAATACAAATTTGAAATCACATTCAACCGAGCCACCTAAACAGTGGCGGATACATGGAAACACACATGAACACTAATGATGGGAGTATTCTTCGCCAGTCTAAACTCCGACTTATACTGCTTGCTACTTTGACTCTGTTAATTCATATGAGCATTCTTGCCATTTTAGCACTTTTAGTGCTAGATCTAGCATTATTTTTTTTAAGTTAGCACTAAGAGTTTAAAAAAAAATGCTAAGTGCTAGTTTAGCATATTTTTATAATTATTTAGCATTTTTAGCACTTTTTTAAATCGCAGAATTATTAAAAAAAAATCATATACATAATATCAAGTTAAGTATAAATTCTCTCAATGTACAAAAACGTACAAATATATATATATGATGTCTTTTCTACAACTATGTCGTAGGTTTTTTACATCTTAGACCAGAGACCCAAAATAAATGCTGTTATTTTTTAAATATTCAGTTGGTCAAAGAAGAAATAGCTGGAAAAATTTTGGTCCTGAAATAACAATTAGGAAAAGCTAAAATTCTTTAAGTCCTTTCATAATTGTTATGAACAATTTTTATTCATGTTGGTCTTCTCTTACCAATTTTTTTATTTTTTTTGGTCTTTGCATAGCCATTATTTAATTAGGACTTTTTAGAGCTTGCACACACTAATGACCTTATTCACAAACGCTTAATAAAGTTAATGTGTACATTAAAACCGGATTTCCCATATAAAAATCCAACATTAAACCTACAATAACTTTATTAATCATTTGTGAATAAGGCCATAAGTATGTGTTGATATAGATGGCCTATAAAAATGACGGTCGCGGGAAGACCTAGAGAAATAAAAATCTTCTGTAATGGTTATGAGAAGGCTGCAAAAATAAAGGTATTTTATAAGTGTTATGAAAGAATGTTATGAATGTATATATATTTATTAGACCCAAATAAATTAAAATCTTTTATAATAGTTATAAGCAGATCAAAAAAATATTCCTCATTATCATACTGTTATTAAGAGATTTTTATTTTAAAATACCTTGAATAATAATTATTTTACGATTTTTATACATAAATGTTGGGCATAAAAGTTATATCCCTGCCTTAGATATATCAGGAGGATATAGTAAAAAAATGGTTCATCTGAAATATACAAAAATGAATTAGTCTGTCAGGAATATGCAAATAAAATGGTTGATATTGGAATACTCGTAAATTGAATTAAAATATATTAAAGCTTTTTGACAACAAAAATTTGATCTCATATGTGTACCACATTAAAAGTTTTTATATTAAATAAAATTCATTGCCGCTAGTTTTATGTCTTCACGACAAAATTGAAAAAATATGTATGAAAAAATTACAAAAATGGAAAAAATCACGAAACAATCACGCAAAAAATCTACTTATACACGCTCACTTACGTTTAATTTTTTTATACTCACGCTGACGCACGCTCACATGATTCATGCTAATCACGTAAGCGGTGACCATCTCTAATACATACATATATATACATATATTAATGGATATGTATATCGAATTATTCATGCCGAAAAAATTATGTTGCATGGTGTCGTTGGTGTAAACTTTATTTAGAATTACACATGATTGATTTTTGTCTAGTCTGTGATCTTGTAGTCCACAAGAATAATTAAATTGCAATACTTCTAGAATTTTAAATCAATAGCTTACAATATTAAATTAATTTGTATTTATTTTTAAAATAAACTAATTGCAACAGTTACAATAACGAAAAAATCTATTATGAGAGAAACCAAAATTGCAATTAAAATTTTTAAAAGAACAACATAATTAACAAAACTTCAAAAGTATTGAAATAAATAACAAAATAAACATGCTAAAAAATACAAATTTAACAGCAAATTTAACAATTGTGTTCCTAATTTTAATAAAAAATGTTGCAAAAATTGGCAGTTATGCGGCCACCAATCTTGCAACATTTGAAGATAATAAAGCTGAAACGCATCGTTTAACAAAGCGCATGGACTTGGAATCATGTTTAGGTAAGCAAATCAAAATTAAAAAAAACATTCTCAAGTTTTTCTTTCATCTTCACTTGCCGCACCAAATATGATTCATTATTTCGTGTTTCCATTTATTTCAATTATTGTTGCATTTAGGCCAATTTGATGTTCACAAAAATACCATCATACGAACGGGTGAGTCTCAAGCAATTGGGGGAAAATATCTTCAGGGCATAGAACTAGAAACCATGGATGAATGTCAACGCCTTTGTTGTGAAACAGATTCGTGTGATGTTTATATTTTTGAGAGCAAAAAAGATGGTTACTGTTATCTATTCGAATGTGGTACACCGGAAAATTTCCACTGTAAATTTACCCGTCACGCAAATTATACCAGTGCTGTACTAACACCAGTAATACGGCATGTAAATGAAGTGGCTACTGCACATCCACCGTCAACACATTTGGGTCACACTAACTCTTCGAATATATCGCAACAAGAATGGGAGTTGTCGAACTTAAAACTGAAACCGGAAGTAAAAGAAAAATATAATGATGCTGCACTGAATGGGGTTGGGGAGGTAAATAATTTAAGCGACAGCAATAAGAATTCGTTAACGGACATGGAAGCTGTTTTAACACAAAAAGGTATTTATTATTCATTTGTATTAATAATTATTTGCAAACTAGCCAAATTTATTATTATTTTACTCTTTACAGTTAATAGTTCCATCCATTGTGGTCGTTTTCAATTTGCTTGTCATTCCGGCGAGTGCATTGCCGTGTATAATGCCTGTGATGGCATTCCTCAGTGTGAGGATGGCAGCGATGAAGGGCCCGAATGCTCGGGAGCAAATAATAATTTGAATACAAACACTAAATCAATACAAGATAAAGTCATAGCTGTTTCGTCGTTGCCCCGATATTCGGCTTCATTATCCCAACAGACGCCGCAGCAACAATTGCAGAGCATGCAACAACAATCCCAAAGTTCTGCCATATTACCGTCCGTAGTCAACAATCGGGAAGATCCCAACGTTTGGGAAACGCGTAAAATAGTTACAGGCACTACCAACCAATTAGTAGGCAGCGAAAGTCCTGGTGAGTTCTATAATTTGTAGACTTGATGTTTGGTTAAATGGCTGAGTCCGTCCTATTCGGTCAATGTTTTTCTTGATGCGTTTTTCAGAAAATTTTGTATATAATGTAAAAGAGTTTTGCCAACTTCGATTTAGTCAAATATTCCTGTTCTGTAAATCAAGGGATTTCATCACTAGAATTTTCTATTATTAAAATTCGAATCTACTATATTATTTGAACTAAAGTAATCACGTACAATGTGCTTATTACTAAGGTAAAATTCGTAACAATTTCAGTCACAAAAAACTGGACATGAAATAATATTCCAAAGGCACAAGGGAAGAATTAACGTTAATTAATTTCAACCAACATGAAAAAATGGAAATAGCGTTTTTTTGGGCGGGTACGCTACACCCCCATCACAAGTGTTCATGTGTACTTCAAAGTATTCGCCAGTTCTTAGCTGGCCCGGTTGAATGCGATTTCAAACCTTATTTATACAAATCATGACCGGAAAATGGGAATGAACAGAAGCTGCCACGAATAACATCGTAAAAATAAGTTTTTACTGCGTAATAAAATAGTATTCAATACTGACAGCATTCATTTCATTTTTATTTTGTTTTTTGTAATAAATGATTTTTAACTATACACCCTAAATTCTGAATCAGAAAACGACAAAATCTGATAGCAAATATATTCATAATAGGCTTTTTACACCGCACAACATTTTTGTGAAACGAATGGAAGATGTTGAAAACGTGAAACATGAATTTACATTGGCAACATCTTCCATCTTTCATGTGTTAGTAGTAACTTTATACGCATATAGCTACCTAAATATCGAGCTGATTTTAATAAAATTAAGTTTGTGCACAGCTATGTAAGAACCCGTTTAAACACATATAAATCTTTCCAAAATCGGTTCAGTATTACGGCCGTAAAAGGAATATAAAAAAACGTGTTTGCCTATTAATAATATAGATTATGTATTTAGCAATATTATGTAGGCATGTATTAATTTTCATGTTTCATATTAGTAATAGAAAAAGAGATTTAGATTTAGAAGTTTAGCAAAAAATACTTAATCCATTTTTGAGAAAAATTTTTATATGCTACTGATTTTATTCAACATTCAGTTTTGTTGCATTATTAAATGTGAGCAAACATTTTAGTGTAGAATGAATGATTTGAGTAAAACATGTTTGATCACTCGACTGACTTTTACCCTGCAGATAATATTGGACTACTTGCTATACGATAATTGTTCGTACTTTCACGATCGTACCTGTATTAATCACATGGAGTAGTTTTTGGGTTAGTTCGATATAATGCAAACCTGGACTATATGGTCCAGCCCTAGGACATCGTAATGTTAAATATACCATATTTTCTACATACATTTAGGTTACTTTTGGACTAGTCCTAGTCCTTTATGGAAAATACTTTACGTGTGTATAAAAGTGAATAACAAATTTAATCTATGATTAAATCAGGAAAAAAGTGATTATTGCCTTTCTCTATTCTGAATAACAATTCCCTGGGAATTTTTTTCCTATTCCCGGCTCTTCTATTCTAAATAAAATATCCCAGGGAAATTATTCTATTTTCCCTCTTCCCTTATTCTAAACGAACTTCGAAAACGGGAAATTATTCCCCGGGAACATCAATTAAAGGAAGAAAGTGAACACAAATTTAGGGAATAATTCCGCCAAAAAATTGCAAGGGAGTTTTGCAAAAAATGCAAGTATTTAATAAGATTTATTTATTATTTGGCCAAGATATTTAGAATATTTTGAAGGATTTTCAATTAGCTAATTGGCCATATTATATTTATGTAAATACAAACTTTTTTTATATCTTTTCCTAACGTTTCGTCAATTATTTGTTGACATCTTCATAGGTTTTGTTTTTGTAATTATTTAGTCATTTATCACATAAAATATATTTAAATGGTTGTACAGCTTACAAAAAACATAAACTTAAAATAAAATTTCGAGTCAAAACAAAACAGCTGAAGCAAAACTGCTGACTTCGAATAGTTGAAATTGTCTCTGCCTTTTTATTCTCGGGAAACTCATCTCCCTGGGAGTATTTAGAATTGGTGTGATTGACATTTTGGTGGTAAGTACTTGCCTCCATTTCAAAGTAATAAGCTAAAACGCTAAAGCAGAAAAGGTGAAAAGTATGTACTTCATATTTCAACTCATTACTTTGCCATCAAAGTTTTCAGGGGTATGTATGTGTTCTCTTCTTTAGCGTAGCCAGTAATGCCGAATAATACGATTCATTTATCCCCATTCTTCAATTAATCAATGTTAAGAGCTTTTCTATTTTTGGGGGATGATCCATCTGACTCAATTGATAGTTTCGATAGTGGTTTCATTTCTGCCATGATGAATCCATATTTGATGAACAGTCATGTATCGGTGAAGAAGTTCGTCGGGATACCGATATAAAAGCTGTAAACTATTTATTCTCGCCTGGGAATTAGCGAACCCATCCTTTCGGCTTCTTTTTGTATGTTATTTTTTTGCACAAAATTTAAATCACTCAACTTTCAGTAGTGCATTTTTCCGAAGTAACTGCTTCATCTAGACGTCCTGCAAAAGATTCATTTAAATTAATTTTCTCAACTGCGTATCGCATTGAGCCATCTAGTTCATGTTTTATTTCCTAAAGAAGTTATCTTAACCAATCGATTGTTGTTTTCAGTACTCGCCTCGCACAAGGATCAGGAGTGCAAATACTTGATGGTGTATAAAAATCTGAGTAGCAAATTTTATTTTTATCAAACTCTGAATTAGTTTGCTACAACAGCCTCATGCGATCTGTAACTTTTCGCGCTAAATTCTATCAAATATGAGTCAAAAATATTTTCAACGAAATTCTGTTCAATAATTAAAATTAATTATCCACACAATCTGACTTTTTAAGTCCAACGTGAAGACCATTAAGGCACGACTGATAAGCCAGCCATGAATGACTTAAAATGATTATTAAAGTGCAACTGCTAGCATCTAGCTAACTAAATATATGATTAACAAATAATTAGTACAACATGCAAGTGATTAAGAACTTGATTAATAACAGAATCGCAATCTCAGACACTGGCCACTTCTTCACTATTTGCAGCAAAGAACACAGATGATTAAACAGTTCGACTTAACTGGAGCATCAATCAGTGGAGAGTTTATTCAACTTTTTGCTTGAAAAGGGAAATAAATTTAATTTCAAAAGTGCATGTATTTTTTGAATCAGTTGCTGCTGCAGTAGGAAAAACCTAAATGAAAAACAAAGGAAGTTTATTTTTGTGGTTGGTTTTCATAAAATAAAATTAAAACGAAAAGATGACTCTCAGAAAACGTCTAAAGCTTTTCAGCATGCAAGTGAGTCGAAGTGTATTAAAAAAAGAGAAACCGAAAACAAGTGTTGTGACACGCAAACTAATCACCGTGATAATTCAAGTCATTCATACTCGCAGTCTAAGAAATATACAGGCAGACAAACACTTCATTCATTCATACTCATATTCAGTGATTACAGCGATTAATGTGTAACTGAATAAACTGCACGCGTGCGCTTAAAGATCGTTGGGTTTTCATTACTTGATCGTTCGTACCTCCATGGTTGGTTGAGACGGTTGGGTTGGTTAATATGCGCATAATTTAATAGTTTTGTTATGTGTTCATTCGCTTATTCGTTTCATGCATTCATTCTTTAACGTACAACAGATCAGTGCGGAATTTGGTTATGTTGTAATATTGGTTAAAGTTGTGGGAAAATAATTGTTTATATTTAATATTTTAAATTGTTTTGGTCATTGTTTATAAGTAGCTTTCCAAAATCCATGCGAAATTTACTAACTGCCCAAGGACAAGTAAGCAAACACAAGTTACAATATTAATATTCCGACAAAATAATATATAACGTATCTCATCACACCATGTTCCTTGTCTCAAATCAGTTGGTGTATTAACATTTTTCCGAACAACATACAGTACCCATTCTAGCCATTTTATTCTTATTAGTATGATTCTGCTGGATACTAAAGGTTTTCATAAAGAAAAAGGCAATCCATTAGCATAACGACAAGGATGAAAACTGCGACAAACGCAACCAATAGGATAACGTGGGGATTATTAGGGCAACCGGATGCCTTATAATATGTCGACGAAGTATGATTTCTAACCCACAAGTGCACTGACATGTCAGCAAAAATCGATGAACTTGAGGCAGCATCATTGAAATGTAATCTTAAAATCAGCAATAGGAAAACCAAATCAATGCGGCTGAATGCAAGCTGTAACCAAGCATTCTTTTTTGACAGCTCACTAATTGAAGATTTAAATAGCTTCTGATATTTAGGAAGTATTGGCGACAGCAAAGGAGGGCGTAGCAGTGACGCTGCGCATCGCACAGACAACCCAAAGCGCTTATGTGGAGCCCTGAGCTCCGCATAGAATTCCGCATTCATATCACGAATTATCTTTAAAAACATGAAACGCATGTTCACGCACCTGAACGTTCTTCAAGTCTTCACCAATATTTGCCTAAGGAGAATATTCAATATATTTTGCACAGTAACAATCTTCAACAACAATCTGTGGCTCACGATATGACAACCTCTCTCTCTCTCTCTCTCTCTCATTGCATTACAAATTGTCTGGTTGGTCACACACTGCGCAAGACACAGCACTTGATTAGAACCCTCAAAGAGCTGAAGAAGAGGAAGGTCACTCCATACCTGGAGAACGCAACTCGATATCGAATATATAAATACATAATCCCAGCAGAGCATTTACTCTGCGTTCGCTAACTGTTATGATGCATAAAAAGCATATTTCCAATTAACCATAAAGACGTGTACATATGTGCATATGATGCTACCCAATCTCTGAAATAATAGAGCCTGGGTACCTTAAATTGTAAGTAACTAAACTTGGAGTTATTGGAATAAACACACTGCTATCCAGAGTTCCATCTGGTGCCACGGTTTGGACCAGTTCCTAGTGAAGCCTGCTTTATACACAAATATGTTTCAGAGAAGCTGGTCATGATTTAGGAAGAATTCAATGTGACAACAGGGTGTGGGTATCTAAGCGGGTCCAACCGTGAATGCACACATCCAAATGATTTTTCTAAGTGCTGTTGATAATCGACCGAGCTGATATGACGGCGATCTTCTGGCCAGTTATACTGTTTTTGGTAGCAGAAAGCTATATATCTCTAGCACTTTCTGCTGGCTTGATGATTCGGAAATCACATTTAACCTAAACAGTGGCGGATACATGGAAACACACATGAACACTGATGATGGGAGTGTAGCGGCTTCCGAAAAACAACGCTGTTTCTGTTCTGCCGTGTAAGTTGAAATTGATTAGTGTTAAAATTTTCACTTGTTCCTTTGAAATATTGTCTCATGTCCAATTCTTCCTGACTAGAAATTCTACGAACATTAGCCAAAATTAATAATCACTTGTAATATATTTACGGTCCCGCTTTGGATAACCTTTGATATAGAGTCCTTTGCTTTGTCTTCACACAGTTGATGAACTTAAATAATCAAGCATTTCGACAAACAAAGAAATTGTAACATACTTTATGAAAAAGTATAAAAATAAAAATTTTTTAGTATCTCCGATCTTAAAGCTTTTCATAAAATGTCTGCTTTAAAATAATGTCTATCAGGTACTTTAACCAATTAAATGTTTTTTGTTCAAGTCACTAGTTAACATGTTATTGCTATTGTTTTATGTTTTGTTATGTTGCACACCATTTACACGCAGAAGGACAGACAGCAGTGCACTAATTGCTGTGTATAAAAATAATTTTTTGCTTTGTCATATTTTCGCATGAGCTGTCACTATCAACTAAACGTTACACTTCCAGCCCACTCTCACTGTTTCACTCAATTTGATACAATTGAAATTGTGAAAATGTTATGTAGTAAATGCATTACATACACGTTAGAGTAATCGACTCGGGTCTTTATCCGCATTGTAAGTCGGGGTTTTTCAGCAATATGGTTGCCGATTTTTTAGAACGTTGATTTTTCGGATCTCCAATAAATGGTCCAGTTTTCTCAATAAAAAACCGAACAAAAAAACGAATATAAAATTATTTTGTTTAGTTAAAATATGTACTATAACGTCTCTATTGATTTTCCCAGTGTAGAGTTCTGGATAGGTTTTGAATATATTTTTACTGAAACATTCCCTTAGACTAGAATCGAACTAGTTGAGTCGCTTGGCTTGGACAAGAACCTCTGATCAACCGGAATTAAATGACATGGGTTTGATCAAAGATTTTTGTCCAAAACGAGCTACCGGTCGAGCTCGATCTAAGCCTACATTCCTCTCAACCATGGCTATCTGTAACAGGAATGGCATCAGGAATTTTAAAATTGCACCAAATAGCTTGAAAATTTGTACTTTTTGGAACTTAATTTATACTATTTTTATTTAGATTTATTATGAATATAGCGAGAATGGTACATTAAATTTCATTTGTACTATAATATAACAAAAGGCAGTTCAGTATTGAATATGTATAAGCTATTTACGTATAAAGAAAATCAAGAACTTTTAAATCGATTTCGAGATCACAATTAAAATTTTGATAACTTAATTGATGTATTTATATTATAGCAATTGTAATTTTGTGAATTCAATAAATCCTTTGTTTGGATTAATCCGCAAAGATTTGCAGCTTGTAGTCTATTTTCTCTTTTGTTTTAATTATATTTTGAAAAGAAAATATTTTTTTCACATTTGTAAATGAATGTGAAACTGATAATATTCCTCTTTTGGAAATATCTGGTAACATGAACTCATTTTTTATTTTAGAAACTATTGCCCAGAAATCGCTAATATTCGAATCTTTGTAAGATTTTAATATTTCAACATCAGCAAAAGACCTAGATTGCAAAATTATTATATAAAAATTTTAATATTTGTTTGGGAACATTTTTACTGATAGTGGTACTGTACTATTAGCTTTCCACTGATTTTCTGGGCTAAATTTACCGAACCATTTTAATGTTTCATTTTCAAAATTGAATTTGATTCTTAAAACTTCGCAAAATTTAACATACAAATATTGGACAACTATTTTAAACTGAATTATCATATCATTTTCAATTTCATTGGATTCTATATACAGTTCTACATCAGTTCCACAGTTCTTATTATTGTTAAATTTTTGGTGCTTTCATCTAATATTACTGAATAATTATTATCTTTAGAAAAGTTTTTAAGCTCGGCATCATTTTCTGGCCCGGTAACTTCTGTTACAATTTTTTTTATATTCGTTTTCTTAACAATTTGCGAATCTGAAATACCTTTTTTAAGTTGATTATTTTTAAGTGGTCGAATATTTGGAATGGCAAATTATACTCAACTTAATTACCAACGTTTTTGCTGACTGTTCTGTGGGGCAATCTGTATTTTTCATAAAAAATCCAATTTTCGTTATTGTTTTCTTGGCTAAAGTTTTTTTATTGCGGCTGTCACTTTTTACCTGTTATATTGACATTGAATGCTTTACATCTTTTATAACACTCTCGTCCACTCGTCTAAAAGTGATAATGTATAAAACTTAGTTAATTCACAAAAAATGACTGCAATGATGAGTTGCCGTATAAAACTACTCAAACTGGTGTACCTTTGTTCTTTTCGAGTTTGAATAGTACCATAAAAAGTACAATTGTATAATTTTTGCCATCCCTGGTCCGTAATATATATTATCATATCGTAATATTTATTCGGTTCAACGAAAAAGAAACACATGCGCATTTTAGTGTTTTTTCAAGATTTCCCAAAAAAATGTGAACCGAAAATGTGAAAACACTTTGAAAATAACGACTTTTTTAATACTAAAAAAACCGCATGTATCAAAGTGTATTCGAAAATTGTTTCTAACAAATATCTCACAATCGATCATCCTAAACACAAATATCTTAAAGTGTGTATGAATGTAAATTTTCTCATATTCAAGACTTGCATATCTCGTATGATATCGGGTAGTTCAAATACAAGAATATTTTTAAAAACTAAATAAAATAAGCTAAACTTAATTTATTTGTTCAGAAGTCTATATGCATATGTATATATATGTACATACACGCATTTCATCGGTATACCTTAAACCACATTCTGAAAAAGGTGCAATCCTATTAACTTATACAACGACTTTCAAAAAACGAATGAGAATTTCAAAAATTACAAAAGTATAAGTATAGCAGGCTTTGCAACTTAGTTAAAGAAAAACACAACAATCTAAATATATTTAGCAAAAGTAAATAATAATGGGAAACGAAAAATAAAACTTTCTAGTGTATCCAGCGGTCGACTCAATCGGCAGCATTCTAGAAATGAATATTAAACATTTACATAAATACATACGATAGAATGCGCTGAATAAACGAGAGAGACTGGTATATTTGGAGTAGTTATTCATCAGAGATGGGATTTCGTACTAACCGAAATTGATTTAAACATGTAAAAATTAATAAGTTTGTACTTTTCGTATTCTAATTTGTTAAATAATACGGTTAAATAGTTTATATTCCTGATCACTAGTACTCACCGTCAAAAGTAGTAAAATTGAACAAAGAACGCTGATGAGATGGTGTAGCGACCTCGAAATCAGTACTGATCCGTTCTGCTAGTCTGATGAATAATAAAAATCGTTTTATATAGTAACAAAAATAATGAATTTATCCAAAAAAAATTTCTAATAAAAATGAAATAAAAAATTAGAATAAATAAAATGGGTAAACTCGGGTTTGAACTTGAGCCAAATTAATCGTTTTAATATACATATGTATATACAATATATATAAGTTCGACTAATTACTTCCAAACATTAGATATCAAAAAATATTTTATTGTTGAAAATTAATTTAAAAACGTCGAAAACTGGCTGCAAGAAATGAAAAATGTGAAATTCGAAAGAATAATCAATGCTGGGCGACGTCAACAGGCCAGATTTACTTGTAAAATTCGAATATCTTAAATCTGGTCAGCTCGGTGGCAACACTTTGAAGTGATTTAAGTATTTAAATCTAGTTAATTCAAAATCGGTGGAATCATACTATAACCTCAGGAAGAAGTTTAATGTTTAATACAAAGTTATCATTTCATGTGACAAATACACTTTGCGTCGTCTAAATACACATGTATGCTAGTTTTCTATTCAGTCTTTACAGCAGCAATTGTTATGCTTCCTCCATTATCATTTGAGTGTTTTCTTTCTCCCTTAATTTGATTTATGTGTGTGATTAGTCGACTTTATTGTATGCATATTTATGATGATGAATTTGCTGGGGAAAAAATGGTGCAACCAAGTGTGCTTAAGTTTTTTCTTTGCTAAATGTTGCAAGTATATGTGCATATGTATGTATATACATGAAAGTGCTTTTTAGATGCACTTTCAACTTTTCATTGAATTAAGTTATTGAAAACAAATTATTTTTTCCCTTTATGCTATTGAAAAATAGTTTATGAAATTGAGATCAGAAGAGTCTTAAAATTATTTTACGTATGTACATACATATGTATGTATGTAACGGGGACACCGAAGCGGAGCTACATGCTATTAACATCTAGTATTTGTAATTCTTTAGCAATGTTGTTTGTTGTTGATTTGTTTTTATTTATAATTGTTGTTCTGTTCGTATTGGTTGCATGAACAGGAACGTTAATATTATTAGTTGCTGTTGTTTGCGTTGTTGTTGTAATTCCTGCTGTTGCAGAGTTGCTTGAAATGATATTTTGTGAATAGTTTGTGTTGTCTTCTTCGTTGTAGTTATTGTTGCAAATAGTTGAATGAGTGCTGTTTGTTGTAGTAATTTGTTATGGCGACTTTTTCGGAGAATTTTCAGAAGTTGATTTTGTGTTTGTTGAAGTTTTTTTTAGTAAACAATGAGCTACCCCATGCTGTAATGCCATCAACCAACGAAAAATATGCTTGTCGTAACACCATATTGTTTGAACTTAAATAGTGTAGCATAAAAGCTGATTTTCTAATTTTTTTGCGGATTTCCTCCACTTAAAATTGTCGATTATAGTAGAACATCGGTCTTCATCATAGTTAAAATCTGCCATCTTTGTTCTGTGCAGACATTCTGTGGAATGGAATATTAAGTTTATTTTCTGATATAATATGTGTGGCGGTTTAATATGAATAAGTATAGTTTTAGGCCCATTTATTATTAGGACGTTATCGTGGCACCACCTTACAGCTAAGTACATCAAACTGGTTTTGCATTAATATTGTTGCGTTATCGATATTTTTGTGTGCAACTACAATAGCTGTGTCATCCGCATGTGCAAAATCTTTGCATGTTTTCAATGTATTAATAAGTCCATTGGAATGGGACCTAATTTTGAGCCTTGCGGTACACCAAAATCCAAATTTGTTTCTTCACTTATAATATTGTTCACTTTTACATAAAATTTTCTAAGTGTAAGGTACTTTTTGAACCATTCTACACAGTTACCACGAATACCTATTCTATTCTAACATTTGTATTAGCTTGTCATGCGACAGAGTATCGAAAGCTTCGCTAAGTGTTAAGCAGTTTTTTTGCGAAGTTACCAAGAAGTTTGTTGATATTTTTACCTTTTTGGAACCCAAATTGATTTGTATTAACTATTTTGTATTTTCTTATGTAGTCCCATTAACCTATTGCATGGAACTTCCTCCATTACTTTCTCAATAACTGATAAAATTGCAATGGGTCGGTAATTATTATAATCTGTTTTTGTACCGTTTTTATAGATTGGTCGAACATAAGATACTTTGAGTAAATCAGGTATTATTGCATTGTTAATTATAAGGTTTGTTAGTTTTGTTAATATGGGAGTCATTACACCGGCATTGTTTTTCAAATCCACTGATCTAATTCCATCATCACCAGCACTTTTTTTTAATGTTAACCGATTTTTTGAATTTGTATGGAAGTTTCGTTTAATATCGAATGCCGTAATTTGCCCCTTGTTTTTTCATTGAAATTTTAGATACATCAGTGTTTTTTTATACTTAAGTGTCGCTCTTTGTCGCCTTGAAGTTTTATCTATATATGTAAATACTAGTACATATAAAAATGAATCTGTGTTTGTTTGTATGTTCCTTATAGGACGTCAAACGGTACAACTGATAGTTTTGATATTTCAGAGCTCTCTTACCGATGACAAGGATATTCAAATAGGTTATTTTTTAGGAAAATTTGGGTGGATAGGGCACCCTCTATGCAAAGTAATTTTTAATTTCCCTATATCAGTGTTACTAAAATAGTGAGACTCTTCAAATTTACTGTGGGCGGTTCTTAAAAGAAAGTAAAACTTCCAGAAAAATCTCGAAGGTATCTATTAATTTTCTCATCTCTGTACAACTATCAAAGTGAAGCTTTCTAAATTCGAGGCATGTTATTCTTCGAATATCGCGCGATGCTGGAATGGGAGGGGTGAAACGGGTACACACCCCCCCCCCCCCTAGGAGGATATTATTAATTTTCATATATCTGTACTGCAATAAGAGGCAGGATTTCTAAATTCGATGTGTGTTATTCCTAGAGTAACGTGTGATTTACAGCAAAATATTAGCGTTATCGCAAGGGGAAACGAGTACCCCCCTTAGGAGGTAACTATTACTTGTCTCAAAAAATTAATTTTTTTTAAAATCATATTACTGAGTCCGCTCTTGAAATGTGTGGCATTGGATGCGGCTTCAAAATATCTCTCCCTCTCTTTCTCATTTTAAAAAGATAAATATCTAAGTAATTCTAAAAGATCTTGTCTGAGAGTCAATTTCTACGCTTCGTTACCTTTTATTAAATTTTAGATCAAACTAACTTCTATTACTATTTGCACTTTAAATAGTAAAAATAGAAAAATTACATTTAGAAAATAAGATTGAGGTTATGGCCGTTAGAGAATTTATTTTTCAGCTATAAAAATAAACGCGAATTACATGCAATGGCAACAACTAAAATTTTAATAAAAACAAACACCTTAGCATGAAAGAAAAATAATATTTAAATTAGTTATAAATAGGCATTCTAGTGGAAAAACTTAAAATATACGGGAAAGGTAATAAATAAATAAAAAAAACCTTAAGAAACAAAAGTAATTAGCGATGGGAACAGATCAGCAAAAAGCATCAACAACATAAATAAATGAAGACACACATTAAAAGGGAACTAAATTCTTTTTTATTGCTTGTGTGTTTAAAATGCTCACAAATGTTAAAGAAAAACAGTTAGGAGTAAACAAACGAAGCATAGAACTAGAGAAAGTTATCTTAAATTACACAAATAAATCTTTTATAATTCTAGGTAACCCAGAATCCACAAATTTTAAACAGTTAACAGCTCAACAACAATTACAACAACAACAGCAACAACAACAACAAACCGATAGTTTTACTTCGTATGTCAATAATCGTGGACAAAACAATGCTGTTTATGGTGTGGGTTCATCCACAATAGAAGAAAGTGGTCTTTATATGCCACATGTGGTTCAGGATAACGTTTATACAGCGCAGCAACAACAACATATTTTACTACCACCCCCTCCTCCACCACCGCCGGCTCCATTAAACACCAATTGGCAGCAACAGGCAATATTAAATCAACAAAAGCAGCAAAAACAACAACAATTTGCAGCCCAATCAAAACTGCAACAGCAGCAAACACTGCCTGAAGTAACAGGTTCTTATAGAGGACAAAACCAAACCATTCAGTCTCAGCAGCAGCAGCAGCAGCAGCAACAACCTCAAATAGCAAATACGGTAATTCATCAGTCAAAACAACAAGCTGTCCAAATTCTGGTGCCTTCTTTAACACAACAACAGCCATCATCACAAACTCAAGCAGTTTCGATCAATGCAGCAACAAATGGTCAACAAAAATTAGAAGATTCTGATGAATATGAAGACTCGGAAGAAAAATCAACGGAGCCACCCAAAAAGGTGATTTCAAATGTTCTTATATTAGAAAAGTTTATGGTTTTTGCACATAAAAATTGTTTCAAACTTTTTTTTTAATTTTAAAGCGAACGGAACAATTCTCGGGTTAAAAAAATTTTTTAAACCCCCAATTTATGGTACACGTAAAATAGGTATACATAAACATTAACACAATGGGCTCATTTGTTTAATCAGCCTTGACCCAAATTTCTATTAATATTATAAATAAACAACATACGCAAGGTCGCACTGAGGGGTGAGAAAGCCTTCAAAAATGGCGATTAATTCAAAAGATGAACTTTAACTTTCACAACCGTATTTGGTACCATATGAATGTAGACAAAATTCTACATCACTAACTGCAAAAATAAAAGTTCTAAGTTGTTTATTTTATTTGCAGTGTGTGTTTAAAGTTCAAAATTTTTTGTTATTTTTGCGTGCATTGATTAAAAAATAAAATTTTGATATTTCAAGTGATTATATTTTTTATTAAGACTTCTTCTATAAGTGAAAGTTTCATAATGGAACCTTCAACTTCAGTTATATAAGCATATAAAAAATTATTTTTTGTTTAGATAAATGTTTTAGAAATATAAAAAAAATGAAATTGCTCTAAAAATGTGGTATTTTTGATATATACATAGTTTCAACAAGTTTGCGGATGAGTGCAGGAAAAAATGCTTTTATGCTCTTAAAATATGAGATTTTAGCTAATAAATCCCAGAATGCCTATTTGCGCATTTGTGCGATTTTTGAGTTATGAAGGTTTTTCTGAGGGAACTCCAATTTCTAAAAATCAATGTGAAAAAAACAAACAAAAAAACAAGTTGATTTTATTATATTTTGTTGTTATAGTTGTTGTTATTGTAACTAATTGGTGTAATGTTTATTAGAGGTGGGTGCGTGAGTATCTTTAAATCATACACACTCACAAAAAACATAGTTCTGGTTTATTCACAACGAATAGAATTTTTCACATAAATTCATGTTATAATGACAACAAGTTTGAATTTCTCTCACGAACGAGAAATTATCTCTGAAATAGTTAATATTTATTTACTGAAAGGTTATTGCATAAACAATTAAAGCTTAGTTTTTATATATTTTACTCATTTAAAATATTATGCATAGAGACTTGTGCACAAATTACTTACAAAGCTTCGTTTAAAAAATTCTATTCTACACACGTACACTGTGTATATTTCATATATATTTATTGTTCGTTTGTACACTACATTATAATTGTTGGTCATGTGCGTGAGAATAACGGGTTGGGAATACTAAAAGGCGTTTTCTTAAGAATGCTGAAGTATCTGCAGAAATTAGTTGTTTCCAGTGGCATTGAGGTCAATATCGAAAGATTTTCAATTTTCGCCAACGATACTACCAGGATATTTGTTAAAAATTATACATGGTATTATATGCCTCCTACTATACATAAATACTTTATTCGCGGGGCAGAAATTATATCGCTTTCACCGTTGCCTATTGGCCAACTAACTGAAGAATCTCAAGAAGCTAGAAATAAGGACTTTAAAAGTTGTAGGGAGCATTTTCGCGTAATTGCAGTAGGAAAAATACCATAGAAGATGTGTTCAATAGATTTCTTTTAAGTTCTGATCCATTCATTTCAAGCATGATAAATAGTTGTAAAAAGAAAATGGAGCAAATGCCAAAGTTTGCATTGGAGTTACTTATTCTTCCCCACAATGAAAACGATAATGATGACAATGATGAAGACTATTTTAATTATGATTATGAAGTAAATAATACTTTTGAAGTTAATGAAATGAAGTAAATAAAAAAGCCTTATAAGTGTTTTTTTAATGTTTTTTTTTCTGTTTATGAATATTTATAAATCAAAATTAATAAAATTTTCTAATGTGACTTTTTTGAGTTAAATCTGTGGAGTTATGGAGTTTTGAGAGAAAAAAGGATTTTATGTTAAAATTTTGCTAATATAAATACATATTAAATATTTATTCTTTTTATTTGATTTATTTATTTATATATTTTCTAAAAGCACATAAAGTATGCTCTAATTTACAATTTAATTGATTAATTTATCATTTTGCTTTCAAAAGTTACATCAAAAATAGTCAAATAAGACCATTTTTCCAAAATACAAAAAAGCCCATAAAAGATTAAAAATTATTTTTGTCAACAATTTTTTTTAAATGCTGGTTTTTTTATATATTTATTAATATTCATCAATAAAAAATAACAACATTTTAAATTACGACTTCTGTGAACTAATCGCCACTTTCTATACCATTCACCACACTGTGGGTCATCGGGTAGCTGGGAACACTAGAATTCGGGCCCCGCTAAAAAGTAAATAATTGACAAGTTCTTATGATTTTATATTTACGCTAATTCGGACTATCCAGTAATCCGGACCTTTGAATTTTTCGGACAGTTTATAAATTTTTCCTCTATAATCTAGACTCTAGACAATTGTTCTTTTTTCTCAGTAAAATTTGCGTGGCGAATTATTTTATAGGCTGAACAAACTAAAGCGACAGGTGCGGATATTTTATTTTTAAAAGAATTTCAAAATAGAGCTGACAAATTATAAATAATAA
This sequence comes from Gymnocheta viridis, assembly GCA_956483585.1. Lineage (NCBI taxonomy): Eukaryota > Metazoa > Arthropoda > Insecta > Diptera > Tachinidae > Gymnocheta > Gymnocheta viridis. The sequence continues at coordinate 3,140,107 of OY101440.1, forward strand.
ATTTTATATTTTTTTAACTTCGCTATTTTTCGTTTATTTCAAAAAACTGTTCAAACTTTACTTAGGATAATGTTTCCCCCAATCCTGGCAACGAAACTGATTTCATAGAACACTGTTTGAAATGTTATATTGAGCTCTGCAATGGCATTTTAAAAAGGTCTGATTTCCACAACCTTTTTCTTAAATGTGTGTGGAGGCCTTAACACCTGTCAATGTAAATAAAAATAAAAAATAAATGTATATTTGTGTGGTTCTCTGCCAAATGTAACTAATATACAAAATATTCAAAAAAAAACAGATAATGAATGGCTCGAACTTCTTCACTTTAACTTTTCGAAAATTAATCTCTTGAAAGAGTGAAACATTGAAAAGTTTTGGGGAGAAAGTTTTTAATTTTTTTTTAATAGTTTGTGCGGTTATGTCGATTCCTATATCCACAGCCAACGTAGAGCGAATATGTTCGCAAATTAATTTAAATAAAAGTAAAATAAGAAATAAATTAAAAATATCAACATTATGTGCATTCTAAGAACTAAAGACTTTTTACAAAAATAAATAATAGCAATTGTACAAACTTCGTTTCATTCAAATAAATGAATTTAAAATTTAATAAAACAATGTGCGACTAAAATTTTTTATAATAGACATACATATGTATGTACACACATATATATATATGTTTTATTAATAAAATAAAACTAAAAAATACACATTTATACTTCTCTTTCATGATTTGTAAGAAAAATGATTTTAGGCCGAAAAAAAGTTTTTTACTCAGAAATTTTAAGATTTCCCAAAAAAAATATGACAACACTGACAGTAGCTGAAACTATATCTGTCCGGATTACAGAGGTTGTACTGTATTTATTACGGTTCTATGCTTGATTCTACAACATGCATTTCGTCGTGTGCTATTTCTTCTAAATTGTCAATTCAATCATTTTACAACTTTTTTTATATATTAAAAAAATGAAAACTTTCTGACAGCACATACAATGTTTTTTTTTCAATTGGGAAACAATTTGGTAATCCAGGATATATCAATTGATAATCAGCTAGCGAAGCAGCAAATGATTCCAGTTATTTTGCGATCACCATATTCTATTATCATCCCTAAGCAAGACCACTTGAAGCCAAAAAGGCCGCCACTGCACAGTGCTGACTTTCGCAATTAAATGGTAATAAATATGGAACTTCTAGACTGCTGATTGGATTTAAGTCTGCAACTTAACAAATTTTTAGAAGAGCAGTTAGATTTTATAAACCGTGCCTCGGTGGCCTCGTAACTTAAACAGGAGTGGGCAAGTGTGGAACAAAGTTGCCCACCTCGGATTCTGAAAAACTACTGGGGCTTGCACCTTTCTTAAATGTCTTTTTTTACTTATTTGAATTTTTTGCTTATAACTTTTTTGTTTACAATTTGATTTTTATATAAAAGACTCTATTCGACTATTGATAAAACCCGAAATTAAAAAAAAATATTATATGCATTCTTTAACTCGGAAAAAGGGTAAAAATACAAGTCTTGACAAATGTTAAATTGACCTGAAAAACAATGATTTCTTCAAAAAATTTTCATAATTTTAAATTTTGTAAAAAACTTTGTTTTTTATTTTTTATAACATATTGCGAAATGCAATTCACTATGAATGTGTCTAGCGCCAATTATTTTGTATTGGGGACATGTCCCCTACATTCTGCAATGACTGAAAACAGTAAATAAATGTTTGTGTTTAAAGGACTATAAAAAATAGTGATTACGGGCTTACGAAATTTCACCACGATTACGAATTATAAAGATAATTCCAACATTCGTAGCAAAAACTTAAAATGGCATGTCTATAGATGTGAAAATAGATTGTAAACTTATTTTAATTTCTCAAATTTTTTTATAACTTTTTTTTAACAGATAAACTGCGAAACCTTTATGGTTTGTCTACAGAAACACCCAGGGTCTAGGCCAGGCTACGCTCAAAAAAAACTATTTAAATATATTTTACTGATCTCGACATATTCAGGGTATGCAATTCCAACAATGTATGGAATGCTCTTTACAACCGTTATAATCAGGTATATTATACAAATCGATCGCAAAGTGAATAATAGCAAAAAAAAAACAGTAAAAAATATCAAATTAATAAGTTTTTAGCTAAAGTTTTTTCTTTAAACCGAGTGATTTGAAATAGATCGATTTCCATCACATACCGGAATATCTAAAATTATACATTAACCTGCCAGAGAAACAAGCCGAGGCTAAATTATCGGCGGTGGCGGCGGCTCGTCAGAGTGCTCGGCGTTTTGATTATTTTGTATGTATTTTGCTAAAAGGTGGTGGAAAAAAGTAGCAGAAAATGTACCTAAATTTGTAACCCTGTTGCGAACAAAATTGTACAAACTTGAAGGTTGGTTTTGAGCCAATGTGACCAGACTGCATTGCTTCTCTGTAAACTACATTATACAATACGTCTACGCTTTTCAAAATAAGAAATATTTATCTTAATTAACAAGAGTGTTTTTTAATCTCGATAGAACTTTAATCTGGCAATACTGCTTTGTTTGACAACCAACTCGACAGTTGCTTTGTGTTTAATTAGGTTTCGCATTTTATTTCGCGCTAGACCAACGCTTCCAAATAATTGTTGTAATCTCAAAAGTTCTGAAAATGAAATTCGAAAAAAATAGAACTTTCGCGTAAATTTTTAAGTTGGCCGCTAAGATCAATGTGACCCCACTACAATATTTTTTGTAGGGATACGTGAAGTCTCTCTCTTGTAGAAGCAATCCAGTTACAATTGCAGGCAAGGAAGTCAACATACAGCCTTCAGTGGGGAGATACTGATCCACATTCTGGAAAAAGTACCGACGGTATAGCCGCAGGCAACATTTACATGAAATAATCATCAAAATATAAATACTCGTAAATTTTCTTTTTTTTAATTTTCAAAACCCAAAGGGTTTATCCTATAAAATATGTTCTTTATTTAAGAGTACTTAGTAATAATAAGAGATAGTAATTAACGAATTTGTTACATGGAGTTAGAAATCGGTTGACGCGTTGCTTTATAACGATACCCGTCGTTATAGTAGTCGTATAAGTAGACAAAATTCTCAAAAGTTGTTAATAAGTGTATCGTAGTGATGTTATCTGTTGTTAGAAAAACCGGTTTTAAAACCCGGTTGAAAAACTTTTCCATTTTTTTTATATTTTTTTTTTTATACTTTTGTGTGTATCACTGTTGAGCTTAAGTTGTACAACATTTATTGCACAATCTACTTCTAACAAAGAGAGATGACGAGAAATCAACTCCTCTCTGGAATCGGTGGCGGTATAGCAGTTTATATGTATGTTTAGGGTTTTCTATCTCTTCAGAAAGTTTTTGTATCACAACAGTATGCTTGGGTGGTAAAGTTGGCAAGATTCGTTTCATGAGATAATTAACATGGAGCTTAGGTGGTAAAGTTAACCAGATTCATATCATGAGATTCTTATAAAAGACAACATTCAAATCAAGCCTTTTACGAATATCGTATTTCTACCTTCAAGTTGACATATTTATATCTAGGGTTAAGGGAATATATAGTTAGATTAACCTTTAACCTGGGATAGAAATATTGCAGTCGAACTCGAAATACGGCACTTCTAATAGACTGATTATAGCAGAAGGTTCATTGCAACAATTAAGGGCCGCTTGACTTATCGCGGGGAACTCCTAGACCGAGTCGATCACCCAACCTGCAATGTCATTTGTGGTTCCAGTCGGTTCGAATTGAGCAGCTAAGTGGCGGAATGTTTGCCCAATTAGAGCAACACAATTAGGAAATGGACGTCGAAATTCACACTGCGCTAACACTACCGACTGATTATTAGTAAAAAAACCAACCCAATTATTTCACGCTCTTCTTGCAAAGTATTGCCCGTCTGTTTGTATACTGCAGCTGTGTAGTTCACAAATATCAAACATGATGGATGTACGACGTCATGTGCAAAAATTATAACAACTCTATCGGAAGAGTGACTAATTTTGTGCCACCCTGTACAACTAGTAAAAACTTTTTAATACAAACTAAAATACATATTTAATTTTAAAACTTGCTTAGCTACATTAACCAAAATTTTTACAATTTACTTATTTTAATTATTTTTATTAAAACGATCAGAAATATCGAAACATAAAAGATTATTTGAATTGCTTCAGTTTCGCTTTTCTCTATTTGTTTACTTATATTTTAAAACCATTTTAATCTTATTGCTTGCAAAACTGAATCTGATGATAACAACAATTGAACCATTGAATTTTCTAATACTAAATGATCTGTAGTGTTTCACATCTCTGTCCCTTGCTTCTTGAGCTTCTGCTGTAAGATCTCGCAGACGTAAGCTGATGGTTTCAGTGATTTCTTTTCCATGAGATAAAACCTGATGAACGGTTGGTTCTGAATATTTTTATCAGCGCTTAGGAGTGCTTCATGCATTCAAGACAACCATAGCCGTTAATGGGATTAACGATTATAAGTCCATGCTTTCTAAATTATTATTGTATCGTCTTTCCTCAGTTTTTCGTGACTCTGCTAATTCTTTGTCATTTCTGAAGAAATTCTACTAATTCTTTGTCGTTTCTGAAGAAACAGTTTCATTATCTTTTATACTACTATATTTTATGTCATATGACAGATGCAAACAATAATATTCCATTAATCTAAAGCTGCCAGAGGTTTCAATACTGTCAGTAAAATGTATTAAAAATATAATACAATCGTGTGAAAGACAATTTTTTTTCTCAGAACTTTGTCAGAAAAAGCATGGTTGGTCCATTGTGAACAATATTGTCAGACATCTGACAATCGTGTGAAAACCCTTCGTTGCCATTGTCGGATCATTGTTAGAAATTGTAAGATTATGTTTTATTGTCAGATGCGCGAAGTTTATGCGTCTGACAATGATGCCAAGGCTTACACATGTTTTTGACATTATGATCAAGACGCACCTTATGCAATATTTTTACAAGATAGAATACACAAAGGACTTTGATTATTTAATTTATCAAAATCCATATAAAAATTGTCCTTCGATTTCCACAAATCAAATGTAGAATTCGAATGCCTTAAGGATCCGATTATAAATCTCGCATTTGGAATTTTTTTTAACAAGAACCATTAAGCTATGAAAACCATTACGATCTGCGAATCAAGTGATTTCAATTCAATAAACTCGCACTTCACCTAAAAACTGTTTATGTCATCCCTATTGCAATTATTTTGGCCAGCACTGTACATATATTGAGAATTTTGCAAATATCTGAAACTAATCAATTAATTATGCAATTGATTTTTCTATGTATTTTTCTTTCAGCACAAGCACAAAAAGAACAAATCCAAAGATCCCCAAAACCCCAAAGACGTAATCGACGATGCTGTTTCCCACTCAAATAACATCAATTCCATAAATTCTGCCATTATTCCGGTGCACGAACAATATGAAATAATACATCAGAACATGGCTCTAGAGTTTCGCGATCATGATGGACAGTCTGAGAGACCAGGTGGTGCGGTTTTATCTCTAACCCTGGGACTTTTGATAACAGCAGCCTTGGCCATTTTAATTGGTTGCCGCATGAGAACAGTGGGTAGGCGAGCACGACGAATGGGTGGCAAAGCGCCATACTCACATGAAGCTGATTTTCTGGTCAATGGCATGTATTTGTAAAGAAATAATATTTTTTTATATTGGCTTCATGTTAAAAAGAAAAAGAAAGTAAAATAATAAATTACTTATCCAACAAAAGAAAAAAATTTAAAAAAATTTGTATTCTAAACTAATTTTAATAGATGAAAAGTATATTTTTTGATGTTCTTTTCTTCAATAAAATAAAAGATAAACAAATACTGGAGGACTCGGTAATAAAATGACCTCAAAATTCAAATAAAAACATAGAATTTTCTAGTCGTGCCGATAATTTACTGTATAATCACTTCATGAAGACTAGTCAATAATGAACTAGTCAATAATTTTAAGTATTATATTTTTTTTGTAAATTCAAAGGAAAATAAATTAATAAAATAAATATTTAAAGAATTGTGTTTTGAATTAATTTGTCGTAATAATTTGGCGTTTTGGATTTCCCTGGAAATACACATGAATTTTCTAAGTTAAGTTACGTTGAGTTTCTCACATGTTAGAGTTTGAGTTTGAGATTTTAGTTTCTTAGTGAACGGGTGCAAAAAAGTAGTGTTTGTTTTTGAAATTTTTTTTAATCCAACTTAATTTTTTGTGTTTGTACATTTTTTTAATATAATTTGCACTTTTACGAATGAGACAATAAAGAATATCTTTTAAAAAGACATGAATGAAAAGCGCATTGTGTAAATGTTCACGACTTTCAATTTTAAAATCGTCTAAATGTCGCCTAATAAAAAAGAAAAGACAAAAATTAAGTTTTCTTAAATATTTTTTTTTCTTTTGCTTTGTAAGTTTGCATGAATTCGAACGGAGCATTAAGTTAAAAAAGAATGGTTGGTTGTTGTATAGTAGTTTTGATTCATCTGCCTTTTGTTTAAGAGCTTTTTTGACTTAACTGCACAAAGTCAATAATTTCAGTCACTATTCTTCAAAATCCAATACAAATTCCTTTTTTACGTGCTATTTTATACCTGCACATTTAAGATAAATGCCCATAATTTTTAAATTATTTTCATACAAAAAATCAACCACATTAATAAAACATAATTTATAATTAAAAAAAATATATCTTACAAGTCACAAAAATCGCAAGTTGTCATCATTAGAAATCATATATTTTGTTTGCATTTACCATGGTAGAACAATACAGGTAGTGTCGAAGCGTTAACGGACTTTTTTGGGTTCGGATCTGTCAAAATTTTATTATGTATTACTAACTTTTGTGCTTTTTGACAGCTTTGAACCTAAAAGCAGTGTTTTTGTAGCTTCGACACTACCTGTATTTAGGGACTTGAGAGCTGCCCCTAATTAAATTAATGCCAACACATTCGGTGATTGCCTGTAGTTCTGCCTGAAATACCCTAGGCCATTTGCCCATGGGCAAAGAGATTTTACGTTGTTCCAAACAACTCCAGCACCAACTCCATTTTCCGTTTTAAATCCATCCGTAAACTAACATAAGTTTATGAAATCCACAGCGGCACCGTTTACGTCCCACGCTGCCCTTGGTGGAATTGTGACACTGAATCTCTTGTCGAACCTCATTTCACAGTTTATCCTGTCAGTAGGCACTCCTAGCAAACCTAAGCTGGACATTGTGCTCAGGACCGACGAGTGCCACATCGAGCAGATCTCTCGAGTTCCACCCAATAAGCGGCCATTGCCGCAGAAGATCTTATAAAGATTTGTATGGTTGGTAGTCCAATCAAAGCCTCAATGGCTATGGTTGGACATGACTTCATTGCGCCTCTTGCAAGAAGACACGCTAATCTCTGAACTTTGCAGAGCTTAGTTGTCCCCACAACCTACCATACCAATCGAAAAGGGGACAGCACAAAATATAGAAGCTTTAAGTCTTTCAGACGTAGCTAACCTATCTGTGGCTTAATAGAAAAATCGAAAATCGCTTTTTTAAATTATGCTTTTTCGAAAACCAGTTTTTTTATGTCTAATGTAGAGTAGCTTTTTATCAGTGTTTGCCAGTAGAACGCCCGCGGGCAGCGCATATGGGTTAGTGTGTTATACATTTGAAGCCGAAGTGGAAAACCGAACTTAAGTAATATTACAAGTGCTGCCAATGAAGAATTTCGCATCACTGGCTTCCAAATTACACACTTGAAGAAATATTATGCACCACTTATTTTACATACTTATATTACAAGTATGTATATGTGTACTGAAACAGTACTTAATTTAAAAAAAGCAACGGAAACAGCTATTTTCTGGTGTTTTCTTAAGAGTGGTAATAAAATGTTCAGTAAAAAAGTTTTGTAGGCTCTTCCTGGAGCGTCGAGAAAAAAGAATGGACCATTTCCTGATCCTACTTAACACGTAACACCTGATGAAAGATTTGGCTTTGTTCTGTAATTAATCTAGAGACCAACTTAGCGGATATAACGATATGAAGTTATAATCTAATTCCCTAAAAATTTCATTTCATTTCATGTGGTCGTTGAGGCAACTAATGAACATTTTTAGATAATAACATAAAGCGAAATTACACATAAGTATATGTGACTATACCAACTGTGACTATTTTACTCACTCGTACTCAAGCTATCGAACGAGGAGGTTGTACGCCGCTTGTTTTTTTGTATTCACATAACGAAACAAATGAACTGTTTATACCAGTGTTTATGTACACTTGTTTCCCATTTTAAGATATATGTAGATATGCTTACCCCACAACAAAGTCAAACTTTTTTAAAAATAAAATTTGGAGAATAATTTTAACAAAAACTATTAAAAACAAAAATGAAAAAACTATAAAGAAAATTAAAAGAAACTAGAAGAACTATTAAAAAATATACTATTTTCCAAGCAAAAACAACACTCTAATAATAGTTATTATATTACATGCAGTACCTAATTGTTTATCTTAGCGAATTAAATGGCGCGAGTATTTGGTATTCAATAAGAAATTTGGTTCAGTGTACGCACATCGTTACATCAAAATACGAACCAAACGTCTCGTTGTGTGCGTTTGGCCATCACTGCTCTATATTCAACAAATACTTCCGGTTCCTTTTAAGTTTCACTGTTTATGGAAATTCTATTAACTAAATTAAATGAAATGATTTCATAAACGACTTGCTAGTGTCATCTGTATGCGACTGAAAAAACAGCAACATTGGGTAGTAGGTTCACAGACCTAAAACATAATAACATGCAATATTAATAGATGGTGCCTGACATGAAAAAACTTGTAACATAAAAAGTACGATCGTTTCCACTTTTCTTTATTTATTTATTTTTGGTTGTGAATAAAATAAATAGTGACAGTGATTGAAGGTTAATACGATTGTACTTTTTTGGATAATATATTATATTAAAAAATACCGTGTTGCTCCTGTTTCATTTAATACTTTCAAATTTATTTCACGTCTACGAGTCCACTAATAGTAATAATAATAATAACGCCTTGTAGTATATCTCAACATGCATATCGTCATATGAATTCATAAAAGCCCTAAGTTACATTGAAAAAATTTTAGAGGCAAAGCAAAACACTCTCTAATATTTTTCACATTTTTCAAAATATTTTCAGTTTAAGCTTATTTCTGATTAAGGAATTGCTACAATTTAAAAAAGTAATATTTTCCAGAGACATGTATTTGAATTTTTTTGTAACTTAGGGCATTTTTGAAAACATATGACCATATATAACATAGTGCAAGTATTTGAAAATAGTAAAATGTCTTAAGCTTGTCTTTAAGTGTCCCATCCCGTATATATTCATCTAATGAACAATTTCGATCTCAAATTAAGAATGACTTGAAATCACATTCGGTACCCAAAATAAAATAACTCCTAACCAAAAAGAAAAAAGGGCTAAAAAGGGAAACAATTTGCGAATGCAAGAATCCCAAAAGAATTTAAATAGCTCCCAATGAAATAAGTCCCAAGAAAAGTGATAGTTCCCCATACAGAAAGATTCAACAGAAATGAAATAAGAACATAGGAATTGTATGGAATTCGATTTTAGGACAGATAAAATCACTCCGAAACAAATGAAATAGTCGCAATGAAAATAAATAAATAACAAACTGACAATTTTAATATTTCCGCAATTCCAAAATTGACAAAAAAGTGAAATAACCCCTAAAACAAACATTCAAATGTGATATTTGATAAATATCTACAAATAAACATTGCATTATTCTAGTGTTGCTTATTTATAATACTTGAAAGAAAAAATTATTATAAGTTATAAGGAACTTCGCTTACTTCGCTATAACCGAAGTAATTTGTATGAAATATTTAAGCGAAACTGTTGGTATCAAAGAAGTTGCTCGTTATAAATGACAATTCTTTACGCATTGGTGTACGTTATGAACAAACTCCACTGTATTTTGTAAATAAATCATTTTGATAAAGAATGGGAAAGCATTTTTTAAAAAAATTCTCTTAGAATATATAACGCTAGACTCTGTGCTGTAGTGTTAAATTAATATTTTCCTCGCTGAAAAAAATCATAGTCCCCTGGAAATAAAAATTAATGGTCCAAACGGTTTTAAATTAATTTTTAATTTTTTTTATTTCTTACTTAAATTTGTAATTTTTTTATAAACTTGAATTTCATTATTGAGAAATTTATTTCATTATTACATATTATTAATATAAATATTTTTATAAGACTTTCTATTAAATCTTTAAAAAGAAAATTAATTAAAAAAAAACTATAAAATTGCCATTTTCCAAGTACTGAAATAATGAAATTAATATGTACCAACAAATACTTGCAGATGGATGAGGATAATTAGTTATTGTGATTACTTTGTTTACTGGATGAATATGTTTGTGTGGTTTTTGTTTTTTTTATGTATGTTATGTGTACACGACAGCTCAAAATAATATACATCTTATAACGTGACATTAAAAAGACGATAACTTCAGAAATGTAGCCAGTTAATTATTTCTTCGTTCAGAGTTCAAGCGAAAATGTCGAGTGTTTGAATTTAACTTGATTTAATTAAACCGACGCGATACACGGGTCTTTACAAAAACACACCTGACTTATTTCTCATTTCGTTTAAATAAGTTTAATTCTTTTATTTATCCACATAAATATCTATTTTTTGTCTTTACGAATATTTGTATTTTGGTTCAAAATAACAAGTTTTAAAAAAAAAATGTGAAGAAACTGTCACTCTACCCAAGTATGAAGAAATATTTTCCAAACTATGAGAAATCATTGAGTCTTCGGCTTTGACTAAATTTCCTTAAGTTAAAAATTAATTATGGAAACTCGCGGCAAACCAAAGAAAACAAGCCCAGAAACAGATAGAGATCATTGTAATGACTAAAAGATTCTTTTCCATTTCCAAATTATATTTCTGCTAAAGTTGGTCATGAATTCAGTCCACTAACAATTCAAATTCGTCTCGTGCAATCGAAATTGTTTGGAAGAATTGCCAGAAAACTTCCACTACAGTAATGTGTGAACAAAGTTTAAGGAATAGATTCGAATTTGCTAGAGAGAGCATTTACTTTGATTTGGATGTGAAGGGGAAAAAAAACAATTTGGAAACCACTGAAATAAAAGCCGCCCTAAAAGCAGAATTTCATGTCAAAACTACAAAAAGACATTTAAGCACTGTGGAAGGAACATCAAGGTTTGGGGATGATTTTATTGAAATGATGTGCGTCCGATATATGTACACAATTGAAAATACAGATGAATGTCGGAAATAGCAATAATACCATATGCAACTGGAGTCTGTTCAAGGAAGTTTTCAAGAATTGAGATGATATATGATAGAAATACACAAAATATGTGGTACGAGATTTCCTTCGAAAATTGTCAAAAGTTGATCTCTAGTATGATCTGAAGAATGGAAAAAGTTATGGGAAAATTATATGTATGTACTGGAAAAAATATCAAGAGTTGTTTTTGAATTATGCGTTCTCCTTAAATGCTATGAAGCAGACTAATTTACAAAAACCCAATATTCGGACATGTGATGGCAATCGATCGAATCATTGCCAAGTATAATGACTTTAAGTTCTAATAAAATATTCTTAACTTTGAAAACATTAAAAAAACATCAGTTAATTTGATTTTATCAGAATTCGATTTTTGATTAATTTTGTGCTTTTCTTTTGTGTTACTTGAAATGAAAATTAATTAGGTTTTTGACGTCACTTTTTATTTTTATTTCTTTAATAAAATAAAAAAAATAAATAAAGGTGTATCTATTATTTCGAGCAGATCTGTATGTATGTACATACATAAGTATGTATATTAGATCGTGAGGTGAACCATGTCTAAAAATAGTATATGTATTTTTATAGTTTCCTACATACTCTCTCCCAAGACAACGATATTATGCATGATATAATGCTAGCTGGCGGCGAGAACCAGACGATTTATGTTGCAAGCAAACATTAGAGAAAAACAACTATTTCTTAATAATCAATATTTATCAATATCAATATGTTTGCATTTTGAATAGGTTAAATTTTTTGCAATATGTAATTAAAGCAGTTAGGTTAACAGGTTGCCAGTGAAGAAATATAAGAGAAAGAGTACCAGCCCTCTTGGGTCCAAAGTAATTATGATCCCTTCGTGTTTTAAAGCAGTAATTGCATTGTAATATGTAAATGTTTAAAATGAAACAAAATAAAACGTAATAAAATATTTAAGAAACATAATAAAAAAGTGTTTGCAGACTTATTAGTTATTTTCTTTAACGTGATTTTATTTTAATTTTTTCCCCATTCTTCATAATTGCATTGCATTTTTTTTATTAGCAAATTCTATATATTAGATCATTCCCATTCTTGGCTTTCTTATTGTTGTATGTTTATTTTTATTTTCAATAATGCCATTTATTTTGTGTTCTTTTTGTCTTTAATGTTAAAATTTTTATTTTTAGGATAAATTTATTTTATTTTTTATTTTTGCAATTAATAAGATCTTGTTTTTTCTTCTTTTAATTTCATTTTCTTTTTTATTATTAAATAATTTTTATAGTTCTGCAGTAATTTATCTGCCATAATTCGTTTTCAGTTTTTTATGTTGTTTTAATATTCTTCTTTTATTTTAAATGTTATATAATAAATTGTTGTGGTTGTTGTAGTACGTTTCTTTCCATTTATATGTAAGTGTTAAGTTTATGTTGTTATAATATTTGAGGTTCTTCTTACAACTACAACATTCGTTAGATGACGATATTTGGGGAAATCATGTTGCATACCTGAAAAATAAATTAAATTTATTAAAAATATTTAAATCGATTATAATTTGTCAAGCCGATTTAAAATCTCTAATAGGTGCATTGCAGTTTTATAACTAACAGCACGTAATGTTGTAGCTATATTTCCAAGCTTTCATACGTGCAACAGCTCCTAGCGGACGCAGCTAGCTGCTGCATTTTAATAGGCTCTACCAATGTTCAATCATAAGTGTATTGATAAATAGGTGAATTATTCCTATCTAACGAACAAGACAAGTACACCTCCATGCAGTTTCAAAATCTTTCGACCATAACGATTTTGTTAAAATAATAAAAATGCCCGTACACAGTAACAGTTAGGCACTTGACATATATTTAAAGATATTACTTACCAGCAAAAATGTAATCTAATCATGGGTTCAACTGGTGATGAAGTGTTTCAATTTAGGTGAAACATAATTTTAACATTTTCATGCCATTGGGAATCATTATATTAACAAATGAAACTAATGCATTGAATCAATAATAAACTACATATTTGAAATATTTCAAATTTATTCTTGGTGGGTTACTGTTGCCAAATAATAAAAATCAAATTAAGATAAAAATTAAAGGGTGTTTCAAACAATTACAGAACCTTTCGTGTGCGAGTCGGACTCGCGCTTTGCTGATTTACAAGAGTGATTAAACCAGTTTTCGAACAAACAATTTTTCTTTTTGTTTTTCAATTATTCGATATCGAAAATCTTTCTGTTGAATGCTTAAGCTTAGTCTAGACGATATGTTGAATCACCATATTTGTGGTGAAAAATTTAGTTACCAGTGCCAACATATCGTGTAGACACAAAATTTTTTCAACATACGTTGGTTCAACCACATATGATACCATACCGATACCAACAACCGTATGTATGTTCACGATTATACCATATCGTGTAGACACCATATTTTCATTTTTTAACAAATTTCCAACGTATGCTAACAGATGTTATTTGTTGAAAACCATATGCAAGCTTTTCAGCATTCGACAAATTTGATAGCTAACAGAATTGATATTTCATTTATCAGTGTTGCCTGATTTGGCATATTTTCAGTTAGATTTGTCAATTTACGAAATTTTACACCTATGGCACCACTGATTAAAAAACGGTAGACATTTTGTTTAAACCACAAAAATATTACATTAAAAAAAATGAAAAAATATAGTGAAAATTTAAGTTTATTTATTGGAAAATATTTGTAGTTGGTGAGTTGTTATACATATACATACATATATATTATCAGTATTACTATTCCTTACAATAAAAACTGCTCGTTTTATTTACAGGCATAAGCATATAAAGAAATGGATGCAATTATTAATTCCTCATCATCAAAAACTAATGCAGTCAGAACAACGGCTACTGATACGATACGTCCTTTGATGACATTATATCTTATTTTTAAATATTAATGTACACTAAAAATATTAATTTTTGCACTAAGAGCGATAATTGATACAAATTAATAATAAAAAACAGAGTACTGTCAAATTTATTTGACATTTTTAAACATATGGTCACACGACCCAAGAAACATATCATCATACGAAATTCAACATATGGTGTAGACACTCAAATTGTATGCTAACTCATATGTTGACATATCATTTGCTGGCATATATTGACCCTTAACAATTTGTTACTTTCAGCATATCGTGTAGACGCCCAACATATTGAATATGCAGGTAGAGGCATTTGCTGTTAATTTAAAGCATATGACTGTAAGCATACATATCCTAATTCAACATATCGTCTAGACCAGTGCTATTCAACCTTTTTGGCTCGTGTACCACTAAATTCACGACAAACTTTTCGCGTACCACCAAAAACAATATAATGTACTGAAAAAATAATTAGATCAATAAATACCAAACAATTTTAAAATTTTGTTGAACGAATATTTTACTTTGCTCATTCGTTTATTGGTATGGTTACCATTCGCTTACATTTGCTATTTTTTATTAAATGTATGTAGATGAGAGTGTTACTTAAATTTAAAAATTCAAAATTTTACAAAAAAGGTATACTTTTATGATGATTTTTCTTTTTGTTTCCAATTGCAAAATAGAAATCGTAAAAATTTTAAAAGATTTCGCGCACCACCTGGAAATTTTTCGCGTACCACCAAGTGGTACGCGTACCATAGGTTGAATGGCACTGGTCTAGACTAAACTTTAGATTGTTCTGAAAAAGTTTTTGATTGAGATATTATAGTCAGTCCATGTCCGATGGTCAACTAATTAGCCCATCCATCCACATCTTTTTTTCAGTTTTCGGTTTACTTTTTAAAATTATGTTTTCACAAAAACAAAAAAACCAGCCTTGGAAAAATATGTTTTCTAAAATAAATTGTATTATAATAGTCGTCCACTGCGTATAAGAGTTTACTGTGCATAAAAATGGGAAAGAAATCGTCGTGTAATCCACACTCGCAAAACTATTTTAAAAGTGAATGACAGCGGCAAAAATGTTTACAAAATTGCTAGAAGCATTGGGAGATCAAGAGAAATGTTAAGAAATACTCTAAAATATATGTAAGGGAAGTATAAAACTTGCGAAGTTGTTTTGAGAAAGATGTGTATGAGTGAAAACATGTCAACCATCATGCCGTTTGGATACAACACCTCTGATTTCAATGAATTTCACCACAACTGTTGTATGTTATTGGACTTTAACAAAACATAAATTTTCAGACCCCAGAATCTTTCGGTTTCCGAAACATGACGTCATAAAAGATGTAAAAAATGTTTAAAAATCACAAAAGTCTCTTTACAAAAGAGAATAGATCTTTTGAACTATGCAAGATATCGTTTTAAAGGTGAAAGTGCACCCTTTAAAATTATATGCATATTGTGTTTTTTAAAAGAAAAAGTCAAAGGTCATTTTTTGGGGTCTTGAGTTCAAAGGGCCATATCTGAAACAGTATATTTTTTACAATTCTTAAAAAAATATATGTCAAGTATTAAACTCTCTTCTACATTTGCAGAAAATTTAAAGGTGGAGACTCGATTGGTGTCACGAGTTATAGCATAGAACGTGGTCCTAAGTAAGTTTTGTGTTCATGCAAGACAAACCTTTTATGTTGGATTTTAATATGACATTCTAAATGTATTTCCCATGTGAATTATTTATATTTTATTATTGAAATTGCTTTTAAACCTTTAAAAGGTTGAATTGAATATAACATTTATACAGACAGTAAAACATAAATTAGTAACTCTGACACCAATCGAGTCACTACCTTTAAATTTTCTGCAAATGTAGAAGAGGGTCTAATACTTGGCATATATTTTTGTCTGGTTACGGTAAGAATTTAGTGTGTGATTCGCCAAGATACCTTAAGGGCGTAAAAATTGAGTCAAAGTAAAAGAAAAGTATTAAGTTTGGAATTAAAATTGGACATAATAAAACGTTTTAAATCGGGAGAAAAGGCTGTTAATATAGGAAGAGCTTTTGGACTAGCACCTACAACAGTAAGAACAATTTACAACAGATACAGTGATAAAATAAATCAATTAGCTGAAATTGTCACACTTCTCTAATCTAAACAAGATACTAAAGCAAGAAATCCCTTATTGGTTAAGATAGTCCCTTCTTTCAATTTGGATACATGATCAAAATAAGCCAAGAATGCCACTGAGCAAGGACGTAATAAAAAATAAAGAAAGAGCTTTTACTCCGACCTTAAGATAAATACTGCATCTAGTAGTAACGGAAATTCTGATGAGTTCACATCCAGCAACGGTTGGTTAGCGTGCGTTACAAAACTTAGTGATACCTTAGTTCGCAACAAATATCTGATAAATAAAATCAATTTTATGACATTCGAAAGTACACTATATCCCACATTCGTCAACTATTTCTGACTCCTGATCTTAACTTATTTAGGAGAAATAAACGATTTTGTATGAACATTTTTAAAAATCACTCTCATTTGTAAAATCTTCCGAGTTCGGAAAAACTTTTCAACGTTATTAATTAACAATAATCTATATCTTATGTCTTATCAAATTAGGCGTGTAGATGTTTGATTATAAAAAAAACATAATGATCTGTTACTATTGTAATTACCTTTTTGTCCACAGTCTGGCGATTCTATCATGCTCTTCGCGATTTTGTAAATATTGAGTGGCAATACTGCCAACCAAAGGATCGGCTTAATAAAAGGAAACGAGAAAAACATGAAAAATATAAGTTTCCATTTAAGTTTTTATGTTATTTTTATAAAACTTACCAGGATTACAATCAGTCAGTAGGGAACAAATTGACAGCAATACCTTTGATATGGTCAATGCTGGCGACCAATTATCTTTCAGAATATCTAAACAAATAACACCTTGGCTGTTGATGTTGCAATGATAGATCCGAGTTCGGAACGTAACTTTAGGAGGTTTAAAAGGGTACTCTGGTGAAAAGTGAATATCCAAAAAGAAAACACCACCTTCATATACAGAGCCTGGTGGTCCCAAAATGGTGGATACCCATTCGTACAAATTATCACCCTTGGGTCCGGCGCTGCAGTTAGGCGGTGGATCCAGAGTGATTTCGGCAAGCTCTTTTTGTATACGTTTGGCTGAAGTTCCCAAAGCTTTTGAGATTTTTGGATTTGGTTTGGGATCTTTGCGCGTCTCCTCGCTGGTTGTGGCCGTAGCAGAACCCGATGATGATCCGCCACTACCAATGCCAGTGGAAGAATTTGTGGATGAGCCTGAGGAGGAGGGATTAATGCCACCGACGGTGGCATTATTACCATTGCGACCACGGCCAGCATTGGGTGTTGAGTTTGCGGTAGCATTATTGGCAGTGCCTGGTGGAGAGTTGGTCAAAAGACCAGTCGGTGCAGCCGACGACGTTGTCGTATTAGTTGCTGGTGGACCACTAGTCGTTGAAGTCGAAGACATAGTGGCACTTAAAGTTTTTACAAAGGTTTATTAAAAGCTTAAAATAAAACTATTATAAAATGTTGTTAAAAATATTTGAAGAACATTTAAAGCAAACGTGTGAAACGAATAAAATTTGCGTTGAATAAAAGAAATAAAACAAGATTTTTTTTTTGGGATTTTCAAAAATCAGTGAGAGAAGTTTGAATTTATTTAATTTTACCTTTTTTAGAAGTTTTATGTAATACAGCGCTCAAGCGACAAGTTTTTTTTTTTGTATATAAAAAGCAACGTTTAAAAAGACACCATTACCGGTTTATTCGTTATAAATCCAAACGAGTTGCCAGGGTGCAAAATTGCCTAATAAAATCTAACTTAAAAATTGCCGGCCACAAACATAAATATATGAATGTAAAGCTAAGATCCCACTATCGGCGCAAACAGCACAATATGCGACAATTTTTATTGTGCTATATCGGCGCAAATGTAAAAACATTGTACTTTTATTTTTGAGCGGTCCCATTATAGTCGTATATTGCGACAGAACACACAGAACACAAATAACTCTCGTATGCTTTTTCTAGCCACCTAAACAGTGGCGGATACATGGAAACACACATGAACACTGATGAGGGAGTGTAGCGGCTCTTGAAAAACAATGTTGTTTCTGTTCTGCCGTGTAAGTTGAAATTAATTAGTGTTAAAATTTTTCCTTATTCCTTTGGAATATTGTCTCATGTCCAATTCTTTCTGACTAAAAACGTTACGAACACTAGCCAAAAAATAATAATCACTATGGATTAAAAACTACTAACAACCAATTTGTTCGAAAAATAATCACTTTAAATAAAAAAGCTTTGAATTTAGTTTTTGAACGCACTATTTCACTAATCATCTAACTTTTTTTCAGTAAACTTAACATTTTCATCATCATGGTAAAGTGCACGAACGAACAAAGTATGCAAATTATAAAAATCTACTACCGAAATTCGGAATCGGTGACCGCAACTTTAAGAGCGTTAACTCCAATTTTTGGTCGTTATTCTCGCTCTTGTAGACAAGCAATAACAAGTTTAGTGCAAAAATTTGCCGTTACGAAAATATCGCTGCCGTTCAGGCGTCCGTAGGAAACGATCCAAATCAGTCGATTCAGCGGCGTTCTCAAGACCATTTTATGGCGAATTTTGCGTAAAGTTCTTGGTTTACACCCGTACAAAATCAAACTGACTCAATAATTGATGCAGATGCACCATTTCACACGACGTACGTTCTCCGATTGGGCTTTGGGGAAGGTGCGCCAAGATGATGAAGTGACGAAGCTCATTTTTGGCTCAATGGGTTCGTCAATAAGCAAAACATGCGTTTTTGGTCCGGTGGAAGTCCACATGTGCTTGATGAATCACCACTTCATCCACAAAAAATAATGCTTGGTGCGGTTTGCATGCCGACGGCGTCATTCTGCCATATTTTTTTTGTCGACAATAACGATCGTCACGTTACTGTAAATGGCGATCGTTATCGCCCCATGATTACCGATTATTTTTGGACCGAATTGGAAAACATGGACATGGACGACATGTGGTTTAACAGGACGGTGCCACAAGCCACACAGCACCAATCGATTACAATCGATTTGTTGAAGAGCTAGTTTGGTGAGCATGTTATCTTAAGAAATGAACCAGGCAATTGGCCACCTCGTTCGTGCGATTTAACGCCTCTAGACTTTTTTCTTTAGGGCTACGTCAAATATATTATATATGCCAACAAGCCGACGACGTTGGAAGAACTCAGAGCCAACATTGAAAGCGAAATAACGGCCGAAATGTGTGACCGAATCATCGAAAATAGGTCCAACGAATCGACCGCTGCCGACGCGCCCTCGGTGGCCATATGAACGAAGTAGAGATCCACTCATAATTGTTTTGATTGTATTTCAATTCATGTTTTGGAAATATCTCAAATGGTTTGCGTTTTATTAAAAAAAAGTTGTCAAGTCCTTATTGGAAAACCCGATACATGTGTATGAGTATTATGATTTTTTTTCTTCAAATGAGTGAAGTTGAAAAAGAGAACATTGTTGAAGGAGATGACAATTAAAGTCATGGGGGCAAATTACAGCATTCGACATCGAACGAAATTACCATACAAATTCAAAAATTTTGTATGGGATTTCCTTCGATATCGAATGTCATAATTTCCCCCCTGGCTCACACACTTCAATTTTTGAGTTTGAGGGATAGGGGAAAGAAGAGTGGTATTTGGTACTGATCTGCTTGTACTGGGAAGCTCGTTTTGTTGTGCCATTCGTAATTAAAAAATACGAAGTTAGATGCATGTTATTATTTCACATTTTTTTTCATTCTTTTCTCTTCTATGTGAAGATTCATTAAGGCAACTTTAAAAGGGAATTTAAAAGAAGTTGAGCAGCAAAAGTTGGAGTGTTGGAACCGGGACGAAGATGGATATATGTACATGTTGATTATGTATGGATGTTTGAGCTTCAAGCAAAAACTTAAGAAAATAAGTGTGCGTATTTGAATGCAATTTTATTTTGTTTATTGTATTTTTAATAGGGAAGGGAATGAGTAATTAATTAGGTTTTTTTTTCTTCTTTAAACGAATGCAACTTAAATAGGTATACGTTTAAGCTGGAGGTCAAATTTCGACCACTTGGCGAACTCTAGTATTATTTATTACACCTGCAATCGGCTTACCGACACCGATTAAATACCGATAACGTAATTTATTGCGGTTGCAAAACACCGGTATTAAAATACCGAATAAAAAAATGTATAATACAGCGAAAACCAAGAAAATGATTCAAATAAAATGCTCAGAGCAACTTTTTTTGTTTGTGTTTGTGTGTAGGCGATGGTGGAACTCAGCCTAAATCAGATGCTAACGATTACTAAAGACCTCGTCATGAGAATGGAATTCTATAATTATTTACCAGTCGACGCCAGAATCCACTAGTCAGGACTTAACTCTGGTGCGTTTCTCAGTGAATATGTCGACCCAATGCTTTACTGAAGAGTCAGCTATTGACTGGCGCGAGGCAGTCGACATCGAACCCGCAACAGTTGTGGTCTGGTTCGAAACTGTATACTAAATGCTTATTCTAAAGACCCTTATGCCTTATGTAATACCATTATAAAATAGATAAAAGATGGGCATAGGAAATTCATTTACGCAGTTTGGCATGCTTTACCCGTAGATTAATGGGGGTGTAATAGCTATTTCAAAAAATAAATAAAACTATGTTGAAAAATTTATTAATCTTTTATCTTTGATTTACAGTTTTATTAACTCTATAAAAATCTGTTACGAGGGGTTGCACATTACTACTTATATATATTTTAATTTAAGAACAATATTTTGTTTTTATTCAATACCGGTATAAAAGTATTAGTTATATGGCGATACAATTGAAATGCCGATACGGAAATAAAACAATATATTCGTTTCGGTTGCCAGCCTTGATTAGAACACAGAAGAATGTAAATATAGTTCAGGTGGCAATCACAGCAATCGGACGAAATTTCCAAACAAATTCAAAAAAATTTAAGAAATCCAATTCCACTAATAGTTAATTTTTTAGTATTTTTTGTAGTTTTCTATGTAGACCTTAAAATGTAAAAAATAAATATGCATATCTCAGAGTAGTTCGATTAAATTCTATTCGAATTACCGAACAAGCCTGGCAGTATTGTAAAGCTACCTCAGTTAATGGTTTTGGGCCACCCTAATATTTCTGCTTGAAGGGAAATAAAAAAATACGCAAGTCACAAATCCTTAGAAGTCTAGTTGGAATAAGATTCTAGTTCGAATTGATGTAAACTTTCAGAACGAATTCATACGAAAACTTGCATTTTAATATCTTGCTTATTCGTCAACATTTTTATTAAAATCATCTAACCAAATTTCTTCTTTAATGTTGAAAAGTCCGTAGTTTACATTAAGGGGTTAAGTGCCTACATACATACAGCGTCGTCCCGTATGTTATCTTCACGCATATCACAAAATCAAAAAAGAATTATATGAGACCGATTCTCCTAAAAACTCCAGATTTGACAAGTCAAACCTGACATGTGTAAACGGGGTCTAAGATCCTGAACTTGTGCTGCGGAATCACTACAAATTCGAACCTAATTTTTTGGGTTCATTTTACCAAAGAAAATTTTTTTGGGGATATGTTCGTGAAGATTACTTCTGGAAAACGATATGGCAAAAAGACAGCTTTGGAATAATACATGCATAACACATGCAGGAAACAAAATAATTGAAATTTAGTATAGCCGTTATTTAAAATATGTTCATAGGTTTTGCAACGTACATATGTATATACATACATATGTATTTCATTATTCAATATTATACCTACGGGGTATTTCTATATAACCATTAAAAAATTATGACATCCCCCCAACAGCCGACAGAAAATGAAAAAAAAAGAAATATTTAACACAGTTGTTTTGCTTGAGCGGCCATTTTGTCAAAGTCACACAAATGCAGAGACCCTTTGACTCAAAAAAAGGAAACACGATTGACGAAGCAGACTAACAAATTGAATTGTAATTAGAATCGCTCATTTCTAATATTTCATTGACCATTTTCGTATTTTCCAATATCAAAAATAAGGAAGTAAAAATTTCTAATTGACCAGTGCTGCTCCGTCTTAGCCCACCAAAGCAGAACTCGTAAACGCAATTTCTTTTTATAACATTCTTAAGGTTTGTTGTTGTTCTTTTCCTTGCAAGTTTCTAGTTAGTTTTAGGATCACAAATTATTTTTGTCTGATTAATAAATTTTTCACAATATCAGCATTTACAGTTTTCTCTTGCAAGTTCTTTTATTCCTTGCAATTTTTTGTTTGCAGCCATCATATCTTACCGTTTTCCACAACTATTTTTTGTTTTTTTAATCTTTGTTGTTGCTTATTCACCAGCTTTATATTTGTTATTTAAAGCGCCACAATATATGAAATATCCGCACCTTTTTAAGTTTTTCTGCAATTTTCTTCGTTTTTTTAAAACAATTAAATTTTTTCTTTCTTCACATCAAACTTTTATGAAACGCTTTGATTTTTTCGCAAAACAGCAGTCATTTGTGAAAAAATCCAGTTGCCAGATTTTTAAAAATGGTGACAAATGTGGCAAGGTAACACTCCGTCTTCAGCAGCCATAAATTCACTAACATTAACACTAACATCGTATTACGCTGTATTTACACATGCCATAAGTTGTGTTATTCCCTACAATATTGTATTAAAGTAGTTATTCAAAACTAAATAAGAATATATATTTAAACCATGATCCAATGTAATAATCTTGTTCCGAAGATTGTAAAAATTGTTCATTTGTTAGAACAAACGACAAACGATTTTGAAACAAGTCTAGTTTAGTGACACAGCTCAAAAAAAATACATATAAGGGTGTAGCAAATGGCGAAACAAGAAGAAAATGTCAAATAAAAAATTAGAGCAAACTGAAGCTCTGAAGTTTCCATAAATATATGTGATTTTCCACTACAATTATAAAAATATATGGCCAATATTGGTATCATTTTAAAGCTTTTGAAGAGTTCTTCTTGGGGAACTATACATTTCCCCCAATTTTTAATTGGACATTTTCTTCTTACTTCACCATTTTCTACACCCCTATATATTTTTTTTAGCTGTCACCATACTAGACTTAAGCCAACAATTTAACCGCAAACGTATATTTTATTACTACTTTTCTTAATTATCTTCAAATAATTTGCAATTAGTCCGGAAAACCAGTAGTAAACAAAGCTGTTCATTCATTGAAGGCAGAAAGCATTATTGGATCCATGATTTAAACTGTGACAAAAAGAAAATGTATACATACAGTAGAATCTCACAAATTCGAACCGTCCAGAAATTAGAACCGGACATTTAAATGTATTGGACGCTCTGAAATTAGAAACTGTGGCTCTAATGCAAATGCAAAATATCGTAGCTTTTTTGTGAAATTTAACGGCAACTCTGTGTATTTTGTTGTTGGATTTTACAAAAAAGCTACGATATTTTGCATTTGCCTTTTCGCAAGAGCATTTGCACCAAACACTGAATACCGCCACTCTAAAATACATAGTGTGCAAAGGCAGCATTAACAATCGTGCTTTGTATGTGAAAATAACGAAAATCACTCGGCTCCTGTGAGCATAGCGTGAAGATCTTTCCTGTAGTGTGACCATAAAATATTTTGGAGGGGCAAACAGAAAAATAGCTGATTTTTACAAACAATTTTATTTGCTTTCAAAGAATAATATTTCCAATGTGAAGAAAGTGTGACCACCCAGTGCCAATATTTTTATATTAGTTTAGAACAGTCACTTTACGCTCTCAATTTGTGTTCTCATTTACTGTAACTTGAGTAAACGAACGCAATTTCGTAAAATGCAGTAAAAATTTGTAAAAACTTTTTGGTACTCGAACACACTTAATATAATCACGTCATATACATATATTTCCGCCATAATCACATTAAGAATAAAATTTTTATTGTTCAATTTCCATTCAATACATCGTTGAAATTTTTTTAAACATAAAAGGATTATTATGTTTTTCAATATATAATAAAGACACAAAAGATTAAAAATTTAAAGTTAGTACAATTTTTGCACAGGTAAATGGTGGTAACAATTAAAAGCCAGATTAATTGCATTATATATATGTATATAGTAATATATTATTAAATTTATTAATCGAGATTGCCTCGATATCTTTTTTCAAAGATTTTAAAAAACGTTTGTTTGTTGAGGGTTTTTTAGCTAGTCTATATTACCTAACTAAGATTTTATTTTCCGTTTTGCCTTATTAAATAGTTTCACTGTCACCCAAAAGGCGTCTAATTGTATAAAGGTTGTAAAGAAATTAAAATAGATTCATATTGAATATAACAATTTCTTTGTTGGGATTTTTGAATACGTTTCAAGGCCTATTATGCTTATACTTTTGTAATTTTTGTAATTCTCATTGAGTTTTTAAAAGATTTTGTATGAGATCAGAGGTTTAAAATATTTCAAAATATGGTTTAAGGTCGTCTACTGATGATTTGGCTTTAGCACCAATGAAATGCATGTATGTATATAGACTAGTTAAAAAACCCTCAACAAACAAAAGTTTTTTACATCTAATATAATTTATAAAAAAAATAAAAACTCGATGGGCGTTATTTTTTCTTAATCTAATAACATAGAATTTCATAAAAAAAAATCCCCCATATTCGTCCAATGCTCGATATAGCGTGCATGCTTTAATCGACTTAAAATTTCTACTAGTCTTTTTTTAAGTCTTTTGAAATAATGAAAAAGAAAAACTTTTGGTTTTGAAAAAATGTTGAGAAAAACGTTATATTTTTGTTTTTAATTTAAATAAATAAATAAATTTAACCATTTTTCACTCTCATTTCAAAAACTTGACTTTGATTTGTTTCGCGACTACATGAATTAAGATCAATTAATTAATATTTTCTAATTGGAGCTATTAAGCGGTGGTATAAATAATAACTCTTTGAGATATATTTTTTTGTTGTGTCCATGGTAGAATAATACAGGTTGTGTCGAAGATACAACAAAACTGCATTTTATTGTTTTTAGGTTCGAAGCTGTCAAAAAGGACAACAGAAAAATGAAAAAAAAAATTAAATATTCACATGTGTGTTTGGTTGCATTTTTTGTTTTATAAAGAATTTTGTTTCTTTTTCTTTATTTATTTGAATTTGGAACAAATGTTCAAGTGTGCTTTTTAGTAGTGTGGTTGTGTGTTAGTAAATAAACAAATTTTTACAGATGCGAACCCACAAAAATATTCGGTAACACATCGCTACTACCTGTATTATTCTACCAAGGTCATATCCAAAGAGTATAAATTTGAGAGAAGTGTGAGAGAATTTACATAGTGCTTATTTTTCCTCGTCAAATGTTTTGTCAAATATTGGATCAAATGTTTTGCATCGGAAAAAATTAGTTTGAGTGTGACCACAGAGAAAAATATTTTCTCATGTTTGCACTAAACGTTATTTGAATGCTGTTCGACAAATAAACAGTGAAAAAATGTGCGTAGTGCGACCAGAAAACAAATTGTGTACTGAAGGTACGTACAGATTGATGAAATATTTGGATGAAAACATGAAATATTTCTTTGTCGCAGTCTGAAAATATATTTTTGAGTATCAAATAAAATAACAGCTGATTTTGACCAAACAAATTATTTGCCTTCAAACATTTATTTGTCCAATGTGAACAAAGTGTGAACACATAAGGTCAAATAGTTTACTAATTTTAGAGCAAACATTTATTTGATATTAAAAACATTGTAAGAGCAAACTGCGACAAATAAAATTTTTTTCAACTTTTAAAACTCAAATTATTAAATCGCGAAATCGGATAATATTAAAATGTGAGAATAAAACAATAAAACGATATATGTAATTTGAGTTCGATTTAAGAATGTAAAATTTTTTGTGGTAATATAAGTTAGTGGGTTTTTAAATTCAAACAATATAATTTAAAAATATGTATACTTATGTACATATGTATATTACCAGGTGGCTACATATACATATTTCAACACAGTTTTGGGAAACCTAATAGCTTGAATGCCGTGTAGTTGCATTTTAAGTACAGATGGTATAGTAATATTGATGATTCGGATTTTGTCTAAAGAAAACTAAATAGAATAAAATAAAACCGAACACGTTTATTTTGTAATCAGTTTTTCATATACATATGTGTACCGAATTTTCCGAAAAGTAGAACATCAGCAAAAGAAAGAAGCATCAAAGTACCCGCTTTCGATAATTTTTGCCCCAGTAAGAACACTAAATGTTTAATAAGGTTATATTATAAACTGTATGTAGAAAAAAATATTCAAAAATATAAAATATTTATTTAATTGTTTCAGTCTATGTACAAAAAAATCCTTACAGACGATGAGTTGCAAAAACACATACAAACTAATGGTTATAAATATTAAATATAAAATAAATATGGAAAAGAAAAAACAATAATATGTATGTATGTAAATATGTTGAGAACGGTTGGAGTATGTTATTCTGAATTTCAAGATGCAAAATATACACTTTTAATTTCAGCGTGACTAAAACCTTTTAACGTTAGATAATACCTATACAATTTAGCCCGGGCCACAAATAATATTTCTACAACTGAGTCATTTTATTATACCCTTTCATACGCAGCATGTTCTAGAACGTATGATTCCGGGAAGAATGAAAAATTAGCAATTTAAAATTTGCATCTACATATACTTTATATTTATGCATTTCATTATTTTTTATTGGACTTCGTATTAATATAATTTGTTTTGAACGTTATATAAAAAGCCATATCTTAAGTTCATGCTCAGGAAATCGTCTACAAAAAGCCAATTTTATATATAAAAATTTTAAAAATAATCTGAACTCCAAATTCGTCCTTGATTCTCATTGAAACCTGCACTTAGAAAGTTTCATTTTGATAATTACAGTTTCTATTATTTCTTTTTAAAATTATTTTAGTTGTTCTAAGAAATATTTGGGTAAAGTTGCCTGATGATCTGCATTTGCAACAGTGAAATGCGAATAGGAACTATCTATACCCTCAATAATCAATTTGTTTTTAATAAAACTGTTAATTTTTTGCTACACATGTAAGTAGGTAAAATATTAATTATGGGAAATAGTGCGATTAAAATTCAATACTAAAATTTCAGCAATTTCCATAATAGCACCAGTTAAAATTATTAGCAACAGTGAAATGCGCATAGGAACAAGCTATACCCCTCAATAATAAATTGCAATTTGTTTTTAACAAAATGGTTAATGTTTTACTGAATAAGTAAAATATTAATTTTGGGAAAAAGTGCGAATAAAAAATTTAACACTAAAATTATTTCAGTTGGAGCATTTCTAAATAAGACCATCGATATACATATCGAGCCTTTGGTGCAATACCGAAGTAACACAAAATTTAAATTTTTTGAGCTGTGTATGCAGAAATGATCTGTGTTCAGATTCTACAGCTAAAAATGTTTTTATTGCCTCTAGCTATTTCCAATAATGAAATCATGGTAGAATAATATAGGTAGTGTAGAAGCGTTAACGGACTTCGTTCCTTATTTAGTTTATAAGATTCGTGAATAAAAGATTTTAATAAAAAAAATTCGTTTTTTAAGACTGAAAATAAAAATCAAATAAAAATGAAAAATTTGTCTTCTTTATTTTTCAATACATATGTATAGTCTAATTTCGGCATAATTTAAAGTCTTGAAAGTTTATTTGCTATAACGATATACATATGTATGTATTCCGAATTAATTAATAAATTTGTCGTTGATTTTGTGACAATAACGATACATCACTGATAAGTTGATACAAAATACTTAAATATAAATAAATCTATCATATTTTTAATATTTTTTACCTTTTTTTCATTACAAAACATTCCTCTTTATTTAAAAACTTGTATAAAACAAACTTTAGTAAACGAAAATACTATCAAAAAGATGGCTGAAAGCTTCAAATGCATTTTTCTCAGTTCACGATTTTTTAGTTACTACGGTATTGCACCAAAGGCTCGATATGTAAATGTGGACTAGCTTACTCACAACCGTGTCCGTTAATACAGTCAGCTGCTGTACTTTTTTTCGTATAACTAATTTAATTGTGTTTTTATGTCGATAGTTGCTTGTTCAAACAAATTTGGCCTAACAGCAGCAATAATGATGTAATAATAAATATGGCTTGGCTAAATTAGACCGTTGAGCGTCGTGTACGTATTTACAGCACATTGTGTGCATTTTTTCTTACCCTTTTGCTAACACGACGCTGATTTAAGCGCAGCTGTATATGCACATGTAGTCCACAATAATAAACTTTTATTTTGCGTGATATAGAAATATATACCAATTGTATTCCTCTCTCCCTCTTTTTCACTGGAAAATAAAAGTTTCTGCAACAAAAGTTGCAACGTGTGGTCGGCAAAAAACAAAAAAAAACTATATTATTCTGCCATGCTCATCACGCCAGTAAATAATAAATGAAATGAATAATAGAACAGAATATTTTACGAGTTTTTCTTTATTTTGTCATAAAAATCACTATCAAAAATTTCAATTTTGTCACGTAAAAAAAGCACGTAGAAAGAAATATTTTTCTTCAAAATATATGCTATTTGGTATCATTTGGATTTAAGGCTTTGCGTGCTTTATAAACACGTACTGTATTGTCAGCACCACCGGAAACTATATATTTCGGATTAGACCAATCAATATCTAATACTTTATCGCCATGGCCAATTAAATCATACAAAGCACCTTTAGGACTAAAAGAAAATATAAAAGGTGATTTTTTCAAGAAGTGTGGTTAAAAAATATCAGACAAACCTGCGGCAGTCCCACAATTTATTTTGATTATCATAAGAACCGGAAACGAAAAGGTGCTCTTCTGTGTTCGACCACATTACTGTCTGTATCCATTGTGTATGGCCTAAATAAGTGTTACGTACAACGGAACCCTCTGTGTAAAGACAATAAAACTTGTTTAACTTGTACGATGTCTTGGAAATTTCTTTTCTTACGATTTGTTCTGGGATCATAAAGTCTTATATTTTTATCAGCTGAGGCGGTTATTATAAGTTTGTTTATGTTTGAGTAACTAGCATCAAATATTGATTTGTTAGTTGATATTTCAGTTTTTACTCCCTCGATATTCAAATCCCATACTTTCATAGTATGATCCCAGCTGCTTGTCAGCAATGTATGATCGTTCATCCATTGAATTGCTGAAATGCATTCTCGATGGCCTTGTAAAGTCATTTGGGGCGTCTAGAAATTGTTAGAAGTTATTAAATCATTATTTAATATTTTTATCATTTAGTTAGTACTATTCCGCCACAGCAGACAAGTATTTACTAAATTTAAACACATGGCCTTATTCACAAACGATTAATAAAGTTATTGTAGGTTTAATGTTGGATTTTTATATGGAAAAGCCGGTTTTAATGTACACATTAACTTTATTAAGCGTTTGTGAATAAGTTCATTAATATTTTTCTATTGTTTCTTCATTAAAGGCAACTATTGCATAATTATTACCCTTGTTGAACCTCCTTCTAATTTAGCCCGCTTAGATGTTCCCTCACCAGCTTCATTAATGTCAGCAGACCAAATTTTCAACATAGTATCCCAGGAGCCAGTAGCAAATCTCTGTTTGTTCGGACTTACATCAACACCATCAATTCCTCTTTCATGACCTTTACAAACTGATACACATTCCACTGAATTAGATTCAATTAACCAATCCCAAAGTATAGCTGTTTGATCTTGTGAACAACTTATAAATTTCCCGCGTTCATTATCTACCGAAACCCAAGCTACTGCTTTCACAGGCATAGTATGACCAGGTATGGTTAAGACATGTTTTCCTTTGATTGTCCATATGTTAATGGTATTGTCGTAACAACCAGTCAATATCCATTTGCCACAAGTTTTTACCGCTGAAACCCAATCATCATGTAATAGACATTCTTGAGGTTCGGGAGCTGGATATCTTTCAACATACTCCAATTCAATGGCGTCTTCAAATGAAATAGCTTTATCTTTTAAATGATCGCAAAGACGGCCTCTTAAGAACTCGTCAAATACCAAGAAATCAAACTCTACATTGCTCTCTTTATCTTCCAAAGAAGCATGTTGTAAGAGAGTATTGATAAAAGTATTTAGTTCGGTGGATGTAACTGTGGCATCTATGGAATATGGTACATTAGGTACAGCATACCTAAAAGCATTTACATCTCATTAATACCTGAACATTGCTTTGCGAATTTTATTTTACTTACTGGTCTTGTTTTGTTTTAAAATGTACTTGTACTTGACCCTCTCCGTTTTCTGTTTCCATTTTTTGTTTAAAACCTCGTTTATTTAAATTTAAAATATTAAATCGTCTAATTTGTGATTGTGCCTAACAGCATATATAACTGTTTACTTAAATTTTATTTATAGATTTAATTCAAGTTTTAACTAAAATTTTATTAAATCACGCAGGTTTCCTTACTTTGTCCTGTGCTTACTTTATTGATAAGTCGTTGTTTTTTATATTCCAACACGTTTCGGCAATTCTTCTTCTCATGCTGGTAAACGTCAATAATTGTTGATGAAGGTAGCCGGATCGGTGGTCTGTGCTGGTAGTGTGGCCATAGTGTAGATTTTCATCGCTTAAGCATGGTACTCTGTTCATCATTTCGTGCGAACTGCTGTCAAAAGTCCATATCAAAAATCATGCGAAATAATTGGGGTATTCACACGGTGTCCTATCATGTCATAATGCCTTATTATTTTACAAAGTCTTAAAAATTTGTTGTTGTGCTTCAAACAAAAAAGTCATAAAATAATAAAACTATTTATGCTGTGTTTTTGTTTTGTCATAACTAAACAGCAGAAATTTGAGAGTGTGAGAGAAATTACATACTGCTTGTTCTTCCTCGACATATTTTTAAATGAGGGGTTGTTCACAGCAGTCATATTTTATCGTGTTATTATTTTAAGACATACATATGACTTTATGACGACCGTGTGAATACCCCAAATATGGCCAAAGTTGCACTCTGTTCATCTTGTGAAAACATACGAAATGTTTCTGGCAGCATTATTTTTTCACCTACAAAATGTTTCTGGCAACAAAAAAAAAATTTAAACTGCGAAACAATGTAAGCACTACTTATTTCTTGCGGAATTGCAAACCACAGCTGATCAGATATTTCTGGTCGTTGTGGTTTTAATTTTAAGTTTTCTGCCCAGAAATAATTAAAATCACAGATTAGCAATCTTCAATGCGCTCCTCCGCAGCAGTTGTGATTTGCATTAATTGATACATTGCTGTACAAGCTCCTAAAATTATTTTTTTTGCCCATTTGTTTCAATTTTTTATTAAACTCATTTTAAGGAATCTCTTTTATTTAATAAATAAATTAAAAATAAGAACACTTCTTTAAGATTTTTATTTTTTATTAATTTATTTTTCCAATGTTTCGACCAACTTTGTTGGTCATCTTCAGGGAATTAATATTTTCTAAGAAAAAAACGACAAATGAATTAGAATAAGTTAACTTAATTTTTAATTAAGGATAAATAAATAATAATTACATTTTAATATGTCGTGGTGCTGTCAGTTCTTTATACTTGTAAACTTTGTCAACTACTGTTTACAGGTTTTTTGTTTATCCCGCTTCTCTGTTTGTTTATTGTGTAACGATATATGTATGTGTGCGCAATTGTCCGTGTCTGATTTGTAATTAATTCTCTTTTCAGTTGGGATATTTATTATGTGGAGCATCTCTTGCATAGAGTTCTTTTCCCTCTCTAGTAACATTACTTTAATAAAATCTGGTTTGTGTCCAGTTATTGCACAGTGGGCCGGAAGTGCAGTTTTTTGGGTCAACGATTTGTCATTCGTTTTCAAATCAGATTTATGTGCAGATATTCTAGTCTTTAACCTTGTTCTGGTCGTAGCAACATATAGTTTTTTGCATAAATCAGTGTCGTCGCCATTGCAAGTTATTTCGTAAAATAAATTTGATTACTCTATTGTATTTAGTTTTGATTTCATATTTGTAAATAGTTTTTGTGTTGTATTGTTCGTTTTCATTGCCAAAATATATTTGTCTTTATCATATATATGCTATTTTTTTTTTTTGAATTTTCGATACATTTTAGTTATTTTTATTACTTTTACTTTTTATTTGAAAAAGTTCGATCTTTTTTTAAGAATTTTTGACAGCTTTAAATTATTTTCAATATGAAGATAATATTGGAACATTTTAATCATTAGACTAGCAGATTTATGTAATAGGTGTCGTTTTATCTAATTTGGGAGAATGACGGTGAGTGGCAATTTTTTTGCTTTAATGTATTTTTTCCATTTAAATTATTTTTTCGTATTTCGTGGGCGCGAATTTTCGTGATTGTGACTTCTTTCGTCACTCCATACAATGGTGAAGGGTATATAAGATTCGGCACAGCCGAATATATCTCTCTTACTTGTTTGAATTTGTATGGAAATTTTTTGCTGACTTATTTTTCAGTACGTTTTTTTACATCGAAAGTGGGCATTTTTCAAAGCGAATTGAGGCGAGTCTAACTGCTATGCATTTTCCTTGCATGATAATAAATATGTATGTAGTTTCACAAAAAAGTTTGATATTCTTTAAAGTTCGGTAAAATTTTTGCCGAATATCAAACATTGGTCGAACACCATTTTTTGCCGAACTCGCACGTTCGGTCGGACACTGATGAATTGTTTGCATGTTCGTACATTCAGTCATACAGACAAATTCGTATGTCTTATATTTTGCACACAACTTAGAAATTATAAATTGGAGGTTAAGTAGCCAGTCGCCGAAAAAGCTTGTGAGTGATTGAGTGTTGCCTTTTGAACGCTGTTAATTTGCAGTTGTATTGGAGGACTGTAAGAAAGAAGGTTAAATATTAGAGTATGCATTTATTTGACTTTTGATTTCGTTCGATTAAGGAATAGATTTTAAAATTGCTCGATTAATCCAGTGGGTTTTAAATTTTTCGAATAATTCAAATAATTAAACAAAAGTTCAAATGACACAGTGCAACACGGAAAAAATAACCATACCAAAAAAAAAAAGAAGACCCGTGTCTCCCAGTTTTGCCCAAAGTCATGCACTTTTTTATGGGCCTCCAAAGATTTGGGGCCTCGGTGTCATTTTTGCAAAATACTGATCATTTTCTCAGGCTCATATCTTGCAAATCGTTCGGACTTTTGATTTACTCCGTGAGGTACAGTTGTAGATCTTGTCATAAAAAACAAAAATTGTGGACATATAAAATTAAAAAATCTTCAAGATGAAAATCGCAAAAAATTAAAAAAATTGATTTTTTAAAATTTGCAATACTTTGTATAGTTTTGTAAAGTTCTCACACAACCGATTGTTTTCTTTTAGATCCACAATTTCTTCTTCCAAAATATCATCGTCTGGTAAATTTTGATCAGATTCAATGTAAAACAACCAATCATGCAATTTGATTGCAACATTTCGAGCTATTTTTTAAAAGCTTATCGTTATACGATAGAGGGTAAGTATACTAAGTACTTTAAATCGCCTCTCATTTATTCTGGCCTTTTGAAAAGGATTTATTTGCCTTTTCGAAATTGTTGATTAAGAACTCTATAATTATAATTGAAAAAACTTTACTCGATTAATATAACAAATATTAATTGAGTGGATACTCTATTAAATACGAGAATGTACTGGCTAATATTCGAGTGCCTTTATAAGATGAAACGGAATTAAAAGTTGATTTTTAAGTGCAGTTCAAGTTTTTGGTTTTGCTTAGAGATGAATGTCTTAAGACATCTTCCTTTTGGTAACGACATTCATATTTAGCCTTTTAAAGTAAATTTAGTTTAAAATATTATTTACTTTTATGAAGAGTATTATTGTCTTTCTCAATGACTTGTTACGGATATTTGAAATGTAAAATTTAAAAAAAACACATAATTTCTAGTTACAGTAGAATCTCACAAATTAGAACCACTTTGTGCACTAGCAGTTCGAATTTTTGATAAGTTCGAATTTCTGGTCATTTTTTTACAGAAAATGATAAAATTATAATAAACTAATTATGGAAGCTTTATTTTAATACAAAACAGTTTTTAATTATTAAGATTTAATTAGTTGAACATTTTAAATTCATAGAAAAACTTTTAAAAAGTTTTTTAACTATTAATGGCCTTATTCACAAACGCTTAATAAAGTTAATGTGTACATTAAACCTGGTTTTCCCATATAAAATCCCAACATTAAACCTACAATAACTTTATTAATCTCACAAACGATTATTAAACGGCCATAGGTATTTAATTGGTTTTTAACATAAAATCGGCAATACTTGTTTGATTTTGTTTGGATTTATTTAAACTGGATACAACGATATCTTTACGGAAGTTCAAAAGGTTAGACATGTTTTTACTGGAAAATATATCACTGGTTTTGCAAAATTTTATAACATTATTGATGTCTTCACACGGATGAACACTTCAGTCATCAACTGACCCAAATTTGTACAAACATATCAAATTTCACACGCATACGACCGAATTGTACACACCACGAATAACTCGGTGATTCCCCGTTTTATTTTTATTTTAAAGAGCGAAAAAATAATTTGTAGTCAAAATACAAAAAAATAAAAACTTCCAGAAATTAGAATTTAATTTTAGAGCGTTTAATTTGGTTTTCGCCTATTTAGTTAAAAATCATAAAAAAAATATTTTCTAGTGGAAATAAATCGAATTTGTGAGATTCTACTGTATTTGCAAACTTTAAAGTGGATTTATTTATTTTTGAAACTCGCCTCTTTATTGCAGAAGATGATAAAATGTTATAATACTACAACACGAATTTTTGGACGTATCGTTTTTATCGTCATACCAGCTGATATTTTTGCATTAAATTCTTAAAATATTTCTTTGCCGACATGTCATTTATCTCGGCTTTTGTTTGATATCCACCTTTTAAGTGCTTTGGAGATTTATTTATTAAAGTACTTGGTGTTGAAAATTCTTTAAAAGTTCGAACAGCTCACCCAACAATGTGATTCGATTAAGGATGAAAGAGTTCTTTGGTGATGTGATCAATTGCATTACGTTGAGAAAAGTCCTTAAAATCTTTAAAGATTAACTGTCTTCCAATGTCACTCACAATTGCTTTTGTGAGACTTTCAATCTAATCTAATATTATAAATGTGAAAGTTTAGATGGATGGATGGATGTTACTTAATCACGCCAGAACGGATCAGAATAAAATTTGGCACAGAGGTAGATTATAGTCTGTAATAGCACATAGGCTACTTTTTATTCCGGTAAAATGTATGGTTCGCGTGGGATAGATATATTTTAATTTTTCATAAAGGATCGACATAATGTTTTGCATGGGTAGTGCTAGTTTAGGGGCCCGAAAATGACATAGGCTAATTTATATTCTGAAAAATGCATGGTTCCTATGTGATAGCGTACAGGAACCGTGCTTTTTAAAGGGTTTTGTAAATGTTGGCGGTTTTCTCAAGAAGGCTTGATTATATTACATAGTACCAAAACAAAAACTTTCGAAAATTTAAAATAAAAACAAAAAAAAAATTTAAATCCTACGACTTAAAATAGGAATTTTTACAGGATTCCAATAATGTTTGTTCCTTTTGGTTATGCAGAAAGAATTTTGATCTAACGCTCTGCCACTAGAAACCACGCAATTATGATTTTCTTGCGAAAAATATGATCTCCCAAGCAATTATTTTATGGTTTGTTAAATTTTCTGTGCCTACAGGTTTAAGTACATTGCCCTTAGTTTAGTTATAATTTGCGTTATTTGTTTATTTAGTGGTTTTGCGAAATAACATTTGCTCGGCTCTTTTACCTTTAAAAGTCTTTATCTGGCCATTCGGGCAAATTACGGCATTCGATATCGATCGAAATTTCCATAGAAATTCAGAAAATTTTCTATGGGATTTTGTTCGATGTCGAATGCCGTAATTTGCCCCCTGATGTGAAGGTCGGATATATAATGTGCACGTCAGCAACTTTGAATGTTACTGCTTGCAAATGTGGCTTAATGAGGTTCGAGGCCCATCAAGTTTCCAGATTCTTAAAGCCGTAGATGGTCGAGTGCGAGTAACTTACAGGGAAGCATGTAAACACCATTCATAAGTTGATATTACCTTTTTTGAAAGAACGAAATAATCATACCACTATTTCTGTAAAACTTCTGTCAAATCATATATCGTCGTGGTGAATGCAATAGGCTGTATGTCAAAAAAAAATTAATTTGGTTTTATTGTAGCGTTGTAACCAAAATTGGGGCTCCTACAACTTGCATTTATCTCGTGCCGTTCAGGCAATCAGAAGAGAGCTTTTGCGCGCTTCTTTTGGTTACTGCAAAAGGACGTATGTCAATCGCACGCTTGATTTGACAGTGGCGTGGAGTGTTCTTTCGAGATAAAACCTATAAATTGTGTCATTCTGCATTGGATACTAACATTGGATACAGTGTGAATCGTGGCGATTTATTATTATATTCTAGCCAGCGAAACTAAAACAAACAATTTTTCTCAGAAATATTCAGTTTTTGTCTTTCCTGCAAAAGTATGATTTAGTGACATACAGCATATTGCATTCACCACGACGATATGTACATGTACATTTAAGATATAATTATTTCTATTTAAATAAACTTTTGCATGTTTGTTTAAAATTTAAAGCGAAAATAAATATGTATGTACATCATTCTTAGTGGTTACGTTATGTTCGTCATATATTTGTGACGTCTGACTCTAGCTTTATGTTTTCAAAATTAAGAATATTTTACTTTCTAAATTTCGGATTTCCTTAAGATTCAATAGAAACTAATAAGACGTGTAACTAAAAAGATGTGACCAGTTTTTAAAAGACCTTCCTTATGTGGCTTAAAAAAATTAACTCATAAAACAATAATATTAAAATACACACTCTCCAACAAGTAACGTGTTTTGCATTGAAGATGAGTCTTAAAAACAACACATTAAAACCATCGTATATTGCAAAAAATAAAAATAAAAAATAAAAAAACAACTCACAACTTTAAAAATTAAATGGAATTAAAACATTCAAAATATTGAAATGAATTTGTAAGTGCTAGAAGTGAAATGAACTGCAAGCAAGCTCTCTTAAAAAATACATATGTATATAAAAAATTCAAATGAATACTTACAAAAAAGAGCACGATATTAATTTTTGGCTAAAATAAAGACTATAAACAGTGGTAAAATACCATCAACTGGTATTATTAACGTGTGGAACGCGCATAAGGTAAGATCATCTCAGTTTTGAATGTAAAGGAAAAATAAAAACAAATAAAAAACTAAACAAGTGCTTGGAATTAAAAAAAATAAATAATAAAATAAATAAAGTTGTAATTTCTTTTTATAGTGTTTAAAAATGAAATCTTTTGCTGTGTGTTTAGTGGTCTTGGCCTTTGCTGTTTTTGCTTATGGCCTACCGCAACAACGTGAAGGTGCTGCCTATACCAATGAGGCCATACGACAAGCGCAACAGACTTTTCTGATACCTAAAGATGCTCAAATCCAAAATGTCCAAGAAGGCATTGAATTGGGAGCCTATGAGCAAATTCCTGGCAATCAACGTATAAATCTTTTTGAAATTCTGGGCGACCAAGTTCCCTCGGAGGTAATCAACAATTTGCAGGCTCAAGTTGATCAAATTGGTAGAAATTAATTTTACAAAATAACTTGTTATATAATTTTTTTTAAATCATCTACATTTTTATTGTTATTTATGCTCGATCCTGGAAAACGAGTCTAGGATTATACTTCACTAAAACATTGTTGTTAAATTTGTTTTTTTTGTTTGTTTATTTAAATTTGTACTTTATGTTTATGTTTTTTGTTTGTTTAGTTTTAATTGATAAACAATAAAAAAAGCCTAAAGAAATTTTTTTTAAATGTTGCGTTTGTTGAAATATTTTTAAGGCAATTTTTTCACTTTTGTAAACAGTTATTTCTATTGTTTTAGTTGACTTGTACTTTCACTTTCACGTGAAACACGATCTATGCAATGATTTGTCATGCTATAACTTCTTCCTATTTTTGTTGTTGCTTAGTTGGTATTCCTTTCCTTTTAGCTTTACTTTTTCTATTTGTTCAACCATTTTTGTTGTCTTTTAGCAGTACATACTTACATACATACATCCATAAGTATGTACACAATGACAGACATTTTGTGACACCTTGTGTTTGAAATACAGCGAAATTGTTACCTCTAATGCATTTTAATGAGGTACACTGTCTTTAATTTATATAGGTAGGTATTTGTTATTATTTCTGGAAACTATTAACAAACAAGTATTTTTTTTATTGTTTTTTACCTATGAAAGAATGTACATGTTACATCCATTTGTGCATACATACCCACACATATTACATACTTCTTCCATATGTAGTATGTAAATACACAATCATATTTATTAATTGCCCAATTAATTGTTCATATTGGAATATGTACAGGTAAATACTCGTAGAAGCATTTCTGCATGTACATATGTATGGATGTATGCATAGATGTACATATGTATGTATTTCAAAAGAGAGTGTCCAAAAGTGTAAGAGTGTTAGTTGCGATTATTGCAAACACACATCCTCTTTATTAACAAATTCATAATGTTCATGGTTATTTGTGTTTTTATATCTTTTTTTTACAAAATTGTTTTTCTTCACATTATGTAACAGTACGAGTACTTGTGGCCTCCACATTATTTTTTATGTTTATTTTTGTTGCAGTTTTACTTTTGTTTCTGTTTTTGTTACTTTTGCTGGAATTGCTGTAAATCATGTTGTACTCGTTTTTTTATTTAATTTTTTTTTCTCATACTCATCATCATGAAGATGATGACGTTTATTTTATCTTTAATTGCATTTTTGCGCATTCTGGTCAATGGGACCGGCAATATGAAATACGAGCATATCAGGCATATCACACATTCCTATCGGAATGTCTTTAGGCCCTTTACCATAACTTGCAAATAGTTTAAGACTTAAACTTTAAGTTAGCTTAGCGTAAGTATCTATATATATAAATATGCAAATATTAATTCTTGTGCCAAATGGTAAACATTATTGAGCTTTAGTGACCCGACTATATATTATTTAAATCGGTTCGTATTAATAGAAAAAAATGCTCATAAGGTTGACACCACTACAAATGTTAAAAATACACACGTACATGCATTCACTTATGTAAGTATTGCTTCAAGTAAAAACATAAGCAAAGCAATGAGAGTGTTTAATAGTACATACATACAAATACATTTGTATGTATGTAAGCAATAAGATCCTTTTATAAATGTGCCTGTGTGTATGGAATTTTATTTGGTTTATTTTTTATTCCATGGGGAAGGGAATAAGTAGGTAATTAGGAATTTTTTTCCCTTTAAATGATTGCAACTAAAATATGTATACGTTTAAACTGGCGGTCAAATTTCGACCACTAGGCGTACTCTAATACATATTATTGGACAGAACATATTACCTCTAATTTTAACGTAAGGATTGTACTACTGAGCTTCCCGTTGATTTTGAAAGCACTTATGTATGTAAATAAAATAAAAAATAAATACGTTCTTAATTATCTTTATGTGTTTAAAATATAACTGCCATTGTTCTCAATAACATTTATTTAATTTTACAGGCTATTGATAACGAAAATAGTTTTTAAGCTTTTTATTAAGGTGGGATCACACGACTGCCGCAATGCACCAATTATCGGTCTATTTTGTATGCCAATTTGTCATTTTCCGCAATCAAATGCAACTCTTGTGCGGCAATCGTGTGAACGCTTGGTAGGCAACCATGCGCCAATATAAATTTAAAAAATGTACCAATATTTACTGTGTTCTCGTGCGGCAATCAAAGTAGCCAATACGCGGCAATTTATTTAATTAGTTTAATTTTTCCTATGTGACAATTGTTTGTGTACCAGAAATTTAAACTTATTTGAAGCGTTAACCCTTAAATGCATGATTTTTATTTCGCTTTTAATATTGTTTGAGGATTAGCTTATTTCATACAGAAAAGTTATTCATTCAACTCTGTAAACTCTAATATCATCTGTTATATCTAACTTGCTAAACGCTTGCAAAAGACACTCAGCTTTGTAGCAGAAAACCATGCTATGTGTGCTAAAATTGCAGATTTGCAACCAATTTGCAACACAACTCTCAACAGAAGGCTACACAATTATTTTTCCTTATTAAATTAATGTAAATTTCCAAATGTGAATTTCCTTAGGAACACCGTACCAGCGTTCGAATACAGAAGAGAATCGGTAAAGCTGCTTCCGATCCCTGTTTAACTGGGCATCTCCTTTATGCCCATTCTGAAACATTTCAGAATGGTGTGTAGTAAAAGTTCAGGTGTTTCAGCTTGATATTGTTGCGATATTCCATTCGATCATGTACGTTTGTCTTAACAAGAATTTCGCTTATTTTCAGAGTATGGCTAACTTTTCCAATCTTTACTTTGCTTATAAGATGTTGATTTATTTAAGGCGTTTAAATAGTTTGATTTGATCGACGGGGTTTTCAGTCCATCCAATCAATTCGATATACATAAATACATATGTACGTGTCTTTATTTTTATGGAGATTATGATTATGATGATGATATTCAATAAGAAGTCATGCATTTTCTGGATATAGCACGAACAAGGATACTTATAAATTCTTCTTTCACGGTAAGCTTGGAGACGTCAGTGAGTTCAGTGGGTACATATATGCTTTTGGTAGAGTCCAACCGAACGTACTTTTTCATACCAAACCGGAGCTTCGGTCGACTCTTTAGACCGAAACTGAACTCAAAACTGAACTTAAGAGATAAACAATATGCATGGAAAAAGGAAACCAGAGAATATAAAATTTCGAACTCATCCCGGAAACAATGGCTACTCATCTATACTTGCGGTCCCAAGTTGGTTCTTGGAAAGGGTGGTGACAAATTTATTCATCGTTATTAACAGAAGATGTCCTTTCGTCCAGCGTCAGCACCGGCCAGTTCAACCGTCTGTTCATTGTCAATGAAGTTGCTATTTACAGGAAAGCAGACAAGAGGAACATCAGCCTTGCATTGACCAAATTATTCGGAATTCTTCTGTGCACAGCCCGGTGTAACAATCCCTTCCTAAGAAATTAATCATTTTGTATACATACTGTACTGTGATTTTTTTCCTACGCTGGTTATTTGATAAACTCCAAATTTTTGCTAATAACTAATAAAATAAAATTACATGATGTTTTGCGAGGTCTAATAATTTAATTTTTTTTTGTGAATTAGTGATTTTTTTGGGTTGAAGTTTAAATTTTTTGCTAGCAAATATTTTGATGGAAATGTAATGCAAATACTACATGTATTTTTACTTTGGCGTTTGACTTCATTACTTTAACATGGAGGCAGGTGCTTACCACCTTGGATTACATGTCACGACTTTAAAATGTCAATATTCAGATATATTAATAATAAAATTGTTTTATTTTTCATTCTTTTTATTTCATATACAATCAATATTAGAAGTTTGTTTCTTTAACAATAAGGCATCTCGTCTGACATCTCGTTTTTGAAAAAGATAAATCTTTATTCCTGTCTAATTAAACGACGAGTTCAAGCAATCAGATCAAAAGATTTGCGAACAAAAGCAGTGGCATTAAATAACTTTGTTTAAGATCTAAAAAATTTCCTTGCGATTATCGATCAAGCTAAAATCGGATACCGTCAGTCAGAAATCAGTTGGT
Source organism: Gymnocheta viridis (assembly GCA_956483585.1). NCBI lineage: Eukaryota > Metazoa > Arthropoda > Insecta > Diptera > Tachinidae > Gymnocheta > Gymnocheta viridis. Next base: position 3,182,258 of record OY101440.1, read on the forward strand.
CGCATCAAGCTCCGTATTTAGATACCTACTGGTATTAAGATGCTCTTTGTGGGTATTTTTTGTTTTTTGTTTGCCTTTCAATTGATTTCGTTTTGATTTTTTTCAATTTAATTTTAGACTCTTCATGACGATCGTATTCCGTCTGCGTTTAAAATTTGCCTCTTACGAAAACAATAAAAAACTCTTGTTGGATAATAATTGTGACCAAGTTTTGGTTTTATGATTTTCTGATTTAAGACAAATAAAACTCTTATTAACACACGATTAATTAAGATGACGATGATGATTCATCATGAACATGCATCAGGTATCAGACATGCTAGTCAATTTATAAGATTGTATTTTAATATATTTTTAAATAAGTTTCTAAATTGCAGTAGCGACAGAAATTTAATTGAATGAATTATGAGTACTTTCCGTTTTTTGAGATGATTATGTTAGTTAGAAAAAATTTGAAAAAAAATTTGATGGTAGTGTTCCGTCGATTCGATATCGCCTCAGATATTATTTACAGTGACTTTACTTTAGGGAAGTGGAAAATTACTCTGTTATTGGACAAAAAGTCAACGCAGGAAACAACAGCAGATTTTTGGTTATATAATTGTTATTTTATCATTCACTTTAATTAAATAAAATTTTTAAATTACTATTAATGATTTTGATATACAGGGTGGCCCAAATTTACCGAAGGGTTTTGAATTCCTTATAACAAATTTATTATATATTTTTTTTTTATTTCTTTCTAGTATTTTGTAAAGAAGACTTGGGAAATTTGAAATAGAACAACTTAACCAAAGCGATCATATCATCATTATTTTAATGTGCGGGTTGAACCCACTGCGACAACAATAAACCGTATGGTTGCAAATTTTCGAAAACAAGGGGCAGTACTTTATTGGTACCGGCAGACGACGAAAGTGTACACGGATGATAATATAAAATCTTGGTACGAAAATTTGCAAAACGTTATGGAAAATGTGTTAAAAAGAACACATAAGAGAGAGAACCAGAGAATGGTAACCACTTACAGTATATCATTTTTCAAAGCTAATCAAGCTGTATTAAAAAAATATATATAAAAATAATAATTGCATAAGTAAAAAATTATAAACAATTTATATCACACAGCTCATTCTGTGCCACCCTGTATTATTTAATTCACGTGCGCTCTGCGCTGTTTTTTAATGTAGTTTTTCTAAATACTACAAAAATAAAATAAATACACATGAGGCCTCCGAAAATAACGTTATGTTCTGCCGTATAAATTTGAAATTAATTGATGTTAATTTTCCCCATTTTTCTTTAAAATATTGTCTCATATCCAATTCTTCGTGACCAAAAATGTTATGAACTTCAGCCAAATAATAGTCACTTTGTACTGACAACCAATTTGGTTTGAGAAGTTATCAATAATTATCGCGCTTTTTCGCATATGGTCACTTAAAATCCAAAAGGCCGTAAGTACACTTACTTTTGTTACAGGAGAAGCATAAAACCTTATAAATTTAAGACTATTTATTTGTTATGTGCCAAATTTCAGGATTATCATTAAAAAATCAATACGGATTTGGTTTAATAAAAAAAAGTTATAAAATAATAGTAGTAGTTTTTTAGTAATGGTTGTTAGGGCATTTTGGAATCGTTTTTTCTGAAATCAAAAAGCCGTAAGTGCATTAATATTTTTTTAATAAAAGTTATAATTAGGTTGAAGTTATAATTTGTTTTTAAACGTAGTTAAACACCTATTTTGTGAAACTATGTTTTTTAATGTATTCTATGCATTTTGAATATAAAAGCTAAAAAATTAATTTGCAAATTCGAAAAAAAAAATTTTATTTCTGAAAAAAAAAAAAAAATTAACAACGAAAATTCATTATTGCATAAATGGAAAGAAAATGTGGCATATAATTTGACTAGGTTATATTATCGTAAAAACTGTAGAGAGGAGTAAAAATTTAAGTGCCTAAAGATGCTTCCATTTCTTTTTTGATATCTTTATTCTTTTGGTGAACTTTTCGCATACAATTTTGATGTACACCCATCTTTAAGTTGCCTTGGTAATTTTACACTAATACTTTCTTTTGTTAGGCCCGTCTGTTGTTTTCTTTTCATTCGTTTTATTTTATTTTTACACTTTATTAATGTTTTCAACTTTCTTAATAGAACCATATTCGCTATTGTAGTTACGACCTTTTGGATTTAATGAATAAAATCGGTATTTTTGCGGGCTTTTGGATTTTAGGTGACGATATGTAACTAGATGAAATTGAAGAAATAAATAAAAAACAACTCGATGCCAAATACAAAAAAAAACTTTCTTTAGTATTAATCAAACCAAAAGTAAAAACAAAAGCGTAGGAGGAAAAATTGCATCTGAAGTAAAACCAACGTGTAAAAATTGGTGAATTTAACGTTAATTTAATGGAGGTGAAATTTAAATATTTATCGTGGTGAAGGTGGGTTTATTTTAAACATTTAATATTACCAACAGCAATAAATTTAAGTCTCGTATTCTTTTTCTTTGGGTCATAATTTGATTAAATAAGACCTGGGAGCAAATTACGGGACTCGTGATCGATTTGTATCTAAATTAATTTCGAGTTTTTCTGATGATGGGACTCGATACATTGCGAATCGATATCTTAGTAAAGTGTTGTAAAAGATAAAAAAAACTATCAACACCAGAAATAAGTAAACAAAAAACATACAGATGCTCACAAATTAAAAAAATAAATTATCAATAGAAGTGCTAATTTCATTTTTAGATTTGAAAGTTTTTCTCTTTGTTTAATCGGTGACATGGACGCAAATCAATTTTTTTATTCTTCATCATTAGAATCGGACAGTGTGACATAAATTCAATTAGAAGACAAATCCGATACACTAGTGACCCATTGGGCTTGCCGAACAATGAGTAAGTTTATATCCACTTAATTTGTAAAAATTATCGGTATTAGTGAAAGGACATTATCAAAAACCCTCACAAGAGTGCTGGAAGAAATCGAAAAGAAGCTGTGTCTGAAATTTATAAAATTCAGTCCCGATGGTTGGGATGAAACAAAAGAATTTTTTATGAAAAAGTACAAGAATCAGACATAAACTCAGCAAGAATTTGTTTTTGCCTGAAATTTGTTTTTGTTGTATTTAACCTAATAATTAATAAAAATAAGTTAATATGAAAAAAATATCTTGTTATCCAACGAGTTTTTAAAAAATTAAATTTCGACATCAAATTTCCTATCGCATTTGAACTCGCACGGTTGCATTCGAGTGTAAGCTCGCTATCGAGTGTCATCATCAGAAATTTCAATACAACTTACTCGATAACGAGTGACAGAATCCCCAAAGTAATAAAAAATCGCAACTTCGAGTAAATCTCGCATGAGATCGACTGCGAGAATTAGCCCCCTGAAATCACATTCAGTTGGTGATGAAGGAGTAGAGGCTTTTTATGTTTTTTCTTGTAAGTTGTGATTAATTATATTAATTTTATATTAGAATATAATAATTATCATTTTGGATTAACAAAACCAATTTAGTTCGAAAAATAATACTTTTATTTTTACTTTTTATTTTATTCTATTTATTTTATTAACTAAAATCATTTAAATAAAATAAAAATTCATTTCATTTGTGTAATAATTATTTTCAAAATAAACTACTAATTTAATATTTGCTTTTCTGACAAAAATCAAAATAAAGTTTACTAATGCACATCTTTTATTTTGAAAATAACTTAAATGAAATTTAAATTCAAATGTAAAAACTAAAATTTAAATTAAATGTTGTGAAATTTAAATGTGTTAAGGGGTGAAACACATGAATTAAGGATAAAATTAAATAGGGGACATTTGTGTTACACATATTTATTTTTTAATTAAATAAATTTGTTGATATAATGCTAAAAATTAAAAGTAACTAAATCAATGAATTTTATTTATAAACAAAAGAAAAAACCTAAAAGAAATGACTTTATTTTCGTTTTGCTAACATTATCTTTAGCACTAAAAAATAATTATGTAATAATAATAAAAATATGAATTTAAATTAATGTTTAAAATAACGATTATTTAAATTATAATAATAAAGAAACTTTTATTTAATTCAGTCTAATGATTCAATGAATGACAAATAGAATAAAAGTAGTACGAAAATAAATATTTAATTTGATCACAAATTATAATGATAATGATTTAATATTTTTCTAAGCGAAAAATGGCGTTAAATTAATATTAAATTAAAGGAATGGTTAGTTTGAGACTAAATGAAAAGAAACATTTTATTATTTTTCTTGGACAAATTTTAGAAAAACTTCAGAGCCATGTTACAATGAAAACATCAGGAGTTAGACTGCAACATTCATTGTTGGACTGATAGCAAATAGTTATTTATTTTTTTTATTTTATTATTGTAGCATTTAATAAACTATTTTTTGCAAGAGTACATCTTTAAAAAAGTACCTTCTTAACAAAGTATCTTTTATGTATATACATATATTTTTTTTGACACAGAACACATCGAAACAAGTACTTTTTTAATTTTCTTAAAAAAGTAGTTAAAAATAGTACTAAATGTCTTTTTAATAAATTACCATTTTACATAAGTAAAGTAAAGTATACTTTTAGAAAAGTGCCTTCCTTTTTACATAGTTAAACTCCATTAAAAATAAGGTCCATCTTTCGCCTTTGAAATGGTGCCTTTAAAAAAAGGGTCTCTCTCAAAAAAATACATTTTTAAGAGCAAATTTAAAAAAAATAACCTCTTAAAAAAGTATATTCTAAAAAGTTTCTTCTGTTTGAAAAAAGGAGTACCTTAAAAAAAGTATTTTTTTTGTAAAAGCTGCTTTGAAAAAGTACCAATTAAAGAAATATCTTATTTTGAAAAAACATTAAAAACAAAAACATGTTTATAAGAAGAGTCTTCTGAAAATATCTTTCTTTTAAAATAGTTTCATTTTTTAAAAGTATATTTTTCTAATATGCGAGCTTTCTTATCTAAAAGAAAGAATTTTTACCTAAAGAAAAGAGATACGTAGTGAATTTTTTTAAAGCTTTCTTATGCTTATGACTTGAATTTAAAAATGTACACCAAATGTGAAATTGAGTGGAACTCACGGTATATGTTTTGTGCCTGATGTGATACTTATAACATACATAATTATATGTACTTTCACGATATCTGTAAAACTCTTTGCAGTTATTCAAGGTGTGGTGTCAGACTGTGCGAATATTTGATGAAATGAATTGCAATAATGTGCTATTTGAAGTTATTAATGAATATTAGTCGAAAATAAAAGAAAATATACATTATTAATAAATAAACTAATGTTACGTTTTTTGCGTTATGTTAAATATTTGCTGTCTGATTTTATAAATTTTGAAAATTTTCTTTCAAATGCTTTAATAACATGGCTCTTTTGCACACTAGACACTATAAAATAAATACAACAATAAATATTTTGTCCTCTATAGCTTTAAAGCTAACACACCGTTTTGATCAAAGCTCTACTGTTTGCTTTTTTTTTATAATTTATATAAGTTTATTGCATATTGGGAGCCCAGCTTTCTGTTTTCGCGTTAGCTTTCTCTTTTGTTTTACTCTTGTTTGTTTACTCTTTAGTGCTTAAAATATTGCAACAATGACTTGTTATTTTTACTTAAATGAATTTACTCATTAACTTTTCTTCAATTTTACTTAAACTATAAATAAGGTTTGCTAATTATAACAATGTTTCCTCTTTTTTTAAATATAGGAGCTTTTGAGCTAAATTAAAGTTATTAAAACTTTTAAAATACAGTCTCTAAAAAATCATTAATATTTTTTCTATAAGTTCGTATAGTTTGTTTTAATAACTCTTCTTCTGTATTTACATTTGTTATAAAAAATGTTAAATGAAATAAAATAAAATAAAAATACTCATTAACGGCTTCATCCTTCCTGTTTCTCTCCTTCTAATTGTATTATTTTCATAATTTTCCTTTTTTGTGGAGAACGCTTTTGTAGTTATTTTAATGAAAATCATCATGAAATTTTTTTTCTTGTGCTGCTTGTATCTGAACTGATAAAATATTATTTTTAGATGACTTATCAGGATTTGTGGGGGAATCATTTGCAGTTTCGTCTAGTTTCAAGCTTTCCGCATCTAATTTAGGATCATCTTGGGGCCCATTGTCTGAAGCATTTTGTATTTCATCAATATCAATATCAGCTGCGTTTTTGTTTGGTCTGGCTGTTGTAGGTTCTCTTTCCTTTTGCTGTTTACCTGATTCTATTTCCCCAGAACCTGAACCCGAACCTATTTCCAATTCTATTTGTTGTCTAGACTCGGAAGATTCTAAAGATGATTCATATGTTTTTGTAGGCTTATGCGCATATTTTTCCACATTAAAATCAGTTATATTGGTTATTCTTGTCTCTTCAGACGTATCTTCACCAGAATACATTAATTGTATTATTTGGGACGATTTGAGTTTATCATACTTTTGGGTGGATTGCTGTTGCGCAAAATCTCCACTACCTTCTGTGGAGGATGAAGCGAATTCATCTATTAACATGCCACTACCACTACCACTGCCGTATGCATGATCATCCAAATGTTTAGTACTTTTTATACCATCAAAGCTAGATGCTACGCTATGACTCCCGCCTATACTTCTGGGCTCATCAGCAACATCATCGGAATCGTTAATTTGGAAGTTGTTATCTCGCAAACTGAAATCGTCTTCGGGTAGAGAGGGATAAGCTGGATTACTTTCCGGTGGCATAGCTGAGTCTTCATCATCTAAATGTTGATGTAGAGCTGATTCGGTAGATGGTTTGGCAGAGTATTCTTGTTTCGAGGGTCCTTCTGTGGTGGGACCATGTTTTACTGAATCCAAACTGTTATTAGATTCTAGCGGACTTATCGAACTAACTGAGAGCTCATCAAAGGGCAAACCTGAAAGAAAGGTTCATTTAAAATTCGTAGTAAATTTGACTTTTTTCTTAATTTTTTCTTAATTAAAGCTTCCAGCTCATAAGATTTGCTAATTTAAAAAACAAACAGTATTTATTGTCTACTCACCCTCGGTTGTGGATACACCCTTTAGCGCCAAATAGTTCTCCGATGTCGATGCCAATCTAGGACCATCAGTGGTCAAAATTATATGATAAATATTATCGCTACCTGCTGTCTCTGGATCTAGTTCTGCTGAAGTTTGCTGCGACACAGCGTTAAAAATGTTTGGTCCCTGAGCAGAGTGACTAAATATCAACTCTGAATTTGGATATTCACCACTGCCCAAACCATCAAAAGCTGACGCACCCGAAGATGCACCTTCAGTAGTTATAAAATACTCTCGTTTAATATTTATCTTACTGGGATCCTCGGGTAAGCCTTGACTACTGAAAACCGATAAAGCTGGTACGGGATCATCTACTTCAAGACTGGAATCTAAGGGGGCAACTGTGGAAGCCATGCCAGCTGAGATAAAAACTGTTGAGGGATACGCAACTGAGGCACTTAACTTTAAAGTGTCTCCACTATTAATGCCCCCGTTGGCATTTATAGTTGGCTGATTGTTGTCTACACTAAACGTTTCAGAGCTCTCCACTACTTGATGGTTGTGGTCTAAGTTCGTGGTGGGATTTGATATTATAGCATCCATGTGGGTAATTGGAGTTGATGAGACGGCATTAATTGTGGTTGAAACTGTTGGTGGTGCAGCTTTTGTGATACTTGTTGCAGTTACACTTGAAGTGGTGGTTGTTGTTGAAGTAGTGGATGTTGTTGAAGGCTTTAGTATTTGTGGTATTGGGATGGCTTTATTATCATTCGTTATACGAATTTCAGTTGGCTTTGTGATCTCTTTTATTGTTATTTTTGGATTATTTTCGGCTTGATATATTACCGGCTTTAAGGTGGTTGAGGTCATTAATAATGTTTTGTTGGTTGTCGATTCAGGGGCAGCAACTGGAATAAAGACGTTAAAAAGTGAGGAATGATATAATGAATTTGCAAAAAGAAGTAGCAAAACAAAATAACTATTTAGCTTAAATCTACATATGTGACAGCGCATAGAGAAAGGGACCTAAGGGTAAAAAAAAATCCATTTTCCCAAAAGTGTTCCCTCCCAGAGATATGCGCGTTTTATGAAATTGAAGTACACCAAAGATACACGTATTTAAATCTTTAAAATGGCACTCTTGAACAAAACCGGTTTTTACCCTTAGGTCCCTTTCTATTTTGCGCGTCACATATATGAACTGCAAGATTTAATGAACAAACTTTTCAAACAGTTTGCAGGCGTTTTATTAAGGTACGTTCAGATTGATAAAATATTTGACGAAAATATTTGTTCTATTTTGTGTTCAGACTACGACAATGAAATATTTGATGTTTTCAGTCAAATATTTCATCAATCTGAACGTACCTTTACACCGTACAATAATAAAGTTGTGACAACTGATTGTGGGGGAAAAAATAAATATACATATGTATACGTGTATCGGTGTATTCAAAGTTTACACTGGAATTAATTTTAGGAATTAGAATTCCCTGCTTTTGCATATTGTTCTAGTGAATTGATATATAAAATCTTGAAATCCTTATGCTTAAGTACAAAATGTTTGCAGCACTTTTATGTAGAACACTACAATTAGTATCTGTGTGAAAGTTTTTAACCCTCTTACTCCGTTTCAGCGGTACTATAACGATCTAAAATGTAGTACAAAAAATATTTGTCATAAAATACTACTATAAGTCCGCTAACACAACAAACTACAACAATTCGACAATAAAAAAAACAACAGGAAATGTATTAAGTCAAAAACTGCTGACTACAACATAATGAAATGGTATTTTGTATGTTAGTGATGGAAAATTAAATTTTTCTTCGGTACAAAAAATATTTTAAATAGTACTTTTTTGACCTCCACAGTACTAAATTAAAATCTTTGTAATTTTTTCTTTATTAACTAAAAACATATAATTATCGAAACAGCCACAATGGTTTTATCTGATACCAAACGTTATCCTTAATCCCTTTTCACACCAAGATAAAGGTTTGAGATTAAAGTTTAAAATCATATTGACATTCAGTTGAGAGTAAATGTTTGATTCTGACCTTAACGTTAAACTACATTGATCTTCAAACTTGGAATTTTTAAAAAGGTGCATTTTCCTAAATTATAGTGTTTCTCAAACTAAAAATAAATTTTTCCATTTTGGTTGGGAATTATTTCATTTGGCAGCTATTACATGGTACCGAGTTTTATTGCAAATCGTTCTTAATTTAAGATTGAAATTGTTTATTACCTGGATATATACGCGAGACCTGTAAAAGCATATTTAAAGACAAGCTTAAGACGTTGTACATCTTTAAAATTCTTTCACTATGTGCAATTGTTGACCGCCTAAAAGTCAAATTAGTTTGAAAGTACTAAATGAACCAGAGGAGTAACACGGTATTAGGTCGGTATCACAAATCCGAGGACCGAAATTAGTCGCTATGCTTGAAAATCGTTTTGAAAAATTGTAAACTTATTAGCACACAAACAATAAAAAAGTTCTACTTGAAGTGTATTTTAAGTTTGAAAAACACTCTAATTTAGGAAAATACATATTTTTATATATTCGAAGTAGATCTTGAAGTAGATCAATGTAGTTTAACATTAAGTCCAGCACCAAACATTTACTCTCAATATGATTTGAAACTTTAATCGCAAGCCATTATCTTGATGTGAAAAGAGATTAAGATTAACGTTTAGTATCAGATAAAACCATTTTAATTGTTTCGATAGTATAACATAAGCGCAAGAACAAATACAATTCATTATATGTTTTTAGTTAATAAAGAAAAAATTACAAAGACTTCAATTTAGTACTGTGGAGGTCAAGAAAGTACTATTTAAAATATATTTTTGTACTGAAGAAAAATTTAATTTTCCATCAATGATTTCAGAACATTGGAGTTAGTACATATTAGAGATGGGCACCACTCACGTGATTTGCGTGAATCACCCGTGATCATTACTTTTGAAAATTCGTTTTATTAGGAAAGTAATGCTGGAACAATTATCCATCAGACTAGCAGAACCGATCAGTACTGATTTAACGTCGCTACACCACCTCATCAGCGTTATTTGTTCGAATTTACCACTTTAAACGGTGGATACTAATGATTAGGAATATCAACTATATAAACGCATTATTTAACAAGTTATAATACGGAAATTGCTTCTATTCATTTCTACAAGTTAAATCAAGTTCGGTTAGTATAGAATTCCCATATCTGATGATTGATTATTCCATATTTCATTTCAGGTTTTCATTTATGTATGTTTACTTGGTTTTTGTCTTTTGTAGTTGAATTTCTTAATTCATCCAACTGTGACAACGTAAACATGGAGTTTGACGGTTATCATAGTTTTAAATATTAATGTTTGCGCGTAATTAGTTAAACTGTTTTTGGTTTATGTTGAAAGGAATTGTTTGGTTCAAGTAAAAATTTGACTTTATACATTTCTTCTCTAATTAAAATTTATTTCTTGATTAAAATATATTTATCTAGAAAGTATTATTGAAATTTATTTATTTATCAGACAAGCACAACGGACCAGTAATAATAATAGTTTTTTTTATAATCTAAAATTTTTTTTCGTGAGTATTTCGTGAGCTTGACTTTTCGTTATTATTACCAACTTTTTTCCACTTACGTGATCGTGTATGAACGGGAGCCAAAAATATATGGTCATGAATGAGTAAAATTTTTTTATCGTTTTTTTATCGTGAGATTGCATGAGCGTGAGTGAAAAGTCACTCACGATTCCATCTCTAGCACATATAAACGCAACTTTTGACATTATACTACATGAAGTCGGCCATTAAAAAACACAACGCTACAAAAAATCAGCTGGACTATTAAATAGACCTGTATTATTGGATCATGGGTAATATAAGAAAACATGTCAAATAATACTGAAAAGGCAAAAAAAAATATTTTTTAGCGTTTTATCTACATTTGTGAAATGCTCCTGTTAATCATTTTGACTAACATGACTTCAAAAACTCAAAAATAGCATTACTTACTGCAGCAGTGACCCGTGCAGGGTTAAAGACTTACATATAAGGAGAGTTTTTCGGCACTTTTTCGCTTTTGTTACAAAAAAGTAGGAATTATTTCATGCATACTCATTATATGTGTTTTATAATTAGAATTAGAAAAAGCAAACACACAACAAAAAAAAGTACTTATTTCTAATCAATTTTCCAAACATTTTTCATTCAAATTCAGAAGCCTTTAATTAATAACATGAATTGAACATAACTTGAATTTTTTTTAAATATTTGAAAAACATCTTATGCCGTTATGTTAAAAAATGTATCATTTCTTTTCCTATTTATAAAAAAATGCTATTTATAGTTTTCTTAAGACAAAAATTTTGCCTCACAAAAAAATCATTATATTGCAAATTTTCAATAAAAAAAGGCAAAAAATGTTGCACTTTTCTTTAGAAAAGTAAACTTCATTAGTATTAAGCCTGGAACGTATAGTCCTGGTAATAACTTTCACCTCCTTGTCATACAGACTTTAATACATTAATTTTATTTTTACTTTATTTAAATAAAAATGGAATTAAGGAATTTGTGAATAAAAAATGTTAACATTTTCTTCAAGTAACTTCACAGCAAAAAGTTTGAGGATAAATATTTTAATAATATAAAATTTTTTGTTTGTGGGAGATTTATTTATTTTTTGTGGATAGGATTGCTTTTGTTTTAATTAAAAAATTAAACTAAAATCTCGATTTTTTTACTGAAAGTTTTTTAAGTTAATCGATTAATTTTTTATTTCTTATTCTTTCCTAAAAATTTATTCGTATATTCGTATATTTTTTGTTCACAAAAATTAAAAGTCGAATAATTTGACAATAACACAAAGTAAGTAAAAAAATTATGAGTAATGAGTTTAAATGCATACTTACATACATAAGTACATACTTTTCACTATTGTAACTTTGAGGTTTTAACTCATTACTTTAACTCTGGTCTATTACTCAACTATTTTATTATGCGTTAAAAATTTGTTTTCACTAACATGCATAATAAGCGCACCTTTTATTACTTTGTCACTCAAAGAATAATTTACTTGTTTATTTACTAGTAGGCAGTTACATAACTACTGTACGGTAAGGTAGAAGTTGTGTGGAAGAGTAAGTTGTTCTCAATAGAAGTTCTTATTAAGTTTGTCCAAGTGCGTTTAGTGAGCTTAAAAAAACAATAAATATTGCACAATTAAATTTCTTTTACAACTAAAATTAAAAAAACCATAAACACAGTTGAGACGTACGACGCGACGTCTATTCGTTGATGAAAATAAAATAGACGTGTTCGTATGCAAGTGCGCACCATCAGTACGTCGACTGAAATTCTTCGGGCGAACAAACTCTGCGATAGGTTTATTTCTATTTCTTACGTCGATGAACGGAGGGCAATTAAATTGCTAAAGAGTGTTCGATTTTTTTCTCTCCAGTTTTAGCAAATAAAGCAAATATTTAATTAAATATCGCAAAAAGTTGAAACAATATCAAAAAACTAAGAGAAAGCGATAAAACGAGCAAATTACGAAAATTTCTAAATACCGCTAACATTACAAATAATGATTAAAAGTAGCTGGATCTGTAAAAAGGAAAACAACTTGGAAGCAATCACTTATATTGAGAAAATGGCGAAAATTCTAGAAAATTTTAAAAATTGGAAATAAACCATATTTAAAGTCGCCAAAACCGAAAGGAATTTCAAAAACTCGGAAGAATTTGCGCAAATAATGAGAATTTGCAAAAATTTGCAAATATCGCAGATTTCAAAATTGCAACATTTTAAACAAAAGAAAAAAATGCTTCTTATATAAAATTAAAAAGGCTTCTTTTCGATTTTTTGATAGAAATTATTTTTTTATGTCGGTGAAATTAGTATCAAGTATTAGTATCTTTCAATTGAAAGAAAGTACTGTTTTTATAACATTGTATCAGAGATCTGAAAAAGAATTGTAGGCTACGAATTCTTGTCGTCGACTTCGACACGCTGTGCGAAGTTCGTCGTTCGTTCCAGTTTTGTTTATACCATTATGTTAAATTGATAATAAAATTTCAGTAGAGGAATGTTGAGCTTTAAATATAAATGCCATTCAACTTCAAGTTCACTGCGATGCGGAACACTTGGGGCTGGAGTGACCAAATATTGGCTCGCTATATATAGTTATTGCTTATTTACTTTATACCATTTCTAAGGGTGGGCTTTATTTGCCACCCGGGTTTTCGCTAAATATTCAGCAACAGAAGAAGCAAAGGAAGAGCAATATTTTTTATACTAATTTGAGAAATGTCCTCTTCACCGTCATTTTCACACGTATTCATGAGTAAAGTTATCGCGCCTCTCAAAGATGCACGTTTATTCTATTATTACGAAATATTCGGTTGCGTCTAATCCGACAACAAGTACTTGATGTTTTTTGAATGTGTTCTTCAGTATTGAAAATAACTTTTAAGGTTGCCGTTCCAAACAATACTTTGTTTCCTTAAACTGAATATTTTATAATGAGCAGCAGTGTAAGCAATTACTTAATCGAATTAATTAAAATCATTAACAATAGTTTGTGGTCGAGGAAAAATCTGATTATGAAAAATAAAGTTTAAGTTAAGAGTCAAAAAAATTAATCTAAAGTAAAAATGGAAGAACCTCCAGTATCTGTTCAAGATTACTGTGTTCCTTTAATATCGTTTAATATCGCTGAAGCATCTGATTCAAGACCAAGCTCAAGCTGAATTGAATTGCTTTCTAAATATTTTAGAAAATATTCGACACAGCAGCTCCTTGAATTTATAGTTAAAATCAGAAATAGAAAGTAAGAAAAATTAAAAATGTTCCAAGTTCCAATTACATATTTGATAGTTTCAAATTAAGTCTTTACAAAGCAATCGAACTTGGTGAAAGAAAAGAATGTGATTTACTGTTGTCGAAATATAAATACCATTAGTAGCGTGACAATTTGTTCAATTTAATGTTATTGATGAGGAGGTTTCTTTTTAACTAAATTTAAAATATTTTATTTGGCTGACTAGTGGCGCTAAACTTCAAATTTAATATTCTTATACATGTTCGCGAATGTTGGCGCAGTTATTCGCATTGGCGAATATCTAAAAATTGATATTCTTTACATCTCTAGTATACATAGTTTGAGGATGTTGCAAGTACATTTATGTATCTCAAACCTCTAGTCCTTATTAAAATATTTTTTAAATGTAAATTTAATTTTTTCCTTAAAGAAATATTAATTTAAATTAAAGTTTACTTTTTTGGTATTCGTGGTTTCAAATTTCCTTTATATTAATTATGTGCGATTATCTCAGCAAAATTTAAAATTTCAATTTTCAAATTTTATACACTAAACGGACAGATATCCGAACACGAGTATATTTATAAATGTAGTAATACTAACCTGGACAATTATCATACTCTGGACAACAAACACCTGGTATATATTTGGGCGTACAATCATCACGATGAAAACAAGTAACAGAACTGCATAACATTTCTCCTCCTGTACATAAGAAAATGAAATTAAAATTTTATTTTTTGAAAGAAAAAAAAAAAAACATAAAATTGTTGGAACCACAGGCCATGTGTAGGAGTCTACAAAAAGGTAGACAGACTACTGCTGGCACATCTAGCAACAACAATGTCCAAAGTACTTATACTACCGAGCAAAATTATTGTTGCAAGTGGTACTGAAATTTTCACACTTTACCTTGACAGTAGCAAACTTTGCATGGTGTCTCCGGATCTACTAACTTATCTCCATTTAAATAAGTTTTACCATCCTTTTGGCAATCTGTATGTAAAATGAAAAAAAAAAATAATTAAGAATATTTTAAAATGTTTAAACAAATATTTGCATTGCTAAAACAAAAGTTATATGTACGTAGTTTTTAGTATGCACTAAGAGTTGTAGCATCAAGCATCTTTCATCTGCTTCCCGCGCTTTCACAACTAACTATGTAGACCTCTTTCTCCAACCATAAATATCATTCATCATTGGCAGCAGCCAGAAGCTATTGTTATCTAGTTCGCTTAAAAAGTCTACAGTTGTAAAAATAAGGAGGTTTAATGTGACCATCTTATAAAGCTTTTTTAAAAATGTTAAAATTTTTTTTTCTTCAAAAAAGTTCTTTGTTTAAAGGTCTTTTATTGTTTGCTAAGAGATATTTTCTTAAATACTTTCTTGAGTTCTTTAATTTTTCTTTTATATTTTTTATTGGAACAGTAGTCAGGGGGACATCCACATATGCAGTGCAGTTGGAACTAGGAAAACAGGTTATAGTAACGAGGATAGAGGGAGTAGTGTTTGTGGACATTCTATTTGAATCTTCGGGAAAGACCTCTGCGGGAAGTTTGTTATTCCACATATGAACTGTGCGACTTAAAAGCGAATGTTCTCTGTAACAGGCGGTACAATTCACGAACACAAATAGTTGGGGCCATGATGATACAAGTGTGTTGTACAAATCAGGAACAATATCCCTAATTTCATTAGAGCACATTTCACTGTAGTAACGATAAAACAGCGAAGCAAACCCCACATTGCGATGATGTTCCAGTAAATCAATAGAGTTTCCATTCCTTTTTTTACTTTGAACAGTGAATGAACGATGAACGAGAGAACTTCTCTGTAGTTCCTAAAAACCTTAAAAAATGTTTTTCATTATTTGGCTTCATATAAAATTTTTGAATACACTACGTATGCTTAAACGTTTTGCTGTGTCAAATTTACTTTAAACTAAAGTGAGCGATAAGTTAAAGTCAAGTTTATTCTGTCCAGTAGGTTAAATATTTAGAGGTGCATAATTAAAATCGATGGATTTTTAATATAATACGAAGGCGGATCAATAAGTCCGTGACTTTTCGAACTCCCCTCGTAGTTATATGAAATGCAACACTGTTCTCATCAAGTACCGCCTGTTAATAGACTACTGTCAAATTTTGAGCAAGTGACGTCATCTACTTTGCGTTTAACAGCTGCTCAAATCATACAACCTCGTGTATTTTTCTAAAAATGGAAAAAATTGAATTTCGAGTGCTCATTAAACATTATTTTTTTTGCGAAAAAGAAAACGTCAATCAAACCAAGGAAAAGCTCGATAAATACTATGGGGACTCTGCACCATCGATTTCGTTGTGGTCGCACAAGTGCAAATGACGCTGAATGTTCTGGACGGCCAATTGAGGTCAGTACACCCGAAAATGTCGAAAAAATCCACGATATGGTGTTGGCTGATCGAAGAGTAAAAGTGCGTGAGATTGTGGATGCCATAGGCATTTCATATGGCAGTGTGGTTTCGATTTTAAGTGATCAGCTGGGTTTAAGAAAGTTGTCTGCAAGATGGGTGCCGCGTTTGCTCTCAATTGACCATAAAGGTAAACGTGTGACAACTTCAAAGGATTGTTTGGAGTTGTTTAACCGCAATCCGAATTGGTACCTCATCCGCCATATTCTCCGGATTTAGCCCCTAGTGACTACTTCCTATTTCCAAACCTAAAGAAATGGCTCGGTGGAAATAGATTTAGCTCCAACGATGAAATTATTGACCAAACAAAATCCTATTTTAAGGACCTCGAAAACTCCTATTTTTTGGAAGGTATACAAAAACTGGAGAAACGTTTTGCAAAAAAACCCGTATTTCACACGGACTTATTGATCCGTCCTCATATATAAAAATAATGCAATAATTTTTTTTTTAAACACATGTATGTACATGAAGATCTAATTACAGAGAACAATAAAACCTGCCACTTAAAAGTGAGAAATACAGATATAAACCAAAATCAAAATTTTAACAAGAATCGTAAATTCACCATAAAATCTAACATTTTTTGAAAGTCTTTAGGATTAAATTAAAAATCTTAAAAAAGTTAATCATATGAATACCATAATATATTATTTTTTAAATGATTTTCAAAAGCAAGAAACAATTCCGGTCACATTATACCCATTATACCCATACATACATAAAACATTTTTTCAAATGTATTTTCGCGCAACAAAACACATGCAGTAACTGCAACTTACCACATTTATAATCAGGACAGCAGTGTCCTGTTTTTTGTATGGCACGACAGCCCACTTGTTTCTCACAGAATACGGTTGTTTCTGACACATATTCACCATCCAAGAGACATTGGCCTACAACACGTACAGAGTAACGGCATACAACAAAAACAACATCATGATCATCATTATCATTGGCAAAAGTGAATGTCATTTAGTAATGAAAATGAAAACAATAGATGTAAAATAAAAATAATAAACGAAAGGACCTTGTAGAAAGCGAGATAACTAGCTTTCATATTTCTTTTTTGAGTCACCAAAAAAGGAAACTACTATTACAAGTTTTTTATTTCCACATGTTTTGGTTTATTACATTTTTTGCATACCTTGTGGTTGTTCCAATGAGACTTCTGTCGAGGAACTCTGTTGCAAAGAATCTTTGAGATTCTCTTTTTGTTGTTGCTTTTGTTGTAAGCTGGTCGACAATAAAGCGCCCACATCACGTATGTTACGATGAGCCCATAATTGTTGCTGTTGATTTTCCTGTAGTTGTCTTCCCACATCCCCATAAAGCCTTAAATAACCACTGCCCATACCAGCAACTAATATAAAGAGAAATAGAAAAAAAATATTAAACTAGATAAATAGCAAGACTACGTCAGTTGATAACAATAGACTAAAAACAATTGTAAGTTTTTGTGTTAACCTACAATAATCTTACAATTGATATTCTATAAAGGAGCATTAAAATTAGATGTCTTTACAACTAAGTACATAGTATGTAACTGAATTTTCGTCTATTTTCAATTTCTAACTCTAAGAAAATCAAAGTTAAAATTCAGATTTCAAATTAATCAAATAACATTGGACGAAACACAAAGCGCTATTTCACTTTTAACAACTAAAATCAGAGGAGAACTCAGGTAGCAAAAATTTGGTAAGGATTTCTATTGAACACATTTCTATTGAGAACAATCTACAAACCGTCTGCATTACTTTACAGTACTTATATAACTACTTATATACTAGTAAATAAATAAATAAATTATTATTCAAGGTTACGGAAGTAGAAGCCCATGGCGAAGGTATTTTTTTATTTATAATAGTTTCGCATAAGACCATTGAGTAAAATACTTGACATCAAGCATAACAAATCTTCTCACAGCACGAGTTCAATACTGACAGCCAGTGTTACCATATGTGAAGATTTATCTTATTTTTAAAATTTTTTTGAGGTGGCAAAAAAGAGTTTTTAATAAAGGATATTTAGCAGTTTTAGTCTATTGTGATTCCTACAATAAACTATATATTTTCTTCTTTACTTCATTAAAAATGTGAAAAGAAGTTAACCCCTGCAAGACTGTTTACTTCCATCCATTAAATTGCAACGATGTTTTATTTTTATATACAAATTCATTTACTTTATAATGAAATTTGTCGTGTGTATTTTAAAATATTTGAATACAATGAATTGATAAATATATATGTTTTGAAAAGTTTAATAAAATTGATTTTAATAATTGTATATATCTTAAAAATATTAAGGATATATACTTGGGAGCCCAAATAACTATAGCACTTAGTTCTACTCATAAATAATCAGATGAGGATGATGCGTTATGTAACAGTTTATTAAAAATGCTGGATTTTGACAGTGAATTTTCAAAATGTGTTGAGTTCCTGGCACCTACTAATATTATGAAAACAATATTAAAATTATTTTTCAATTACTTGGGCGAAACACGTTTAATTTTCGCCTTTCAATTCCTTTCAGTTTGTAATAAACTCACACTTTTTGCCTCGTCACTCATTATGATTTTTTCATGAAAATCGGGGTTGTCATGGGCGAGTTGTAACATACTATTGGCATATGTACGGCGGCGTAAATGGTCTTATGGAAGTAGTTCTTGTGTGAACTGAATCTTAAATGAAAACAAATGCAAATCCTTGTGCAAAATTGTGGCCGAAGTTGATCTTTGAAGACCAAGCTCCTGAGCATGGCGTCGAATTGAGGTTGATGGATTGTTTGAAACACTTTCTTGAGCAGCAGTAATGTTTTCAGTCGATCTTGCAGTACGTTGTGATCCATGCTTGGGTCTATCATCTACAGACCCTTTTTCTTCGAAATCATTCACTACACGATAAATAGTGCGTTTTGTTGGCACGTTGTTTTTCCCAAAAATTTCACGTAAGTTCCTCATCGTCATAGTAATCGATGATTGATTTTGATAAAATGTTTTAACGATTAAAACTCGTTGGTTTATCGAATATTTTTCCATAATAGATTTGCCACGTGTCTACTTCACGACTGCCAAATATGAACTGTCAAGACTAATGTTTACCAAAATGGCGGCAAAACAAAGTACTATACCTTCCCGGCGGACACCCTGTATAAATCGACATATAATAATTAATAAACGGGTATACGATACGAAGTTTTTACGATTTGTTCCATTCGTTATATTGCTACATTATAACGAGTACAAACAAAAATTGTATTATGTTTAATTAAATTTAAAAAAAAATTCGATTCGAATAATTTTGCAAGCGAGTGTTTATTTTACTTTAAATAAGTTGAATTTATATGTACTGTGATTTTTTTTGTTCACTTATTTGTTATATTTAAATTCAGTGTAGTGTAGTGAATTTCGCTGACAAATTTAAGTAAATTTTGATGCAAATAATAAAATGAAGAAAATAAGTTTGGAATTGGAAAATAACATAGTTAATCTGATAGAAAATGGACAGTCGTGCAGAAAAATAACAAATTTATTAAATTATTAAATGTTGCATTAAAGACGGGGTTTGAAGTCTAGTTTTGTCGCAAATGGGCGCCCAAAACTACTTACATATTGAACGATTGATGAGGAAAAATTATATCAAAACAGCAAAACGTACTGCAAAAGCAATCAACAAAAGTGTGAGTAAATGGACTTTACGTAGGGCACTGCGAATTGGTCTTGTTTCAGCCATCAAACAAAAAAAAACGGCTTTGTCCAATAAAAATGTGAAGTCACGTTTGCAGTTTTGCAACGATTACGGAAAATGGACAGTCGAGGATTGGAAACACGTGATTTGGTCTCATGAGACGAAAATAAATAGATTACAGTCAGATGGTAAAGAATACTATTGGCACCGACCGACCACATGAAAAACTTCAGCGACACCAGGTTAAGCAAACTGTAAAATATGGAGATGAAGGCTTGATGGTGAGAGGATGTTGTTCGTGGTGGAACGTTGGATCTTTAGTAAAAATTGAAGGCATTATGCAGAAGGAGGACTACTTAAGTATTATTCAGACCAATTTGCCGGAATTTTGGAAAAAAGTGCTTATCCGGAAGAAGATTTAGTGTTCCACCGTCGAAAATGATAAAAAACTGGGTGGCCAGCGAAAATCCCGGATCTTAATCCAATAGAAAATTTGTGAGGGCTTTTAAAAAGAAGATTGACACTACACGAAAGAGCCTCAAAGAATATGGATAAATTTTGGCTCAGACTACAGGAAGAATGGAGCAATAATTTTCACTTTATTTTAATTTGTTAAAAAGCATTAAAAAATGTATCGATCAGCATTAAAACACTTTTGCTCGCCAGTGTATATATGTTAATTAATTTAGGAGCGAATAAAAGCTGCCGCGAGACTCGTGTTTCTCTAACGTATAGTAAATTCAGTTTCAGTTTGTAGAGGAAATATTTATTTGGTACTCCCAAAAGAGTTCAAACCATTCTGGCAGCAAGAGTCTAACAACTACACTCTAAAAATTAAAAGTGGCTTGATTCCGGAAAAAATTTTCGTTTTCTGAAGAAGATATTTAGGGAATTAAAATCACTTTGAATCGGAATGAAGTTTTCTGACATGGCTGATATTTCGTAAATCGTTTATGTTTTCCCAAAGTCTTCAATAAAAAAATACCCCCTAATTAAACTAAGATTCCAATGAAGTATTAAATTCAATATAAGACTGCTGCAAATCTTAATTTTACTCGAAAAGGGACTTCAAAATGTTATTTAACTTATCGAACCATTTGATTCTGATTTAATAGATATTAAAATAATAAACAGAAAAATTTTAAAGAGTAATCTTGTTGAGCAGCATTTGTTTTTTATTAATAATTTTTATATATAATAGTAAAATTTGTTTTTTTATTTTGTTATATTTAAATGGGTGTTTTTTTCTGCTAAAATTCCTTAGCGCAACCATTTTTAAATTCAAGTGCAGCAACATTTTTCTAGTAAGGAAAATAAAAGTAAAAGGGATACTTTCTAATAAAATTATTGTCAAGAGAGTGCTGAATGATTTTGATTGCTATTTGAAGAGCTTAAATCGAACGCCAACGTTTTTATCGAACCCTAGAAATTTGATAGCGACTGCAGGACTTGGCCATTCTCTACTTTAACGATCACTACTTTTAATAGTTGTTGTAGCCTTATTCATGTTGTCTCCTTCATTGTCAAAGTAAAGTTTAATTTTTATTACACATTCATTAGTTTTGTTTAACAAATTGTATTATTTATGTGGTTCTCCTGCTACATACATACATAAAATAATGCATACATATTTTCCCTTTATTTAATTTTCACCCATGTCACCCGCTTACATTCTTTATTTATTCCTGCAACTTAAAAGTGTACTTACCAGTCTGCCATACCTTCTTCTGTGGGGTGCAACATTTTGTTTAACATGACATTTTGACAAAGTTCTTTACCAACTTCTCCTGTAAATAGTTTTCGGTTGTTGCTACTTTAGTTGGTCAACTAACTAATTTTTGCTTGGGGGTTTTTTATTCTATTTTGTTACTAACTTAAATTGCTTGTCTCGTTTGTCTTGTTATTTTGATAATTTTTATTTTTTAATTTGCAAAACTACAAAATTTAGTGGTGAAAAATTAACTTTTTGTTTAAGCAATTTCCGTTAAACTTATTTCGGAAAGAATCATTGTTGGAAACTTAATTTTTTTCAAGATTTTTATGAAGAGATTTATTAAGCGGGAGTTTTCTTTTAATAAACACAGAAAATAGAGGAGAGCTTCGAGCAAGTTTATGGGCCATAATTAAAGTGGTACTTGTACATCATCACTAAATTTACTGTTGGCTTCTTAAAGAACTAATTTTATATTGCAAAAACGCTTTTTTAAGGATCCCAGCGAAAACTTTGCTACTAGTATGAAAATAAGTGTTCTGACATTTAAAACGTAAGTACATACTTAGCAATTGGGGGAAAACGTATTAATTGTTGTTTAATAATTGAAAAAAATATAGTATTTCCTATGTCCGACGCAATCGACGATATTCTAATAATAAAATATTAAGAATTTATATAATAAATACATACGATAAAATACAAAAACAAAAAACATTCTAAATAAATAACTTAAAACTCTGTCTCATTTCTATGCAAAAGCAAATTGGACAAACACACATGCATGCTTTATTTATTTTTTAATTGAAGCTCTTACATGCATGTAGAGTGCATGTATTAGTAGCAACTTTAAACTCTTATAGCTCCCAAAATACTAAACCTATTTTAACAAGATGTGTATTGTGCACATTTGTGAAGAAATATCTTCAAAATCATACAAGTTTTTTCAAAATCAACTATATAATAAAGGCGAAAAAGGGATCTAAAAAACGTGTTTACCTATTGATTATATAGAAGAAAACGATACTCCTTACAAGTGTATTTATATTTTAATAGCAATTTACCAGTTATTTTAATGTAGAAAATATAAATTTTGGAGCGACAAAAGTTGCATATTTATAACCTGGCACTTTGTTTGAACGAGATCAGCAGTGGAAAATATGGTTACAAAATTCAAATGTACATTCAAATTTAAGGGACATAAAAATACAGTGATGATTAAGAACAGTAATCAGCCGTGTGTGTGAAAATTTAGGAGCACTCAAATTCAAATTAACGAAAATAGAACATTTAGGAAAGCGGTTAGAAACAGCAACGAGAATCTACAAGATTGTTCGAGAGATCTATACGGCTGGTATTGTTCGCAACTGTGGACGATGGCGCGGTTTGGCCCTTTGAATTAACATGGCTTTGAATAGCTTGATTAATAGGTTGATTAACCATCCACATTAAAAATTTGTTACAGACGGCATATCAAATACATTCTCATACTACCTAAGACAACAATAACGTAGCTGAATAACAATAAGGGTTTACACAAGCGAACTCTTTGCCATGGTGAAGATTTTTCTACTACATTCGAGAACCGTAGAAGTCAACAGGTTTAAAAGCCGGTGCTGCCAGGCACATATAAATCAGTCGTGTCTAAGCTACGGCATGGTGAACTACGTTCATAGATCAGTTGTCAAAAAGATTTTGCTGTGTTTAGTAAACAAATTACTTCGTGTATTTTATTAAACAGTGGTATTGAAGGCAATAAAACATCATTAAGTTCAAAATCAATTTCCGTTTTGTTTTTATTTTTGACTAATTAAAAGAACTCAGACAAGTTAACGTTATGAGATGCCATTGCTCCAGTAAAGAAGCGGTTCTGCGTCTCTAGATATATTAGGGGATTTTAGGCATCTCTCGACTTTCTCTTTAGTAGAAGTACCGTTTAGAATGGCCAAAGGCTCATCTTACTCGGATTCTCTAATAATGCCAAGTACCCACATAGTTAAATCAAAGCATACCAACAAGTCGTTTTTGTTTTAATTTATTGAAACGGCTACAAAATTAATGGAAATTATTTAGTTATAGGACGTTTAGACGGTGATTTTTGCAACGTCTGTTTTTCATGTCTTTTTTTATTTTGATAGCGAGCGGGGTAGAAAAGCAAGAGGGGTAGACAAAAAAAAATCACATTACAGTGCAAGATATGTATATTAGAAACAGGTGGTCTTAAGTGATCAGGTGATTATATTTGTTTATCTCCCAGAGCTTTCAAAATTTGTTGTTACTTTTAATACCAAATTGTTAAAATAATTTTCTTTTTGTGTACTTAACTGGATTGTGTTTCCTAAAAAGAAAAATACTAAAAATTTTCAAAGAAAAAAAGAAAAATATTAAAAATAAAGCAATTGTTTGACATTTCTAGACAGGTTTTCCAAAAAGTGTTGTTGTTGTTGTACTATTGAGTATACCAGTTTTTAATATATCTTGTAACAGTGCAAGTAAAATAAACATATATACAAATAAATCAATATTTATTTTCTGTGTTCTTAATACGAAGATTAACCGATTAAACAAAAAAAACTATTATGGTACAAAAACAAAAATAAAATCAACCCTGGTTACAAAAAACAGACTTCTGTTAAAAATCATCATGTAAATGCAAATGATTTTTGGAAGCAACTGCTACAGACTATTAAGAAAAACACGACGTTGCAAAAATCTTCATGTAAATCAGTCATTATTCTGTTTTAATTTTATGCTCTGCTTTTTCATGTGTATTTTCTCTAAGGGCCATTATTAAAACTTGCCGTTAGTTAAAGGTGGGATTCTGTCTGCCTGATAAATAGCTTTGCATTATTACAACTTAAATTGTTTATTACCATTACGTATTATTAATAGTAATAATAATATTTAATGGATAAAAAAATAATAAATGAAGGTTTTATAATGCAAAGCCATTTCGACGAAATCCTTCCTGCCTTCAACTAACGGCAAGTTTTAATAATGGCCCTTAGTTGAGTTCCTGTTAATGTTTATTCATAAACAAATAAATTAAATTAATAAAATTCAAAAAGTAAAGTTGTATCGATAATAAAAATATAACCGTTACCGATGTATCGATTTCGGTATCGGATGCATACCTTGTATAAACGCATGATAACATGTTACGTATTTTGTTAATAACAACAAACTGATCAATTGGTTACTTTCAGCTAATGATAAAAATTAATATTTATTTAATTCATTACCAACAAGTAATTTTTATATCTAGTAAAATAATGAGATATATATGGCATCTCATTACTTTGGAACCCGTTAAAAGATTTCTACTCATTACCAACACTTATTAAGTTTTTGGTGGGTTGATATGATTTTAACAATCTTGTTGGACACTGTAAGAATGCATTTTCTGGGCCACAAGTAGGGTTTGGAGTTTCCCAGACTTTTTCCCGGGTAAAACTTTTCCGATGGTCTGCATAACAAAAATGAATTGCACATAGAAACAAGACAATTAATACCACCCAATAATCAATTTCTGTATACATATTTTTACTAAACTTTTTTATTGTAGAAGTAAAATATTTATTTGGGAGTGCTTTTCACTTTATAAATGATGTCTGATAAAGTTTTCTTTAAATTTAAGATGTTTCAAAGTAAAACATAAAAAAAATATTTATGAATGTGTAAATTATATGTAATATATAATTTTAATTTATAATTTCGTTCTCGGAAAATGGCTTTTCCGGGAACTGCTTGATTCCCAAACCCTATCCACTACACTCTTCGTCAGCATTGTTTTTGTTTGCAAGTTTTATTTTAGTCTGCTAAGTCTGCTAAGTATAAAATAGATGCCTTTTAGTCAAACTCCATCGGAACCATCTTCGACAAATTTCTTTTCTTCATTTATTCCCAATGAAATAGCACTTTATTATAAAAATAATTGGGGGATTTACTCGGTGTCCTAGTGTCACATTGTCTTAAAATGTTAAACTAGTTTAAAAATATTTACATTTCTTTTCATGCAAAAGGTGTCCTATAATAAAACAATTCTTCATGCTTTATTTCTGTTACTGTCGTAATCAATTAGTTTTGTTTTTGTTTTTCAAAAAATTGTTGCTTCATACGGCAGACTTTAAAAAAAATTTTAACTGAAAAAAACTATGTATCGCAAAATTTACCAAAGCAGGCGAAAAACTATTAATATAAAATAAATCTATATTTTTAGATATCACAAAGGCTGCAAAAAGACAAATAACTCGAAATATACATATCGCGAAAATTCGAAGAAAACCCCGAAAATCATTATAAATAATCCGAAACCACAAAAACTTTAAACAAGACTGAATAATTTTGTGGCGATTGTTTAAAAATTCCTTTTAGTTGGGAGATAAATCGTGTGGGATGCACGAGGGCCAACCTTAAAGGCAATTCTAATTCCAACCACTCAAGGAATGGTTAGAATTATAAGGGTTTAGGGGATAAAAGAAGAAAGACAGAATTAGTTCTTAGTTCTTTTATTTAGTTGGTAACTGGGTTCTTACCAGTTGTAGGGTGTTCCTAGTATATAATGTTGAACGGTTTTCGTCATCTGTATGTATAAAAGTTCAATAATTCTTTATTTTTTCTCTAATTAATTAAATAATATATATGAAATATTTTGGATTTAAATTGAAGGTTTAACTTTGCATTGAGGTAGATTTAAGTTAAGTTTACTTTTCTTCAATAATTAATTAATTAATTTATTTACATGATTCTTGCGGATTTGATTTGAACTGATGGCGAGTAAGTAGCTTGTCTCAAGAAATACAGAATCTGTAGCACAGATCTTGAGTTCCCAGTTGGCTTTGCCTTAAGCTTAGTGAAAAAAACTCGATAACAAACTCGAAGTCAAACGGTTTGACCGTTTGACATCTGCATTACGTTGAGGAGAGCTTTACACAACATTTGGATAAATACAGTGAATTCAAGGTAAAGACAATTCAAGGTATTTATAATTTAAGGTATGCAAGTATAATTTAGATTAAATATGTGGAGTTCAAATAGGTGCAATTTGAGGTAGGTATATATAATTCAAAGTAGATATAATTCAGATTCAATATTAGGATTATAATGATTGGATATTAAAATAAGTTATTGTCCAAACTAAAATTAAAGTTTTTTAAAAATGCAAAATAAAGGTAAACAATTCACAAAAATTGCTAAAGAAGTCTCAAAACCGATTTAAAATGTTTAAAACTGTAGAAATGGCTAAAACTAGGAAAATTCGTCTCTAACACTGAAAATTGCAAACACATTGCGAATATCAGAAATCCACATCTACCGAAAATAACGAAATCCCGCGAAAAATCGCAAATTTGGAAATAAGTATCGAAATTTGAAAACAAAAAGTGCTGAAACTGTAAAGAATGACAAAACCTCTAAAAAATCGTGAAAATTGCAAACAATTTTTGAAATCAGATAGAAACAGTTTATCTATTTCCACATGATGTTGGATTGTCACATTAAATATTACTAGTGTATCCAGGGGTTGAATCAATCGATCGCGTTCTAGAAATTAATATTACACATTTACATAAATATATACTATAAAATGCAAAAATATAAAACATTCTAAATAAACAATTTAAAACTCTGTCTCATTTCTATGCAAAGCAAATTGGACAAAACCACATACACACTTTGTTTATTTTTCAATTTAAATCTGATACATGCATGTGTAACAATAACTGTGCATGTGTTGGTAGCCACTTCAAATGCTTTTAGCTCCCTAAATATCGAACCGATTTAAATAAAATTAAGATTGTGCACATCTATACAAAATCCGTTTAAAAACATAAATCTTTCCAAAATCGGTTCAGTATTGCGGCTGTAAAAGGGATCTAAAAAAACGTGTTTGCCTATTAATAATATAGATATTATTTTTTTTTAAAAGGGGTTATCTCTTCGTGTTCATTTTTTTTTGCTTCAGTTCATTTATGTTTGAAATACTCGTAGTACATTCAATTATAATTTTTTTCTTTTTATATTAGGACATTTGATTTTATGACACCATGTGAATCCTCCAAACATTACTTCAATATTTTAAGTATTTAATTAAACTTAATTTAACATTTAAATTGAAATTAAAAACACTTGTTGAACAAAAAACATTTTTATCTAAAATTTAAAGACAAACACTCAAAAAATTATTAAGGACTTTAATTTATTGACAAGTGTATTGTCAATAATATGAGTATGTATGCGTATTTAATAACGACGTGCATATACATATGTACATATAGACAAATTATCTTTCCACATGTTGCGGTTTCCACAGTCCAGACGGTTGGCTTGAGCATAAAATTTGTATGAAAGCGATTTCCATACAAATTTCTTAATCATGTCATGGAAACCGCATTTAAGTTAAGTATGGAACCCTACGGTTCCGGTGAATGATTTTAGTAATGTGTTAAGTATAATTTGGTTTCAAAATAAAAACCAAGATTCATTTGGAAAATATAAAATGTGATTAGTTTCAGTCGGGTTCCACGATCCAGACGGTGGACTTGGTAGACATTTTGTATAGAAATAACTCAAATAACTTTTTGTTTCATATAAATTTTCCACCCAAGTCAACCGCCTGGATTGTGGTACAACAGGGAACACGGATTGCCTTTTACACGGCTTGAAGTTCGGAACAATCCCTGTTCATCTAGGAGATGGTTTCGGACGACATAACTGCAGAAGATATCGAAGACTTACTGGGGGAAAAGTAAGTTGATGAAGCCAATGTATAGATTAGATGAAAGCAGACTCTTCAAAGCTTAATGAATGCTTCAAATAAAATAAACAGTAAATATAAATTAATAGAACGATAGTCAATTGTCACATATTCTTCACAATTGCGTTTCGAACCTTGGCTTCCCAGCCGGCTCGTTAAAATTTTATTTTAGCCTCACAGTGGCATCAATCACAAAAATAATAGTAACAAATCGGCATCTTCTTGGCTGCTAAAGCGATTGCAAAATTATTTACAGAAAGTCATAGCTTTTCGGCAATTAAGCTCTTGGCCACTCTGTTGGAAGACAATATTAGGTACCAGGAGTCAAAAACACGACCACATTTTACGGCTTGTAACTCTCACAAATCTAGACCGATTTCAATAGATCTAATTTTTTTAACAAAGCTAATAAAAAAATAACGAAAACACAATTTACTTCCTAAAGTACCTTAGATAGCTAAAACAATATTTGTTTTAAATTTAAAAGTTTCAGCTATTTACCTGGGCCTTGTTTTGTTTTTTTTCGCAAATTTGTTCGGCGCTAGCTTTGGGAAAATTTGAAAATTATATTCTAATTTGCTATCAGCTCCAAAATCATATGCTTGCTAAACTCCGTATATAAACAATTTCGTTTAGGTATGTGGCTTAACCCGACTTGAAAAAATATTTACTTAAATTTTCACAAAATAGTGCTTTAAGCCACAGTCAAAATTGATTGATTTAAATTTCAATCTTAATAAAAAAAACATATAATAAGTGTGTATTAGCGATTTAAAATAATAAATAAAATAGTTTCAACATGTACATATATCGAGCTGTATGGCATCAGACACAAGCCTACTGAAACCACATATCTGTCATATTAATAACTTTCAATTCAGGAACAAAATGCTAGTAGTCATGTCTCTGTAGCCAGTTACATAAATAAGAAGACATTGAAACTACCGGGTAAATGTGCTTCTATTTAAACGTGTATTCCAGCAAAGAATGCAATACAGACACAAGAACAATTAGTAGTACAAATAAAACAAACAATTATAACACAATTATATTTAAGATGAGATGATTGAGATGAAGTAAAAGATATGGAAGTGATAAGGATATAAAGTTAAATAAATAAATAAACATGACAAACACTAATCAAAAATAAAATGATAAATTAATAGAAATAACTTATTTTTATGGGTAATTATCATTTAGATGGATGTCTCACTAACGTCTTATTTAACGATCACTCGTTATATTCGGTTCATGTTTTATTGTGGTTTTATACAATATCTATATAATTTTCTCGAACCTGATTTATGATTATCATTAAATTTATATTATGGGCCAACTGGGATCGTTTATACATCTTAATAAGATTAGGTTATAAAATACTCGTATAACAAATTTGAAATCAGATGGAGAATACCTTAATTTGGTTTGGGTGTGGTTTATGGGCGCTTGAAAATTTATGAACATTTAACAATATATTTCCTGCGGGTGTAATTTCATAAAAAAGTTCGGTATTCCGTAAAGTTCGATAAAAAATTTCCCGAACACCGAACATTGGCTGAACACCATTTTTTTGCCGAACTCCGTAGCCGAACCCAAACGTTCGGTTCGTGAATATTACTTTCTTCGAAGTATTTCCCTATTACCTCATATTCAAATCGTGTATATCGTCAGCTGAAATCCAAAACCACGTAATTAACATTTATATTATTTTTCAGTAGAAACAAAATATCTTATATGTTGAAAAATAAATACAATTTCTCATTATTTACCCTGTCAATGTTGCCATAAAATTATGAAAGGAAAAGGTGATTATTTCCAAGAAACAATTATGTAGTTACTCGTAGGTGCTTTTGGTTTATATAATAATTGCACTTGTAGTTACGTACGGTTTTCGCTTATAAAATATCAAATTTTTATTATATGAGATTAAAAATTGGTAGGGGCATGGATGCTGATGATATGCATTATAATCAATCTAAAAACCGATTTCTCTTTTTTTGTTAGTTACGTGGTTTTGGATATTAGCTAACGATGTGTAGTTCCCGCAAAAAATGTTCGCACGAAAAAATAAATTCCCCTTATCACGAATAATATTTCTCAGGAGGAGTTTTTACAACTTTTACAACTTAATTTTTGCAGGTGAAATGAATAAAAACATGTAATTTCAACATTTTCCTTCCAATTATTTATTAAAGTTTGTAAATATTTGTTTTTCGGATAGTAAATTGTGTTTTTTGTTCTTAATAATAGCCCACAAAACTTCTTTGAACAGAGTATGTAACTTTTATTAGTATATAACAATTGGTATCGAATAATTCACTGCATCTAAAATATTTGAAAACACAACTTTATTTAAGCTTTAAAATAATTAATTTATAACTAAAAATGTTTATTTATTCATTGTTTAACTTAAATTTGTTTAATTTATAAAACAAATTTTAAGCTTTACAAATCTTCTTCGCTGTGATACATCAACTGAGGAGAATTAGGGGGTTATTATGTATTTCGATTCGAAACGGATTCATTCGAATTTGTATATCTTATAAAAAAATACATATGTATATAACAATCCTCCTGATAAGGAGAAGAAAAACATTTTTCCGTTCGAGGGAATAAAAATTTCATGGAAACAAAAATTCCACTAGTTATTCACAATCTGGACGAATATTTAGAAGAGTCTTAATTTCTGTCAGTGTAGATTCCTAATTTAGTGTTTCACCTGAAGAAACAAATATTTTGTCGGAAATGAATGACCCTAGTTTATACACATTCATGTTTACTATTGTATGTTGAATATAAAACTTAATATAAGACATCAACTAAAACAATAAAATGTTTTGGTTTTTATATTAAATAAAGAAAAATAGAAGAAAACGAAATTAACAACAGATTTATTGCATGCACCCACAATAAAAATATTTTATGTGTACATACATACATAACTATTTATGTATGTAGAAATTAAATAAACTTTCTTGAATGTAATTTTTATCGAGCGCAGCTGTAGGAGAAGGAAAAATGGGATGTTTCCCACCTAAAACGAATAAAATATTTCTCGTTTTCATTGTGTTGCGTAAGAATTTTCAAATATTTTGTGTTTTATTTCAAATTTCCGCATCCAAGAGCTAAAGTTGGATCCGCGCCTGTGTACCAGCCTCCAAGCAACCGAGAAATGTAAAATCAGTCTCGCAGAAAGTAGTGTTGCCAATTTATGTTTTCCGCTTCAAAATACAGTAGTTTTCCAATTTAAGGAACCTAATGGTTTTCAGGCCTGTTCGTTAAGGCGAATTGTTCTTTATATCCAGTACTAAATTAAAAATTAAGAGCGTCGGCTATTTTATTCATAACTATAAATATGTGTAGTTTTATTTTAAATATTTTATTGAAATTATAGTAATTTAAAATATAAAAAACTTTTGTTTGTTGAGGGTTTTTAGCTAGTTTATATACATGCATTTCATTGGTGCTTAAGCCAAATCATCAGTAGACCTTAAACCTAATTTTTAAATGTTTCAAACCTCTTTACTTATACAAAAACTTTTAAAAACTCAATAAGAGTTATAAAAATTACAATAGTATAAGCACAGTAATGCTTTGAAACTTATTCAAAAATCCCAACAAACAAATTATTATATTCGATATGAATCTATTTTATTTTCTTTACAACCTTTTTTACAATTAGACGCCCTTTGGGTGACAATAAAAGTATTTAATAAGGCAAAACGGAAAATAAAATGTTAACTAGGTAATTATGAAATTTATATTAATCGAGATTGCCTCGATATCTTTTTTCAAAGATTTAAAAACTTTTGTTTGTTGAGGGTTTTTAGCTAGTCTATATACATGCATTTCATTGGTGCTTAAGCCAAATCATCAGTAGACCTTAAACCTAATTTTTAAATCTCGATTAATATAAATTTCATAATTACCTAGTTAACATTTTATTTTCCGTTTTGCCTTATTAAATACTTTTATTGTCACCCAAAGGGCGTCTAATTGTAAAAAAGGTTGTAAAGAAAATAAAATAGATTCATATCGAATATAATAATTTGTTTGTTGGGATTTTTGAATAAGTTTCAAAGCATTACTGTGCTTATACTATTGTAATTTTTATAACTCTTATTGAGTTTTTAAAAGTTTTTGTATAAGTAAAGAGGTTTGAAACATTTAAAAATTAGGTTTAAGGTCTACTGATGATTTGGCTTAAGCACCAATGAAATGCATATATATAGACTAGCTAAAAACCCTCAACAAACAAAAGTTTTTAAATCTTTGAAAAAAGATATCGAGGCAATCTCGATTAATATAAATTTCATAAGTAATTTAAAATAAATTTTTCTTTAAAAATATGTACATATGTACATATAAGGAAAGGAAAAATTCATAAAAACACCATAAAACAAATATTATATATTAAAAAATTGCTTATTGGACTGGATACCTTTTTTTAATGGCATATTCCGAAATTTGGAATGAATTTCCGTCATCCCACGTCAAATTTGGTTGATAAACAGACCGGTTTCGGCTATGTGCCATCTTCAGTGTTCTCTCATCTTCCGAAGCTCTCTCAAAAACCTTTAATTTGTTATTGTTTTGCTAAGCCCATTTAATACAAATTTCGACATCTTAATGCCGTCTTCGTGTTTTATTTTGGCCTCTAGAATTTCAGTTCCGTCAAGCTCTTCCTCATTTTCGTTTTGTTTATCGTTTTGTTCATCGTTTTGTTTTACATTTGTTCGTTAAACCGAGTACAAAATAAAATTTTTATTCGTAATATAAGGTTCTTACTTAATAAAAAAAATTGGTGTTCGTTAAATGCGATGTTCATTAAATCGAATGTTCGTTAAATCGGAAAACTACTCTATAAGAAAAAAATTAAATATAAAAAATTTATATTTTTTCAATTTTTTAATCGAGATTGCCTCGATATCTTTTTTCAAAAAATTTCAGAAACTACTGTTTGTTGAGGTTTTTTTTCTAGTCCCAAATCATCAGTAGACCTTAAACCATATTTTTGAAAAGTTTCAAACATCTTATCTTACATCTTTTTTTAAGTTTTTGTATAAGATAAGAGACTTGAAACTTTTCAAAAATATGGTTTAAGGTCTACTGATGATTTGGTACATTAGCTACATTAGCTAAAAAAACCCCTCAACAAACAAAAGTTTTTGAAAATCTTAGAAAAAAATTTAAATAAAAAAATTCAAACTCTTGATTCTGATGGGTTAAAAATCAAAAGCAACTGGATTGATATAAGGCATTCAAATTGCAGCTCGACAAACTAATATGCGATATTTTAACCAAATGTCTTAAAAAATTCATGAAAATTATACCTACATTCTATAAAACATAAATTCTAATCTTTTTTTAGATTTATAATTCGTATTTTCTTTATTATATTTTATATTTTCACTTAGCAAAATCTTGCACACGAGCATTTTTTTCTTGTTAACACGCTAAATAATAACACTAAATTTAAAAGAATAATATATAAATTTCCATTTTTATTGTTGTGAAATATAATAAATGCTATTTTCTCTAAAAAAAAAATACCTTGTAATTTAAGATATTCTTTATAATTTTTGTTCTTGTCAGCAGCCTGAGTGCGATTGTCTGTCAGAGTGTCTATTATTGTGTGTTAATTTGTTTGTCTTTTGAAAGCCCCTTCCAAGTTATTTTAAAATTATTTATATTTTTTAGAAAATCGCCAATTTAAACAGTATTCATTTTATCTTTATAAAATTAACATTGATGTACACATGAAGTTCTTGCCAGTTCTCAGTTGGACAGATTATTTGCTCAGTCTGATACTAGAAAATTATGAAATAATTGAAAAGTTTTGGAAAGCAATTGAATAGCTCCGAAATAAAAATGAAAGTAGTTTAATGAAGTCCGTAATTCGTAAAAAAAGTCTTTATTGATTTTTTCTATTTATTAAGGTCTAATTTTGTAAGGCAATAAAAATTTGCATTCAGCCGCATGTTGCTTTGTTTGCTTTTACTCTTTAATAATTTTATTGTATATTTTTATTTATTTCTTTGCATATATGTATGTACTTATGTTCATATGTAAATGTGTGTATATGTAAATAAAACTTAAGTTATTCTGTCCATCATAATCTAAATTTGAGAGTGTGCAAAAATTAAAGGCAATTTATTGTTGAATAGAACTTAAGTTGACAAGATGACAAAGAAACGTACACATTTCATTTGAAACTTATGTGTCGTAACGTCGTAACTCATTGGCGAAAAAAGGACGCACATATCTCTCCGGCAGCTTTCTGCACAAGCTGATCTTTTAATTTTTTGGTGTATTTCTCGCACGCTTGCTATTTTAGCACTTTTAGTGCTAGATCTAACATTATTTTTTCTGAGTTAGAAGTAAGAGTTTAAAAAAATTGCTAAATGCTAGTTTAACATATTTTTATAATTATTTAGCATTTTTAGCACTTTTTTAGATCGCAGAATTATTTAAAAAAAATCATATGCATAATATCAAGTTAAGTATAAATTCTCTCACTGTATAAAAACGTACATATAAGTATACATATGTATATGCTACCTTTTCTACAACTTTGTTGTAGGTTTTTTACATCTTTGCAATGTAAGAAAAATAAAACAAAGAATGGTTATTTCCGGTTATACGAATAAGAGAGGGTGTGAAATTACACAACCCGGGGACCCAAGACATCTGCTGTTATTTTTTTAAATATTCAATTGGTCAAAGAAGATATAGCTGGAAAAATTTTGGTCCTGAAATAACAATTAGAAAAAGCTAAAAATCTTTAAGTCCTCTCATAATTGGTCTTGGTCTTCTCTTACCAATTTTTATTTAATAAGTGCTCTTTAGAGCTTGCACACACTAAGTATGTGTTGATATAGATGACCAATAAAAATAAAGGTGGCGAGAAGACCTAGAAAAATAAAAATCTTCTGTAATTGGTATGAGAAGGCTGAAAAATAGAGGTCTTTTATAAGTATGTATTGTGAAAGACCCAAATAAATTAAAATCTTTTATAATAGCTATTAGAAGACAAAAAATACTCCTCATTTTTAACTGTTATTACGAGATATTCATTTTAAAAAGCCTTGAATAATAATTCTTTGAAGAATTTTTTAAAAAAATATTGGGCATAAAAGTTATGTCTTAGATATATCAGGAGGATATTGTAAAAAATCGGTTCATCTGAAATATACAAAAATGAGTTAGTCTCTGAGGAAGATGCAAATAATATGGTTGATATTTTGAAACTTAAAGTAAAATATATTAAAGCTTTTTGACCACAAGAATTTGATCTCATATATGTACCATTAAAAGTTTTTATATTAAATAAAATTAATTTTGTATGTAAATATATTTACATCACTAAAATATCAAATAAAATGAAAGAAATGTAATATCAATACCTTGTACAAATAATACAAATTTGTTAAAAATTAATAAAAAGCAATGTTAAAAAAACTAGCACTTTTTTTAACAGTAGAACATTTTAGCACATTGTTTTTGGCAATCTAGCACATTTAATATGTCTTACTTTGGCAACTCTGATTTCTTGAGACTCGTTTGGTGGATGTTCGAATATGATTACATATTTAATTTAAGAAAAATGTTATATTTTTTCGTATTACTATTTTTTTGGGGTTACGAAATTTACTGAGTTTTTGTGGATGATGCATGTGTGTTATCGCATGCGATCAGTGACATGAGATCAAAATTAGACCACCGCCGAGAACTGGAAAAGGCAACGCCGGAAACTAAAGGTTATGTGTACAAGTAATAGCAAGACTCAAGATTTTTATCAAACCAGATCAGAAATATTTTAAGCATATTAATAAAATCCGATGGAGGAAAAATCAACAGAGACTTGTGAATCAACAATATTAAAGGATATTAAGCTGAGTATATAAAAGGCGTCAGGGAAGCCAAATTTGCTTTATGTCTGCGAAATCAATAAAAAAGCACATTTTTATATTGGGGAATGTCAAGATTAGAATGTAGTTTCTTTTTATGCTTAACTGCTTACGAAAATCGAATAAACAAAAGGGAAACAATCGAAAAAAATATTAAAAATAAAATTTATTGCTATAAAATTATTTAATTGAAAATATTTAATTTAAAGTTATTCAAATAAAAACAGTAATAATGGCTGTAACCAAGTCCGTTTATTGCCGACACCAGCACCATCAACAGCAGCCATGTCGTTATTGAGTTAAGACTTTTCGGAAAGCTGAGGGTTGTGCATCCTCAAATTAATTAACCTGTTTGTTTTATTTTCTATTTTTTCATATTATGCAGATTGTTGTGGGTGTTGATGTTAAAAAAATTCGTTTTCATGTTAATTTAATTTTAATACTTAAAAGTATCTACGCTGTCACAATTGTGGAAACAAAAGAAGTGAAGATTGCGAGAGTTAATTTTTTTTTTGCTAATATTTGACGTTATTTTAATTTGCGAAAATGCACAGTATGTAAATATTTAAAATAATGTTACAATTATCTTTACAATGACCTAATAAAATACACAAAACGATACACTCAAAAGAAAAATCAATCCATCCGTACTTAAATCAACCCCAAGCCGTGTTAAAAGTACGGTAATCCCAGATTTACTTAAATAAAGTACAGAAAGATTGATTTAAGTACGGACTCAAGTAAGTTCTCAATTTAATTTAAGAATTTTTTAGTTGATTAAAGTGATTAAGTTGATTTTAAAGTGATTAAAAATTTTTATATTCATTTTAAGAAACTTCAAGATTGGTTATCTAAAGTAATGTCATTTTCGGCTTGATTAAAGTATATTTTATTATTTGTACTCAAAGTATTAAGTACGACTTGTACTCAGAGTAAGTAGAAAATACTTGAATTTAGTTCGGCGCTTTTCTTTCTGTGTATAACTAAATGTATAACTATATCTTAGCAGAAAATGTTCAAATACGTTTCTCGATGTTTTTAATGGGTTGCTATACGTTGCTTTTTGCAATTGACAACTAAGTTGTCATTCGGTACGTCTCCGTCAACGCAAGGTACTAAAGTTGGGCAACTTATAAAGTACGTTGAGTCCTTTGAAAAATATCTTCTTTTTTTCTTTGTTTTTGTTAAGCTTTTTGTGTTGTGTGGTGACAAAATTATATTAAATAAAAATTAAAAAAAAAAATATCTTCGGATTTCAATGAAAATATGCACTTTAATCAAACAAAGCTGATATAATGTCCGTCAACATAGTACTCATTGTGTCAACCTCCTCCGCCAATACTTTAGTCAGTTGAAAAAAGCAACGTATAACGTACGACGGATTCTATGTGCCTCGGCCCTTAAGATTTCTTTCCTATTTCTTAAAAGCAAAAAAGCTGTATTTTCCCTATTTAGAGGGGTCCATAACTACCTAGTGATCATGCAATCATTTCTGGTTTCCCATCTTATATGTGTTTCATATTCTGTCTTGCGCCTAAGTCTGAGTTTGCAAGAGAGTAGGGGCTAACCCGCACATTCCAAATCTGGTGGATTCTGTAAGGTTGTCTCAATTCTAGCAAGCTCATCAGGCCTAGAATTTCCCTGAATGCCTCTATGCCCCAGGGTACAGATTATCCTAATATCAAACTGCTCTGTTATGATTTCTGAATATGAGCGATTGTGTTTGCTGCGATAATATAACATAAACGCAAGAACAAATACAATTCATTATATGTTTTTAGTTAAAAAAGAAAAAATTACAAAGAGTACAAATTAATACTGTGGCGGTCAAAAAAGTACTATTTAAAACTATTAAAAAAAAGAAAAATTTTTCATAAAAATTTTCTTTAAATATATTTCAAAACCAAATTATTTTTTTATAAATACGACAGATAAAATTTAAACAAAGAAAAATTTAATTATCTTGTTTCCGCATAAGATGATACAACTCTTTTCGCAACAAAAAGAGAACATGGGTACAGCTTCAAAAATTTTCAAATAATTATAACTAGTTCGACTATAATAAAATATGTAATACAAAGTGATAAAATATAACTCTCCAAATTCAGCAATACAAAATTTATTAATTTCAATTTCAATCTTCATAAAAAAATATAAATATTAAATTGTCTTTTATAGAATCTGTGATAAAATAATCTACAATAGTATTCTTACAGAATTTTACTTTCGCAGCAAATCAATATATTTCCATTTCAATTCATTTGTTTTTAATGTTCCCCTCCTCTAAATGAATTCAAAGATATCAATAGAGTATAATTTTCCGAATGAATTGATAAATAATTGATTCTATTGATTGTAACAAAACACAAAAACTCCAGAAAACTAATGAATAAAGCCCAAAATATGAATGTTTATGATTTTATTGGCATTTATTCATAACAAACAAATATAATATTATTCTTATGCATGGAATTAATATTGCCAGCATATAATTTTAATAACAAAAAGCAAAGACTATAAAGAACAAATTAGATATCTAAAATATTTTTGTAGCACCACAAATTTGCAAATACATTTAGAACAGGAAACAGACAAAAACATATTTAATTTTCTCTTTATGATTCACATTTAAAGTTAATTTTTATTAATTATAAAATTAATTTACTTTGCCACTATAATTGTGTGTATTTTTTATTAAAAATTATTTTTCTGTTTGCAAAAATGAATTAATTATTATTCAAAATCCAAAAAATATGTTCAATTAAATTCTGGGAAGTTTTAGGCATAAAAAAGGACATTTTGCATTTAGTTTTACTTTGTAATGCCTTGAAAAAGTCGTTGTTACAGTTTATTGAGTTTTAATCTCAAACACGTTCCCACACATACACAATTGCATGTTTCATGTTATTTAAACGGAAAATAATAATACTATTTGTTGTCCGTGCGCCAAATGGCGGAAAATAGGAAATGATGTTGTGCTTTGATTTTATGACATTTACTTAGTTTAATATGTATAACGCTTGTTTATTAAAAGACATTATTTCTTCCCTATTTCTTTCCTCTCCTTAGTCGTTCTAATACTTTAAGTAAATTCAGTATTGTCATTGTTCCAGCTAATAAATAATTATTATACTCTTTCAGATGTTTTTGTTTTAAGGAAACCAGCCATTTCCACTACGTTGAACTCTAATTTAATTTGAATTTTTCAATAATAATATAATTTGAGTGTCATCAAAAGTTGTTCGTGTCAGAATTGTGAATATAAAATGATATTTAATGAAACAGAGCCTTGTCAGAATATAATGATGGGGCAAAAATACAGAAGTTTTCATATTTTAAAAAAGAATAATTGTTTATTTTAAATTTATAATTCTCAAATCATCGTAAGAAGTCTCAAATAGTTACGTTCAAAATTTATTGAAAAAAATTCCCGTTTGGCTTTTTCTACTTAAAACTCTTTTGTTTTGGACGGTAATATCTATGCCATGTCGGAAATGGTCAATGAACTCTGTTTTGATTAAGTAGAAGATGTGTACAAGCATATCAGATCGAGTGTCCTATAGCAATTTGGCAACACTCAGTTTACTGACTTACTTACGTATTCCGAACCTCTTTCTACCTTGCGTATAGTTTTATGATATTATCAATAAAATCAACTGAGAAACCCGCTTGAGTCGTATAATCGTACTTTTTTTAGGAGAGCCATGATCTTTTTTAAGCTTATTTATTTAACGGGGATGCACAGTGTTGTGAGACGGCCAAAAATAGTAAAATGGAATGCTTGAAACACGAAAATTTTAATGCTATTGAATAGTATACACTCTTACTAAGAAAATTAGAAAATAATTAAATAAAAATGTTATCTTTAGCACTTTGAAAACAATTTCAATAATTTTTTTTAAAAGAAGAAGAATTTCCATGTGCTTTAAAGGTCTAAAAAAGTAAATGACATCTATTTACGTAAAAATAAATTACTTAATTATTTAGTCTCATATGATTTTAATATGACAACGCAATTTTTAATTTGAAATATTAAATGTGTTCGAGTACCCAAAAGTTTTTACAAATTTTTACTGAACTTTACTGCATTTTATTGCGCTCGTTTACTCAAGTTACAGTAAATGAGAACACAAATTCAGAGCGTAAAGTGACAGTTCATGGCTGAGAATTTACAAATTTTTACTGCAGAAAGTTCTTGTAGTAAAATTTAGTAAAACAGAAAAACATATGATTCAAAAGGTTAACAAACGAAAATAAGAAAACGAGAAGTATACAATTTGTGCAAAAAGTTATTTAAAAAAAAAACTTTTAAATAATAAAATAATAAATAATATAAACATATACATACATATATTGCCTTTTAAAAGGTAATACATGTTGTAGAAACCATTTACAGACATTTTCGTTGTGTTATTTTTTCATTCTTTGGTGTCGTGAAAGTTCTAAGTATATGGTTACTTAGTAATGCACTTGTTTCTAAGGTAATCAGTAGCAAAAACAAATAATCACATTTTTTTAAATAAATTTAATCCGACACAAATTAGCAAAATCAAATAAAATAATAATAAACATATGGAAAAGATTACAGAAAATAATTTGTTTATATTTTCTTAAAATGTTCGTGTTATAATAAATATTGCACCGATTATCAACAAGAAAAAAGAGTTGAGTAGAGTCAAAAGTGTAAATATATTTTAACACTACATTTACATGCAATCAGCTGTTTCCTTGATCTTACTAATTTTTACAATTTTTCCGTTCGCGTACTTTTTTCGGCACCAGCTTTTTTTGAGACTAAATTTTTCAGTTTACTCAGTAATTACTAATTACTCATTTACTGCATTTTACTGTAAAAGTACTCGAACGCGGCTATTGATGACAATAGGAATGCCGTAATAATAAAGACAACAAAACGAAATAATTTTTGTGCAAAATCACAATTTTTGACAGAAGCTTACAAAAACGTCTCGATATATCCAGCAGAACTTTTTATATAATTTAATTACTAGAAGTACGTTTAATAAAAAAAAAAATAACTTTAGTTGAAATTTTAAAACTTATTGCATGTTTTTAGAGTCAGTTCAAGGAAAATACGTGTTTTTTTTTTAATTGTTGGATTGAAGTAAAAAATTATTCCGAGGAAGATGTTACACAAAAACTAAAAAAAATATGTAGAAATTCGATTAAAAATAAAGTTAGGAGATAAAGGTGAATAAATAATAAGACGGTTAAAATCAAAAATAGCCATCGATTCAAACAAAAATTTGAAAATATAAATCACGATTGCTTGCAACCGAATTGTTTTTTTTTTGTGAAAGAAAGTTCTATAGTAAGTTTTCCTTTATATTTGTTATGATCTTTATTATTCTTAACAAAATCAAAGAAGAAATTTACAGCAATAAGTGGCGGTGTTTTGGGTTCGACAAAACCTACATACGAATATAAAAGACGGCCAATTACAATTTTTAGTTTAAAAGCATTTTGAATAAAAGAATAGGTTCTTATATGTATTTTTTATATAACTTAAGAGCCCAGTACAAGCAAAACGCAAGGTCGACCAATGACAGCATATGAGGAGGGTTCAGATAGAACCAAAACAAGAAATTTTTCATTTTATCAAATAAAAACAACTTTAAGCACACCTTTTGCTTTAACCCATATATTTCAATATAAATCAAAATTAAACTTTATTAAAAATCAACTTAAAATAAAGTTCCAGGATATCATACGCATATGTATTTACATATTATATAAGAAAATGTACCAAATTTCATTTACGTTCGAAAACTTATTCTATTTTTTGCCATTCGACAAAACTGTGGAGTATATTATTCACGTTCTTGCTCCGAATCGAAAAAAATATTTAATGCACATTAAGCTTGTTATATGTATGTGATCCGTGTATGGAATTTAATAAAGATTTTTTTTTCACTTTTTTTTTGTAATTTTTGGACATTTTTGCTGCGATTATGATAAAACTTAGTCAAACATTTTACCCCCATTAACACAAAGTTCAGTTACGCTAGTTTTATTTGTAAGTTTACTAACTTTCAGTTAGTCATAACTGAATTTTAAACTGATAGTTAAACAT
Source organism: Gymnocheta viridis (assembly GCA_956483585.1). Lineage (NCBI taxonomy): Eukaryota > Metazoa > Arthropoda > Insecta > Diptera > Tachinidae > Gymnocheta > Gymnocheta viridis. Next base: position 3,224,736 of record OY101440.1, read on the forward strand.
TTTCGTTAATAATAAAAACAATTTCGTTAACGTAATTATAAATTTCTGTCTCGCCTCCTTCCAAGGCTTAGAGAATCCAATCTCTTTATCATTCCACTCTAGTCAACAAAATGTTGTAGCACATATGTATTTGTTTTGAAAATTCGATTATGTACTGCCTCGTTTGCTGTGACGCCGATATGTCCTTTAGCCCCGCCAGTCTTAGCTTGTTTATCGAGGCAGATTGGGCTTATTCTATTACCAGTTTTGAGTATACTTTAACGACTGAACGTCCAGTCACTGGATTCCCGTGCATTGATAACTCTCGTCAAGTGAAGAGGAACTTGACTCTCTATTAGCCGATCCAATGCGTACAACATAAGTTTGCATGCGTGTGAAGGCAAATTTGTACGACATACATATGTGTGATTGTTTTTAGAGTTATCAAGTCAGCTTCGTTCCAACCAAATCACACGATGGGTGATGAGAAGTGCATTATAATGAAAAGCATTATTTTTTATATTAAGCTCCTATCAATTGGTTGATCAAATAGATGATGTTTATAATTGATGCTACTTAAAAGAATAGACAATGAAAAGAGCTGACTACGTGCATGATGGCTCAGAAAATGCATTTCATCCAGATATCTAAAATATTTAATTTTATTATTTTTATTATTTTGCTGCTTTTGCTGGAATATCTCTTTTAGGCAGTTAGGTTTATACTTCGCATATGAAATAGTCTGCCGGAAGTGGGAAATTTTCATAGAATGTCCATAAACACTACCAAGTCTATCTTTCTTCCCATAACAAAAATTGAGAAGATTTTTCTTTTATTTAAATGCCAAAGTTTCTATTGAATTTTGTCAAAAATACCAATTTGGCATGATGAAGCTTTCAATTAAATTTGGATTTCAGAACTTTTTCTGTCAGCTTATTTATTACTTTTTTTTTTTTTTTTTTTTTTATCTTGGACCAGCACTCAGGGGATGACCCCTACACATGCAATGCATTGTGCTGGAACTAGTGGAAAGGGATAGTGATAGATATGAAAGGAGGTGAAGCTTCATTCGTTCTTTACAACTCTGCTTGTTTTTTTTTTTTTGCACGTTTATTCGTAGAGCAGTGTTGCAGCGCCTCTGGTGGCGAGGAGGACATTACGAGGTTTGAAGCTGTGTTTAGTTTAGTAGCCTATTATTAATTTTTTATTTTTCTTCGCCGTTGATTATGCTACTCAGTACCAACGAAGGAGGGCGCTCTGATGTTACATTGGGATTAGTATCAGCTGAAGTTGGTACTTTTCAGTGACCAGTGACCATGCCTTCGCCACTGAAATCTTCCGCCAACAACTGACACAAAGGCACACCAATGCACATCAGAGAAATGCGTGGTGTTTTTATTTCATGACTCTGTCTGACACTGGGTTTGAACCCAGGTCCTTCGGTTTGTAGTCAACGTGCTTACTACCTGAGCCAACGCCACCCTTAGAATTTAACATTCACCTTTTTTTTCAATTATATTTTTTTGTTATTAAAAAAAATTCAACAATTTGAATACAAATTCATATCGTTTTTTCTCAAGTTTCATTTAAATTGTTACTTATTCAATTGTGGTTATTTGCAACAAACAAAAATGACATGTTAATAAACTTGTTAATTGACATTAAAACAAAACCGAATACTTAAAGTGAACAAAAAAAAAATAAAAACAAATATAAAAAAGTTTGTTACAAATTATAGAGATACAGATAAAAATCAAATAAAAATCATGTTAATATTTGCACTTGTATTGTTAAAAAATTTACAGGAGTGAACAAACTCTGAGGAAGTGAAGGATATTAATTAAATGAAAACAAAAAAAAATTAATTATATTGGTTGTGCTCTTCATTCTCACAATTCAAAATTAATAAAACATAAAAAAAACTCAACAAACAAATGATAATTAAAACTTTTTAAAAATATTTTTATTGCGAAACTGAATTCACTGATTTTCTTTAAATTAAAAATAAAATACGATTTTTTATATATTTTTAATTTATGAAAACCTTTCTTAAGCCGACTGATGTTCTATTAAAACTATGTATGAAACTGATCTTAGCAAAACATATCTATTTGTAGTGGAACTGTATTCGCTTGAAAATCTTAAGCACTGTTAAAATAAAGACGTTCATATCTCCAGAAAGCATTTCGTAAGTTGCCCAAATCAATTGTTGTTGTGCTATAAAACATCGATGCTATGCAAATAAAGTATTCAAAAACTGGAACCGAAAACCGTTTCACCAGGGTTTTCTCTTCGGTTTTGAATAATTTGACAGAATGGTTATTTGCGTCGGCTAGGACAGGGTACCTCAAATGATTTCATGTGAAAAGCCAGATTAAGTAGAGGAAGCTTCGTTCATGGTTAAAAATGCTTGATGAAAGAAGAAATGCTTGTGATTGCTATTTTAAATAGTAATGATGTTTCAATAAAATTTTCCCAAATGTACGACTCTGCTACTGATGCAGGACTCTCCGATTCATTACAGCCATGTCCCCAATTTTTGATTTTAATTCCTAGAAATCTTCTTAATAAAACTTATCTTTACAATAATTGAATTCTTAAAATAATTATCATATCTTCAGTTTCCAAATTTTCATGTGAAATTTGTCTCAAATATTTCTGGGAAGGCAAATTACGGCATTCGATATGAAAATCGCAATGAAATCCCATACAAAATTTCTTGAATTTGTATGGAAAATGTTATGAAAATAAAAAAAGGATAAATATAAATAAGGATAAATAATAAATAACAATGCTATCCCCAAAAAAATCATCGGGATGCAACATGAATTTGTACCCGACTTGGATAAAAATTTCCTCTAATGGGAACTCTGTGCTGATGGAGTGTGTTGTGACACTGACAATGTATGCATGTTCCCCAGGAAGCAGTAAAATTGGCTCTTCCTATCTTTTTCATTATACGATAGAGTCTAAAAATGCTCAAGAACTACAATGGTGGATGTTGTTCTAGAAAGTATGTATACTTATATCATGGATCAAGTTGGCTGCATTAATAATTAAATGGTCATACGAATTTTTTTGTTCAAGGTGGATTTTTATCGCTTTTTAAATATTTTAACACGGTTATATCTCGTTATGCCGTACTTATACTTGTTGTTTTCCATGTTGAAATATTCATTATTCTTCTGGTCTTAAAATGTAGATTAAATTATCAATGCAGCCAACTTGACAAAACGGATGATGCAGAAGTTCTTAAGGACGAGGCACATAGAATCCGTCGTACGTTTCGCTTTTCAACTGATAAGAAACTCCAGAATATCCTAGAATTCCATTGAAAATATGTACTTTAATCATATCACGCTGATTTAATGTCCGCAAACAAACTAATCATTGTATCAACCCTCTCCGCCGATACTTTAACATCAGTTGAAAAAAGCAACGTATAACGTATGCCAGATTCTATGTGCCACGGCCTTTATTTTTGACGCTACTTTCAGGTGCAATTCTCCGAATTGAGTCCCAAATCAATGAGCTGAAAAATGTTGTACTGTGTAACGAATCAAATCAAATATCTTTTCGCACGCAGCACTTTCATAAAAATTGCCATTCATTTAGCTTTTGTCACGAAAGCAACGTAGATCAGTGAATTACAAATAATACACCGCAATGTATTGGCCAGAAAGAAATCAGAAAATTCAATCTGCACTTTGATAATATGAAATATCGCTCATGGGCTCAAATATTTTTAGGATCAAAAATATTGAAATAATACATAATACACCCCATAACTTTTTGTTACTTTGAACTAATGTGTTTAAGTGTGTGGTACGCTATTTTAATTGTCTCATTTAATTAATTAATGGACTCTAATGCTTTGCCGGATGGAATGCATCCTAAAGGTCCGATTTTCGATAAGTCTAAATGATTGTTTAGCCAGAATTTGAGCATTGGTTTTGTTGACTCCAAGAAGGGCTTATGTTAATTTTTGATAATTTCTGCGTTATTGAAATTTCATTGATACTCACGTAGACCTGCCACTTAAAAATGATTCTAACGAAACCGCAGTAAAAAAGAAACCTCGATTACTGAGGAACTGTGTAGCGGCGCTGGCATGCAATAACGCCCAAAAGAATAATGTCTATTAAAAATAAAAACTAACTCTGAAAATCGGTTTTTTTCAAACATATGAGTTCATAATTGCCGTAAATCCAACACAATTATTATGGACAAATATTGTGAAAAATTAAATGCTGCCGACTGGACATTACTTCCGTTTCCATAGACATTTCCCTTTTCAAGTGAAATTAATGTCGTTAACAGCGTTGCTAATTTAGCGCGTTTCGCGCTCGATTTAGCTCGTTTTAACTGTGCCAAAAGCGCTGTTTCTCGTCTTAGCGTGTTTAATAGAAAACGCGCTGAATTGACGCGTTTTTAGTAGTTAATAAATTCAAATGAATCCTATAAATTCGAAGTATTACATACAATCGGTTTTGTGGTCAGAAGATGGACCAGACGGTGTAAATTAAAGTATTTTTTCTTATTATTTTTATAATATTAAAAAGTTCCTTATTGATGGCTTAAATCAATTAAAATATTAACTTCTTATTTATAATACCTACTAAAAGTGTAGGTTTATGAAACAAATTTTGTATGTAAAACTTTTTCATAAATCATTGATAAACATTTGATAATTTATAATGAATGAGGCCCTAAAAGTTTAATATTGAATAAAACAAGACTGAGCTATTGATTTAATCTTTGTAACGTTACCACGTATAATTATATGTAATGCTTAAGACATTAAATTTTTTATTGATATACCAAAAGAATATTCTAAGTTTTGCTGCCGTTTTAAGCTTCCTACATGTTGTTAATATTTGTAAGTATCTACATTTTGTACCTGAATGAATTTAAAATCAAATATGTATTATAGATAGTTATTATTTTGTTTCCATAAATATTGCATTTTTTCTAATATATGCATCGACTCTCATTAAAATTTATCTTAGCGCGTTTTGGTTATGAATATCTGTGTAACGCCATGATTTAGAGCGTTTTAGCCCGTTTTGAGAAGGTGTATGGCGCGTTTTGGTTATAAAAAGTTGACAACGCTGGTCGTTAAACATTATTGCCTTGGACTTTAATGCATGAACAGTAGCGGAGCACAAAATACGCACCACATTCTGTTAGTCTCTAACTATAGTCCACAAGTTCAGCCGCTAGACAGAGAACAAGAGCAATTATCGATTGTATAATTTGTATGGTCCTTCGACCTGAATTGCAGTTGGCATCGTTTACGATGCATCACCTATTAAGGCGATAGATCAACTAAAGCGCATCTGTTGTTGCGAATTATACAACGTGCCATAATTGAGTCACACCTGTTTTTCACTTTCTATTATTTATTTGTTTGTTTCTCTTATTGACAATACACAGCCATTTAACAAATAAAAAAGTCACTCCAGTCCATATACCCTCATTATAATTAACTGCAATGTAATTTCATTGAAACTGTATATTTTAATTTTTGAAAAACGAAAAAAACGTCACCGTCAACATTTGATCATACCCCCAATAATATTTAACTTAACTGTCATCACCACTGCCACTACACATCACATCTCCCATGTTATTGAATAAGAGACTTTCACACATTTATTTGAGAGTTTGCCAGTCAGGGCTGGATGATGAATGACGTTTTCCTAAATGTACTTAATTATGTACAAAAGTGTACTTTGTTAGCCGCAATTGTACTAAATATTTTTTATTTTTGTTATTGTTCCTTATTCATTACACTTTTCATTTTAAGTGAGAAAGACAGAATACGAAATACTAAAAGCGTAAATTTTTCTGCCCAAAACATGAAACTTGAATGCTACAAAGTAATTATAAAATTAAAATAACAAAGGCTAGAAAAAGTCAACCGACCAAAAACAAATAAGCTGAAATAAGTCCAAAAAGGGAGTTCTTAATGAAACTTTTCCATCAAATTTTATCAGGAACATTAAAATGTCTATGACCCTGCAAGAGTTTACGATTAGCTAAAGAATTTGAATATTAAAATTCCTATTGTTCATCTCGACTTTGTTTTGTAATATCTTCGGAAATATGCTTGCAGAACTTTTTTTTAATATTTCCTAATTTTCAATGAATTTCAAATTTATATATTGCAAGTCATGAAGATTTATCAAAATCAAATATGTATGAAATAAGTTTCGAAAATGGCAAAATTTTTACAAAAATTGAGCTTAATTGCTTTACGTTTCTTAAAAAACAAATAAATTTTAATAGATATTCAAAAAGAAATGTCTTGAAACATTGTCACCAACGAAGTTTGATTTAGGAAATCATTGGCCGAAAATCTGAAAAACGTGATTTCAGATGAATTATTCGTCGTATCATTTTGTGAAACATGCATCCAAATGTTTTGTTTACTCTCCTCTTGGGGAGAATATTTTTTAATTTTTCCAATGAATAAATTGAAAACTTAAAACTCGTTTTCTGAAGAACGAGTTTTTTTGTGACCTCTGCAGCACTCGAATAATCCACTTGGCCTGATTCTGATTCAATCATCATTAATATATAAAACTAGCATACAATGAAGGGGGAATTCGCAACTAACAAAAACCACATACATCCCTTGTTTCATCAACAATTATTAGTTATAAGAGAAGCTTCCTCTAATTATTTTGTGTCTTCTGTTTTTCATGTTATTATTATTATTATTATTATATGTTTAAAAATTAGAAACTACAAAAATAATTTCAAAATTATTTTCCATGAAAAACCGGCACCAAAAAAAAAACCGACCTGTCGAATTATTCGAAAGTATAAATTATTCGAAACCGATTAATTATTTTAAGAACGGAAGTCGGTCAGCCGGTTTCCGGTTGCGGCTTTTAAAATACTCTGTTATCTGTGCATCTACATAAGATGAATATTTTGATTTGTACATAATTATTATTTATAAAATTGTGTATACAAATCCATTCTTCAAACAATAATGTTGTATGACAACAAAATAAATAAAAATTCAATGAACATTATTTCGAAGAAGTAACCTTTTTATATTAGTTATATGTAAAATGTTCAGCAAACCGCTTTCTTGTAAGGGAAGCCAGTAAGCATAACAATTGATTTATCTTATTTTAATACAAGCATTCCAAGGATTGCGCATGTTTCGTTCGATAAACTTCGAAGTTTATACTAGAAATGGGCACCTCTCACATGATAAGCGTGAACGTGGGTGAGTATAAATGAGTAGATTTTTTACGTGATTGTTTCGTGTTTCTTTTTGCTCACTGTAGGTTTTTCGTATTTTTTTCGTAAGTATTTCGTGAGCGTGAGTTTTCGTGATTATGATAAATTTTTTGAGCCGAAATGAGTAAAATTTATTTATCGGGAGCGTGAGTGAAAAGTTACTCTCGATCGCATTTCTAGTTTATACAGGGCTGAGTCATAATAATTGCGGTGCTTATATTTGGAGCTGTATAATAAATTAGAAACAAATTTTGTCATTCTTAACCAGATATATAATAAAACATATATGTATATATACAATATGAAATTCAACCAAAACAAATTTTTTAATATTCCTGCACTATCAGCAATTACTCCGAAAGCATACAACGAAATAATATCGTGAAGATATTTTTTTTATAAAATCAAAGAATTTGAAAAAGATAATATATTTATCCGTCTTTAAAGATAAAAAAGAGAATAAATAACTAGCAACGATGATAGCATGATATGCTGGACTTTAGTCCAAACCAAACTTGATGTTGTATTTAAACATAGACCGTTTCTTTCCTTCTTTTATTCTGCTCTGAAAAAAACAAGTTTTAATAAAAAATCACATTTTTGTATAGAAAATTTTTGACAGTTGAAATCCTCAAAAAAAAATTTCAAAATATAGAATTGGTAAATTTTAAAATTTATTTATATATTATAAATATTATGTTGGAGTTCTTTAGTAGTTTTGCACTACGATTTTTACTGAAAAAGTACAATTGTACTGACGATATCATCCCAGTTGCCAGTTATTAGATTTGAATATAGAAAATAAATCTATTGTTGAAGCTGAATTATTTTATTTTTTTGTTATTTGAAGTTTCACACATTAATTTTAGATAAATTGTGGTTGTTGTTTGTTAAATATTTTCCGTTTTGATAGCAAAATCAAAAAAAAAAGTGAAATTATAATAAATTATTCTAATAGTTTAGCTTGAATGTAATTTCCTTACGGCGAGTAGCTGCATGATGTTACGAATAGTTATTACGAATTGCTATTAATTTGAAACTTTCAAATGCCATTAATTAGTTAGTTAATGAAATTTGTGACCAAATATGAGACTTTGATTGCAGAGATAAGAATACGAGTGTATATTATATGCACATATGATATGAGAAAGACGAAAGCGGTTCAATGCTTAAGTTTAAAATAAATAAATGGTAGCTTGTCTGAAATCGGTTAACAAACATTTTCATTCCTATTAGAGAATTGAAAAATTAAAATTATTCTTTGAATTATGATTTACAAATTAGAAAATGATTAATTTTAAAAACCAGCAGAAGAAAGGCGACAATAAAAATAATTAAAAATCGGTGCAGTTGCTTGGAATCAACAACGTCACTGACAAATACACAGAAATAGACGAAAAACTTAAAACAGTCTTCGTTTTTCCGCGGGACTTAAAAAATAGTGCGACTACAATCTCAAATTATATATTTATGTAATTGGGAACACTCAGTTTGACTACATTAGTGCTGGCAAATTCTACTACTTTTCATTACCCAATAATATTCAATACTTTTAATTTGGGTACTCAATACTACTCGATACTTTTAACGGATTTTTTGAATTTGTAACGCATAGTTTTATCTACAAATTGAAGTAGTTTCTTCAAAAATTAAAAATATATCTTCAACTATTATTGGTTTTGTATGTCTTTTATTATTAAATAAAAAATAACTTTTAATTTAACGTTAACAACTTAAGAAATAATTTAATTGTTCTCAAAAAAAATTAGTTTTCATTTGATTACAGAATCTTACACCTAGTTGTCTTTTAATACAGTGATGTATTTTTATCCACTATTTTAGGCACTCAACTTGCTTAAAAATACAACTCTAAGAGTATCGAGTAACTACTTTTAAGTAGTGAGTAACCAAAAAAAGGAAATACCCGGTACTCGGTACCCACTACTCAATACTTTGCCAGCACTAGACCACATGAAACATAAATTAACTGGAAAAAGGACTTGTACATATATAAAAGATATCATGAAAAGTTAATAAGTAATTCTAAAAATATAACTGAATCTGAAACAAATGAACGAACCGATAGACAAAGATGCATTTCATCCGAAATGACAATTTAAGCCAAGAGATATAATCCGGTTGTAAGTGTTTTCTTTAACTCGGCTAAAAACCAAATCGATTGATAGAGAACGCTGAAAAAGTTATAAAATATTCAACTAAGTTATAAAATATTTAACTGTACTATTTTATTTCTAACGAGTTTCCCAAAAAACCAAAACCATGTTGAGGTCTACTGAAGAGCGGTCGTCAGCTGGTGGGCGTCTAATAATGGTATATTTTTTAATTATTAATTTTTTGTTTATTTTTGTATTTTTTTTTTTTTTTTTTTTTTTTTTTTTAAAAGAGAAGTAACACTCAGGCAATTAGTTAGTATTGCCTACCAACCCGTAGGTGTGTTACCTTCCTTGGGAAAGGGATAGTAAGAGAGGACAGATGGTGAAAGAGAGAAAGCTTAATTTTTACAACTCTGATATTGCGCGCTGTGTTAGTTTTTAGATCAGTGTCAGTGTCAAGTAGGCGCATTAAATGTGTTTTAAGCTGTTGTAGCCATTTTATTAATTATTTTACTTCGCCGGCGATTTTGCTACAATACCGACGAAGGAGGACGCTGTGATGTCCGCTAGCATACACCAGTATCAATTGCTGCCAGTACTGTTCAGTGACCAGTGTGCTATGCCTTCATCACTTAAACACTCCGACAACAACAAATACAATGTCATACTAATGCACATCTGAAAAATGCTGGAGTTTATGACTTGTCTGAAGCTGGGCTCGAACCCACGTTCTTAGACATTATTTGCTTTGTAGTCAACGCGCTAACTACTTCTCTACTGTTCGTGAGCTGGATCGTATCTTAAAATTTTTGTTACTCATTTTTGAATTTGTTTCAACCATCTAAGACAAAGTATAAAGTTTAGCACATCATATGAGAGGTATGTTGAAGCCGCTTCCAGTGGTGTACACAAAATTTTTAAAAACAAAAGCTCTACTGTTGGAACTCTTGTACGTCGTTTTATGTATCACTGGAAACGGCTTGAATACTCCTTTCATATGATATATAACTATGTTGACTTCGGAGAAAATACGAATATATGCAAAAACCATGAAAATATCTAATTTTTAGACACGATCCAGCTCACGAACGGGCATCACTAGACATACCAGTCTTTAGTTTGGAGGGAGTGAATCGGTTTATAATACAAGTATTTTTTATCACCCAAATTACGAGTACGTAAGTCGAATTTTCGACAGTAATGATTTGTTCTAGATAAAGAAAATGTGTGCATGTTTTCTTTAATCTGGGACAAATTGTCACAAATTGTTCGCAAATTCGAATTCGACATCCAAAATCAGGTTGTATTTGTTTTATTTTATTCTTGTACTCGACTAAGACAAAAAAAGCATCTTGTTGCATTCTGTTTGTGATGTGGGAATAATTAATTACCTATCCTTTTTTCTCTAAATATTATCACATTTTCTAAGCAATATTTTTCTCAACAAAAAAAAAATTAAGTAATTTGGTTTATATTTCTCACATACAGTTCGAAGAAATTCACTTAAATAAATAATTAAAACACTATTATTACAAATGAGCCCAGTAATGCACTTCCGTTCTGACATACCCTTGTTATAGTTTTACGAATTAATTCATAAAATTTGTATTAGTTAACAATATAACTTTCTTATATTTTTCTTCTATTTCAAGTGTTTCTAAAGATGCTTGTATTATTTCTATGTGAAAATGTCTTTACCTTCCCTGCTAGATCACTTCACTCATGTAACTATGAAACGAGACGTCGAGGTTGATAATAATGTCACATATAAATTTCATTTCATGCTGCTTGAACACATACTCCTCCTACATACGATTATGTTTGTGCGATTTTCTTAACCCTTTATAACTCATTGGAACATATCGGCCATTTAATGATGTAGCAAAAAAAAAC